>VWZF01003762.1:100842-396012 GCA_013396755.1 Sclerurus mexicanus | reverse complement strand
GCTCTCTTTTACACAGGTGTGTTGTTTGGTTATGTATGATGCCTCTTTAGGGATTAGTTCTCCAAGAGCACAGCGAGGTGGTTCCCTGCCAGAAAGGGCAGGGGCAACGTGGTTTTCCTCATGCCATTTCTCACTGCAAACTTCCACGTCATCCTGTTGTGTTCCCCTGGCCATTTGGGTCATGGTTGGGACCTCACGTGGTGACACCTGCATTTTTTATTCCTTTGCAGACACTCTTCCAGCCCCAGGGGAGTTACGAGGCCTTAGCCAGGGATTGTGTGTCCAGTGGCTGCTGTGTGACTCTGTTCCTCTTCCCAAACCAGTACGTGGATGTGGCCTCTGTGGGCCTCGTCCCAATGTGCACTGGAGGAACCCTGTACAAGTACAACAATTTCCAGGTCAGCGTGCACGTTTCCTGCCTTTCACACACAGCACCTGGGGGGTTGGTGTTTCCCATCTCATTGCAGTGTGTGCTTGGACACTGAACATACAAGCAGAGTGTGGAAACCTTGGTAATCAGCTCCAGCGGTAGATGTCACACACACAGAAATGACAGCTCAGGCTCCAGTTTGTCTCCTGGAACAGCAGTGAGCTGGCTGGCACCTTACCCTGCCCGGGCTGAGGGTGAAGTGCAGGAAGGGCTGTTGCTGGAGCGAGCCCCTTTGGTTGGACAGAGATTCTGGGTGTGCAGGCACAGAGATAAGTGCAGGACACTGGCAGTGTGTGACCCTGCTAACACAGCAGCACGGGGAGTCTCCCCAGGGCTGCAGAGCTGTCACATGTGAACAGCTTTGCTGGGGTCAGGGGAGGATGCTGGGTCACTGCTGTGCTGCTGCCCCCCTGACCTGCAGCCTCTGCTCTGCGCTGGCAGCTCGATGCCGACAGCCCCCAGTTCCTGAGGGACCTCCGGAGGGACATGGAGAAAAGGACGGGCTTTGATGCCACCATGAGGGTTCGGACAAGCACAGGTAAGGGGACCCCGGGCAGGGACTGTCAGTAACCAGGGCTGGCACATCCTGTGGGAGATCAGCTGCCTTAGCTGCACTGTGTGCCTGTGTGAAAGGAACTGGATAGACTGGTAACGTGCAGGGACGTGTGTATGTATATAGACATATATATACACATACACACATCCTGTATGTGCCTCCTGAACAGCTTATTTCACAGCTGGGCAAGGCTCCTCACCACTGTGCACACACCAGGGACTGCAGGGACCGTGGATAAAAAGGGGGTGCTGCTGGAGAGCTGCGTGGTCCTTATTTTCATGCTCAAACCACAGCACTGCGTCTGCTTCCCCAGCATTCTTCCATGCACTCTTCCCTCAAATGCAAGTGTTAGGGAAATGGANTCCCTCAAATGCAAGTGTTAGGGAAATACACACACACACAGGCCAAGCCACCAGGGCAGGAGGGCCGGGGGTCTGTCACACATTCTCCCTCTCCCCAGCTGTCACAAATGCCATCAGCCAGGACAGTTGGTGGCACCCACTGAGGCTGCAAAGCCCCGAGAGAAAATGGTTCTGCTTCAGCAAGTAATGCCAACTTTATTTGCCTTTGCTAAATAAAATGCCCTGTTCTAACCTGGCTGTAGGATTCAGGGCTACAGAATTCCTGGGAGCCATTTACATGAACAACACCACAGACGTAGAGATGGCAGCGGTTGACTGTGACAAGGCAGTGACGGTGGAGTTCAAACACGATGACAAACTCAACGAAGACACTGGAGCCTTAATTCAGGTAAAAACCTGAATTCTGATGTCATGAAGTGGTGAGCAAGAACTGCTGTGGCCACGGCAGAGGAGCAGTGCTGGTGTGGGGCTGATGGGTTAAGGCACCACTTGCCCTAACCCCACTAATGAAAGAGGTGTTCCCACCTCTGTGCTGCCTGTTCTATTCAGGGACACCAAAATGCTTTCAAAACACATCTCATCAGCTGCTTATTTTTTCCATTTTACCATAAATAAGTTTATTTGGAGTGCAAGATTCATTGACATTTATATGGCAATTGTTATTGCTGTGGCATTCCTTGTGATCTCTCTGTTCAAGAGCTGTTCTCTATTGTTACACACTTAGGGTAGGACTTTTTTTTATATATGTATATATTTGTAGTTAAGAACTGTTATCCTTTTCTATACATTTTCCGATTAAAGTCTTTTATTTTTAAAGATTTTGGTGTTTTTTTGGGAAAGAGGGCCCTTTCCTAGTCCAGATAGACATCTTAGTTTTCTTCTAAACTGTGGTATCAGATCTGAGACACCACTTCCTATTTGCATGTTATTAGATGGCAAAGACAGTATTCCAACTCACAAAATAATAACTAAACTGAATGCTATTTCATTTGTGAACATCTCTTGAAAGTTTAGAAAAAAAGAAGGAAAATAGGTACTCACCCAAAGGAAAAAGGAACACAGCACAGGAGGACACGGGGCCAGCACACGTTGCACTTGAGCTGTTCTCAGCTGGAGGACAGACCTGGAGGCTGGCACAGGCTCCAATCTCCTGGTGGTGTCTTACTCTGCTCTGGCATCCTCATATGGAACTTTCTCAAGTGAACAGTGAAATGAAAAAAGCTTTTGTATAAGTAAAGCAGTGGTTTACTTTGCTATGATGTTTTAAGACATACTATTACTAGAGGTGGTCTTTAATGTGGTCCTTAAGCCATAACTCTTGGGACCACCTCATTCCTTATGCCTCTTCCTCTGAGTGGGAATGTGGCAGCAGAGCACAGTTCAGCACTACATGCTCCATTAAAGGAGCTTATGTAGCACCCTGTAGGCCCAGAGCTCCAGTGGGAACCTTTGGCAGGCACAGAAGTACTTTGGAAAACTGTAGGAATGCTGATGACCTGACAATGATTTATATTATAGCATTAGAAAAAATAAATACCTGTATGGTATGGCAGAACCTGTCAGGATGGATAAAACAAAGATTTGCCAGTAACTGTGCTGTGCAGCTTTCCAAACCACTACCCTGCTGCTTAGCCCAGGCCTCTGTTTCCTCCAAACCCTCATCAAAATTTATTGCAGATGGGCACTAGGAACCTACAGGAAAATCCTTCACTGTTCTGACAGCATCTCTGCCTCATGATAGTCCCACAGTAACTTTTCTCCTCCACTTCCCCAGCAGAAGAGGTTTTCTCCAGCCCAGCATGGTTTAATCCTCTCTTACAAATGGCAAAGAAAATAATTTATCGGCCTATCTGGGATAGCAAGGGATGAAGTACCAGAAAACTGTGCATGAACAAGAGAGGCTTAAATCACCCTTGAACTGCAGGCACAGTTTCAGCTGCTGTGCAAAGAGCCCTGACTGTGTTCTCAGCACAGGCACTGCTTTGCTCTGGGGGCTGATGGTAACAAACTGCCCAATATATCAGAGCACGACAGTTTTGTGTAATTTGGCCTCTCCTCTGCTCCGTGTTGATCACTGTCTCAGGAGCAGCACAACTGAAAGGAAACCTGGGCCACAGTGTGATCTGGCTCACTGAAGGCTGCAGCACCATTACTGGCACGCTGGGGACCAGCTCTTGGCATGTGCCACGGCCTCCTGTACCACTTGCTAAGCACAAAGGCTCTGCCTGCAGCTCCAGCTGGACACGCTGTGCCCATAAATCTCCTCCCACAGCACAGCACAGACCTGGCACTGGTGGCTGTGCACTTGTACCCCATTAGTGGGTTCACAGGCAGCTCCTGGGAGCTGCTGTCACCCCCCATCCATGGGAATCCTGCCTGTCCCAGCCTGGGGCTGAGGGGAGCAGTGCCAGGGCCTGCAGCTGCTCCAGGGGCTGGGCATCCTGTGCTTTTCTGTTTCTGCCCGGTTGGTCATACAGCCAGCCACGGCAGGGAATGAACCACAGCACTGCCTGTTGCTGTGGGACACAAGCAGCCCACTCTGGAGGAAAATGAGCTGTCAGTTATCTGATGACGCGAAGGCAGTGGTTGAGACAGATGTGGTGCCAAAGCCCTGCGTCCCTCTGACCCTGGCACAGGTACGTGCCCTAGTTCTGCACCTAAAGATGACCAATCCAAACCACCTGCCCTCAAAAGCCCTGCTGCACAGACTCAGGATGTGCACCTGAGTAGTTTATTTGCAGGACCGTGCTCTTGCCTAGCCAGATGTAGATCATAATCTATCAGCACAGAGGTAGGAGGATTGACAGGGTAATTTAGTCTGGGACAACATGGAGAAAAGGGCTTTTTAAATGTGAAGAAAAATGTGCCAAGCGTGTACAAGTATTTTGAGAACTCAGTGGCATTCCATAATGAGTAGCATGAGAATAAATTACAGCAAACCAAAATCTTACTAAAAGATTCTGAAAAGTATAAAATCCCCTTATTTAACAACAAGCAACAGGACAAGCACAAGAGTTAACCAAGTATCTGATTCAGTTATATATATGTCCTGAATCAAGATTTAATGGGTAGAGATGTGTTAGTGTACTTTAACATTATAATTAGATTCATTCATTAAGAGATGACAGATCAGAGAGAGAATCTCTTACCTCCCAAGAGAATGCTTTTTGCTGTGTTATTAAAATCTAAGTAAGTTTTTCATTGACCACGAAGGGTGCTCTGTGCCCTCCTGGCGACAGGAGGTTAAATCTCATGATAACCACTTCAGACCGGCTGCGTACTTTAGTATTTTCCCCCTTCACAGTTGTTAAAACTTTATAGGGCCTCAAAACATATCCAGATGGACAGTAACTGTGACTGCCACTTATGAAACCAGCATAATCTAGCACAATACACAAAGTAGGGTAAGGGTGGAAGGAAAACAAGTCCTGAATAGAGGACCTCCTCGGAATATTGGATCAGCCATCAGACACACCAATTCTGTTTGGACAGGCCAGTTATACACACCCAGACGTTCTGCAAAACAAAGCACAGCCCCATCCTTTCACCACTGCAGCTCCCAAACGCTTCTGCCCCAGGGTGGTCTTCAGGCAGTGTTTGTGCCTATGTCTTTATTCACAGACTCAACCATTGGTTTCCATAGTTTTTTGGCAAAGCCGAGGCACAGAACCCGTGTTCTCCCTCTCAGAGGAATATCCTCTCCTGGCAGTTCTGGTGGGGGCTGACTCTTTCAAATAAGCAACACAAAAATATGAACAAACAGCTCACTCACCACGGCACTGCCATTCCGTGTCCGGTGGATATTCCCTGCAGACCTCCTCCATCCTGCCTGGGCCACAGTGGGATTACCACCACCTGGGCAAGAGAAAACTCTGCTTATTTGAAGTTCTTGTCCTTGTTCCCTTGTGGGATAACACAGCAAGAGACAGTGACTTGTGTGGATTTTGGCACTGGGCACAAAAATAACACCTATTTTTTTGCATACATTGTGCATGTAGCACAACAGGATGATCAGGTAATGAAGCCATAATGTACAAAGAAACCCCCAAAAACCAAACCTTAGCAGATTTATAGGAATTAAATCTATGGCTTCATTCCTCACTCCAGCTGGTATGGGTTTCTTAATTCCACTGAAGTTAATTCCAACACCGATTTCCACTCTCATGTGTGTTGGCAGAGACAGATCTCACTGCAGCAGGGAATTCTCAATCACTTCCTTATTTGTCACATTTCACGAATTTCCATCTTACAAGTCAACAATTAAAATCTTGTTTGGGAAACGGCAACTTTAATTCATGGCAGTTGAATTATCTGTCCAAGCCCTGGTGCAGCTGTTCAGTTACACACCTGCTGCTCGTGGGAGAGCGCGCTTTCAAAACAAATATCGTGCAAAAGGACAGCATCTCTTACCACATGATGTGTTTTAGTAGTGATGTGTTTGTTTTGCTGTTTTGCAGGAAAGATGGTTTGCCATATGTCTCCACAGACCCTGCTCCACTTTTCCAAGGAATTGGCTCAGGGAGCTATGATTATTTAATTTGTTTCTTGGTCTTTCTGCATCACGGTTAGAGACTGGCATGTGAATTATTTAATTAAGCTGTGAATATTGCTGAGTTAAACAAATGCCGTGTCATTCAGCTATTTACGACTAACAAACTCAAAAGGAAAAAAAGTTAGTTAAAAGCTAAATAATCTTTAGTCTTTTGACCAGCTGTAATGTATCCATGCAACACCATTCTATTGAATAAGGAAGCTGTTGTTAAGGCTTTTATCAAAGCAAAAAAAAAAAAAAGAAAAAAAAAAGTTGTGATATTTTTGTTTGGTTTCCTTCGTGTCCCAAACAAAGCTGCAGCCTTTGGTTGTCAGCTGAGCTCTGCTCTGTCCCGGAGTGACTGAGCCTCTCCAGCAGCCCGTCACATGTAAATGTGCTGAACAAGAACCAGATCCCAAACAAAAGCACGCCGGGGCTTCGCTGAGCAAAGCACAAGAGCAGAATACTAACCAGGAATCCTGCCTAGGTGAAGGTGCCTTCTGCTTGGTCATGGCACATAAGGAGGTTTCATGCCTCTCTTTCTGGCGTGTCTGGTGCCACAGACTCCCCAGGAACCTGCCCTCGTTCAGATGGCTGATCCCTGATGAGCTGAGCTCCACAGGAGCGGCTCTTTGCTGCTCCACTGCTGCCTTACACCTTCAGCACGTGATTTGCTCTCCCAGTGGCCCCTGAAATAGGAAACTCGCTGCATCAGGCAACTCCGGCCACAGGCAATGGCCAGAGTGCTCGTGCAGCCAATGTGGGATCTCCTCCTTTCACTGCAGAAATGATGCAAAAATGAAACGATCCCTTCAAGTGGCTTATGCACCAATTAGGGTACATTATTAAAATACTGTGTAATTAATCAATCCCATTTTAAACATCAGTATATACAAAAAATTGTAAAAGTCACTTAAACATCTCGTGTCTTTGCCATACTTTGGACTGTATTTACTCCACACCTTGTAATTTTTCAGGCTTGCATCTTTGGAGAGCCCACCACGTATGGGCTAAATGTTGAAACACATTTCCTTCACCCATTCCTTCTGCCCAAACCCTAGCAGCTGTGGGAATGTTCAAAACACTCCCTTAGTGAATTATGGCTGGATGAGGAAGACTGGGAAAGGAGAGAAAGAAGAGACTTCGTGACTTGGCTCCTCCCTGTAGTTTGTGCCTTTTAATTTTTCAAGTCTTGATTTAAGTGATTTAAGTTTGACTGTTTTCTTATCCAGAAATGCCCCACTGAAGGTCAGCTACCTCCTAAATTCACTGTATTGCCAAAGTAACCAAAAGATGGCTTTGTTAGATAGCCATCACCAACTGAGAAATTAATTTTAAATTATTTGTTCCTCCTTGATATTTTTTGCACTAAATTTGCTTCTTGAAGCAAAAAGTAACCGAGCTGAAGAACAGTTGGAAGAATTGAGCTGGCCAAGTGTGGTCTGTGCAATGAGCAGACCCCACTCTTTGTAGCACTGTTAAAAGGTAACAGGAAAAGCTTTGCTTGACACAGAGTACAGGCACAGACCAGAATATGCAAATACTGTTCTCTAACAGGATTCTGATTTAGTAAAATGTGAATCTAAAGTCATAATAGATGTCATTTTTTCAGATGAAGGAGAAGGGTCTAGGATTAATGAAAAGATGGGTTAGTTGTGTCTCCATCATCAGACTACGAGAATAAAAGAATTAGAAGGACAGGGAGAGAGATTTTCCTGAACCACAGCTGCTCCAAACCCTTCCTGCCCTCTGCCTTCCCAGCCTTTTTGTTTCCTTTCAGGCCCTTTTGGACAAACATCAGTCAGTCTCCTTAGTCTTTTTTGGTGATGTTCTGTGGGTTTCCAGTTTATTTCTACATAACCTGAAAAATTTGTATTAGCATCACGAGCTGACCAAAACGTTCTTTAATTATTTCCCAGGAGCTCTGCTGCTTTCTCTGAGTGGGCACCACTGCATTGCTACACCAGAGAGCTTCTCAACACTCCCCCTGGGGATGTCTAATCTTGCAGGATACCATAACCCAGATGACTTAATTGCATAGAGCTGCAATTTGTTTTACAACGAGTGCTGTCACTCCTAAAGCCTTCCAGGGGAACTTAGTACCCAGCTGATTTCTTGGTATTGTCTTTTCTTCTCTCACTTTTAATCCTCCTGTGACTTTGAGAAAAGTGTCTTCATACCTGTTGGCCTTTGGAAGTTTTCAGAGATTATGTTCAGATAAAACTCCGACTATTTGTGTACGAAAAACCTTGGAGTTATTTGAAAATTGTATCTTCTGCATTTGTTCAGTACAGAGGGATTTTAAAAATTCATATCAGAGCAGCTGCGGGTGAGAGAAAGTTCATTCCTTATCGGTCATCCAAAACTGCTGAGCCAGTTTTATGAAAGCAGTGAAATGAATGCAGAAACTAAGCCCTGGGACCGCCTGATAATACTCTAAGCCCAAAGCAAACCAGGGAAAAGAGCAGGCACTGCTGCTCCAGCTTCCCTCCTCGGGACCTTAATGGGAGGGCACAGGGTGCGTGGGCAAGGCAGGCAGGCACAAGGCACTGGAGATGAAAGCTCAGCCGTGGAACTCCTCCTTGCAAGTTGAAATTCAGGGAGTTGTCAACAAGCCCCATCCACACGGAACAAGCGAAAATGTGATGACGAGGGGCCTGAGGATAATGCTGGGACAGTCACTGTTCTCCTTGCCTGGCGCCACTCCAGGGTCTCCGGCCTGCCCTGGGACTGCTCTGTGTCGCTGCAGCAGAGCTTCACCCCACGCTGAACGCAGCATCTGCTTTGGCACTCAAGCAGTTCCTTGTTAGCAGCCTCGGGGATGTTTCAGTAAGGTGAACTCTTACCTACAGGGCCATAAAGGAGCAGAGTTAACAGGGACTATGAGGTGTCTTTATGGGACCTCTGCAAAGCGCTTGATACTCCGAGTACAACAGGCAGAACTGCTCTTCCACCAGTGTTCTGAGGAAGGTGGGAGACCCAAGGTTTCCCCAAGCAGTGCTTGCCTGCTCGTGCGTGCACAGGAAACCCCTGTGCTCAGCCAAGGGTCCCAACCCCGGCTGAAAGCACATGGAAATCCAGCGCTGGCAAACCCGAGGCTGTCGGGGATTTTGGCCATTACACTCAGTCATATTTATTCCATTAAAGGTAGCTCAGGCTTAGTAAAGACAATCTCCACTGCTAGTTTTGGTTACAGTCTGTGCTACAACTTCTACCCAGCGTATAGGAAATGTCTCACCAGGGGCAGGTGCTGGGCAAATTGCTCACAGCCACCTTCAGAATGGATGGATGCGTTTGCCTGTTTGCTTGCCAACGAGGTCGTAGGAACTTGGCTTCCAGAGTCCTGAAATCTGGCTTGGCCAAAGGAGTGCTGGGATCTCGATAAGCAGCACGGTGCTTATCGAGCTGCTTAATCCCTTCCCAAACCACCCCCCAGGCTGCACACACAGCTCACCCCTGGCAGCTGGTTTGGACCTCACCTCACACTTTCCGCCCCAGGAAAGGAGTGGATTGGTACTGCCATGATAAAAATAATGAATTACAATCATCATCAATTTGTTTGTTGGAGACAGAGGCAAGAAGGAAATTGGGAGCATTTCACTCAGCCTTATTGTGGAATTCCAAAGACTCAGATCAGATACTGGGAAAAATCACATCATCCAACGCCAGAGTTGCCTTCACTAGAATAATTTTAAAGTATATATTAAATACCTTATAAATCCATTTTTTTTCCTAACAACAAACAGCTCATCAGCCTTTTAAAGGGATATTTGTAGTAACAGTACAAGGTGAGAAATATAGTTAAAACTCTACTACAGCTTTTTGTCAGAGCTCTTTTTTTCTGTGACTGTTTGTTATGGCACTGCAGTTAAAAATAAACTTCTACTGTGAAAAGGACTTTCATCTCTTCTGAATGAAGGTCCCAACTCTCTTGGATAAGTCAGCTTTATACTGGCTCCCCCAATTTGCTGTATACTACTTTATCCAGCATTTATAAAATCATTACCTAATTTATGACAGAAATGTATTTATATGTTTTGTCTGAAGTGTGAGGGGGAGAAATACATCCAATAGCATAAGATATTCATTGAATAAATAGCAGGTAGCTGAAAAATAACTGTGGTTACCAAGACAGGGGCTTTGCTGTGTGCAGGAATTAATGCTGGGTTTCCAAGAGAAAAGATCTGTGTTTGCCAATTTGCTTTGTAAAATTCTGTTACTAGTCATTAATTAATCCTAATTGTGATACAAAATACAATAAAATAAAAGGCAATACAAAATAGATTAAGATGGAAGCATTAAAAAAGAAGGCTGACAATGTGTAATGACTCAGCAGCTCGGCCAGGTAAGTAAAGGCTGTACTTAGGGCACGTTTCTCTGCGTGTTGTTGTGCTCCCTTGGGTAGGAGTGGAGTCTCCACCACGGGAAAGTGCTGTGTTTTGTCCCTGAAGTGACTGCAAACACACCCATGAGCATATCAGACCGGGCATTTGGACTGTGGTGTTTGGAGCCGTGTAAAAGAGAATGCAGCAGTTAACTTTCTGCTTTAGTTAGGCTTTTCCTCGGCATCAGTTGCTACAAAGTAAGTCCCCAGCATTTTTCAAGGACATAACTTGCAGCAAGACAGCAATAACAATTCCATATTGTTTTCAAATAAGATGCCATTTTCCTTTCTGGCAGGCAGCAGTGAGGTTTTAATGGGTAACATTTGTTTCGTGAAACTCACAGATGCTTGCCTGACAATTGCAAAGGGAGAAAGAGAAGAAAACAAACCCAAAGCAAAGGCAGAAAACACAAAGAGCAAATGAAGGATTCGGCTTCCATCACAGCGATTCATCTTGTGTCCCAGGCTGATGCATGTTTTGGGTGGATCGGACATCCCTGGAGAACCTGTGCTGCAGAGGTTCACCGAGATCTTGGGTCTCCCTCCTTGGGGAGCCCCCCAGCCACTCTGAGCCATGGTGGGAAATACTGCCACGGAGTCACCATGCAATTGGGGCCAGGCAAGTAGAAGAAAAATAGGGACAAGCTTTCCAGACGAGAAAAATTAAGACATACAGATAAAAATATAGAAGATAAATATAAATGGCAGTGACCTCGTTCTGGCAGATGAAGTGCCCTGTGAAGCAGCACTAGTCTTAACCTGGAGAATGGAAAAGCCAACATCTGTGACGAGCCAGGACAGCAGCTACGGCCACTGCTTTGCCATGTCTGGTTTTTGAGCCCTCCAGCATATCTGGTGAGTGGCGAGAGGCACTTTTTTCCTGAACAGACCCAAACCACGGGAGTTTTTGAGAAGAGTCTGTCAGCACTGCCTCGTGGGTGGTGCCAGGGAGCCAGAGACAGGCGATTGAGTGCCTTAGTCCAAGGGGCTGGACAAAACCCAGGGTCTCCATGTATTCTGCACTACAAACACAAACTGGTATTGTCACGGTGTATCTCTGAAGCAATCCTGCTTGCCTGCACAGGTCCTGTTCCCCAGGGCAGTCAGACACAGGAGCTGGATTTGCTGGCACAGCTCCGGGTCGGGTTCAGCCAGGACTCAGCCCACCAACCCTCTTCCCCCTCAACTACCACACCTGGGATAAAATAATTCCTGTGGCAAAGGGATTCCCCAGACCGCTGCAGATCAGGAGATGCTTCCTTGTTACCTGCCAGAAACTGAACAAACTCCCTGGGAAAAAACCCCAAAATAATTCTAATTAGTTCTGATTCTGTAGCAAGTTTGCATTTTTCTCTCCCTCCAGCAAATGGGAGAAATGCGTTTGGTTTGTGTCTCGTTTCCTACCTGTGCTAGAGCTGAATGCTATGGATAATTGTAAAAGCAAAGGAGACTTCTTTCTCTTAAGCAGAAATATGCAGTAATAACCATGTTCTAACTCATTTAAGTCTGAAGACTTTCCAGGGCCCTGTGTGCTGAGGGGGGGACACAGCCAGAGTCCCTGGTGTCCCCGGATGGCTTGCTGCTGAGTTAGCCTGTAAGATTCCCGTTACTTTAAGTGGAGGCAGGATTTCAAGCTGTGCAGATCATACCTGCCTGGGAAATACACACAGACTTTAATACAGGACAAGTGTAGCTTCAGTGGACATCCAGTGTGCATTCCCATAGTCCCTGCACTGCCTCCTCAGACATTGCTTTCCTGAGGCTTTGCCAGATCCTATTTTAATTCTTCACACTGTGGGGCCCCATCATTCACTTGCCTTGGGAGATCGTTCCACAATTTAGTAGATACTACTATGGCTTTTTACCCCTGACATTCATCCTAAACTCTACTTTCCTGAATGTAATTCCATTCTCTACAAATTTTTTTTTTTTTTTTTTTACATCCATGGGTATTAGGGTGTTCCTTTTTTATTCTATATAAAGTCTAACTACTCACAACTAGGAATCAGCCTTATTCCCTAGCTGGAGAGACATCATCTTGAGCAGGTATAGGTAATTATGGACCGTACTTAGGGGTCCTCGAAAGCTTTCTGCTCCATTTCCTGTCCCTGCAGGGACGGTAATTGCTGTTCCACCTGAAAGTGTCAGGGCCCCTGCAGAAGGGAGCAGGGCAGCACTGAGAGGCTTCAGGGGCAGCTCTGGGAGAGGAGGGGGAGCTGCATCCCAGCGCTGCAGAGCCCCAACACACAGCCAGCAGGGAGGGACCACGGCTGGAGGAGCCGCTCCCCAGGCTGTTGTGCCCCACTGCAGAAACAGGGCAATGGCACTACTGGAAATTAAGCCCTTCAGGAGAGAAAGCAATGGGTCATGTTCTGATTTCACACTGGCTGAAATCGGGAGCTGCTCCAATAATCCTGTGGAATTGGAGGGTCTGTGTGCCAGCTGAAGTGAAAAAGGAGCTCAGGCTGAGGCGACGTGTGCTGCCAGGCTGGGTTGAACTTCTTAAATTATTTTTCCTTAGTATAAATATCAACCACAACAGGCACTAACAGAAGACTCCAGGAGCCTTTTCCAGCTGTTTTGGGCTTCAACCCCCAAAGCTTACCTCTCATAATTCAGCTCTAGCTTCAGGCACTCTAAATTTAATAGACTCATTTGAGCAAGGGGCTTATTGGAAATCCACGTTGGAAAACAGTGAGTGTAAGTGTGCTCGTGCCAAGCCATAAACACATTTATACAGTGCAGTAAATCACTGCTGCTGCCTCTCCTTGGAGAGTTAACGTGCAGTTAATGTACAGGACATGAGGATGGAACCTGTTCAGCTTCCTGCAGGCAGGTAGCAAAGGCTGAAGCCATACCACCCTGCTGGGCCTCTATTTGACACTCCCCTGCCTGGCCACATTTCAGGCCGTTTGCCTTTGGCTTGTCATTCACTGAGTACTGAAAAAGAGCAGAGATTTGGAAAGGCATTTGCCAGCATTGTGTGGGCAGGAAGATGGGAAGAGGCAGGAATGGTGATGCCTATCCACTAATACAAGGTCTACAAAAGCACTTGGCCTCTGTAATGCAGTAATGCTGCTGGGCTCACTCTCACAGACTCCTGCATAAGTAGAGGTCATATCATCTGTCCAGGGACTTTTTACAAACAAGAAAATGTTTAGCTATTTGTCATCAGAGCATTCAATTTGACTGCCTTAATTACAGGGCTCCTCCCACCCTTTTAAGTGTTAGTCAAAACATAAAAAAAGGCTACAAAGAAAGGACAAGATGTTATAAAGAGCTGGTTAGCTTTTGGCGTATCAAGTCCCTGAGAATTATTTATATTTTGTGTTTGTGTAAAACCTGTCATTGACTATTAAATGCAAAGTTACCATTGCCTGAATAGGTACTCAGGTTATAGAAAGCCCAGAGGAGGTGGAAGCTGACCACGGGCAAAGCTGTCTCGTAAAAACTCTCTAAAATGCATTAGAAGGTACACAAAAAACCCCAATTTTTTTAATGAGAAGAGGAAGAAAAAAAGCCCTGTGTCCAATTTAAAAGGGGAGAAATCAGACTGTGAGGGAATTAAAAAGGGAGATTTGAAACATTGTTTTAAAGGTTTTCTGTTTTCTTTGTCAGTTCCAGAAAATGCAAGCACACCTGTTGCTGCCCTGGTCCCTAATGCAGGATGGCTCTGTGCAACTCTGCCGGTACCCGTCTAAAGCAGGAGGAGGAGATTTCCACATCCAGTGCCCAAAGGCACTGCCAGGCCACCAGCAGGGCCTGCCCAGGTCCTAACCCAGGGCACTAATGATCCATCTGCCTCACCAGCTGCCTCCACAGACCCTCCATCCTCCAGCTGGGCACTCCAACAGGCTGCCACTCCTCACACATCTTACCGTGGGTAGGGTTCTTTGGAATTATTTCTCAACTTGGTACTAGCTGTTCTTCTGGTTGCACCTTCACGCCTCTCATTACTTGTTTCACTGCTCATTTACTCACTGGGACAGAGATTGAGACAAGCAGTGAAGAAGCACACATCTGAATAAAAACCAACCCCATTCACCCACTGACCTCATGAGGTCAGTAACCCCCTGCTCCATTAGAAAACAGAGAGATTCACCTTTAAATCCTGGCTTTTGAAGACAAGGAGAAACACACGTAAGCACAAAGCAAGTAATATAAAACTGCAAGCCCACAAGCATCTCTTCCTAGCAGGGCACTGTGCCCACCTGCAGTCCCTGGTGGGGAACAGCCCAAACCCCCAGAGCAGCGTTCATAAAGAGCTTGTTCCTTGGCAGTGCCCTGCAGAGGAAATGCGGTCACATGAAGAGATAAAGGAGATGTCTTAGCATGGGCCATGCAAACTTCTCTCTCCACAGAGACTAACTGATACCAGTATCATGTGAGGGAAAAGGGGAACCACACGGGCTCAGCAGCAGGAAGAGCAGCGGCCTCTGACTGCAGCTTACCCCTGGCAGCACCCCGGCTGCATGCTGCTGCCTACCTTAATCCATCAGTTCATCAGCAAGGAAGGGGCTGCTCTTCCTCCTTCAAGGCTTCTTTACAGCACAAATTAGTGAGCTGCCTGTACCCTAGCAAAGTATATCCCAGCTCCCTTCTCTACCTGTGTTTTCCAGGTGTGCTTCACTATTACAGTGTCCATTACATTCAGTTTGCATTGTCCTCATATTCACAAGCTATGAAAGATTTCATTCACTGCAGAGCCTTTATGACAGGCTGAAGGCTCCAGACTGGTGCGGCTCCACATTTGCTTTTTCACACTCACACTCACTTTGCAGCAAACCAACAGCACAGACATGTACAATAAATACCTTCACAATCACCAGTCACTGTTCTTTCATTCTCCCACCATTTCCCCCCGCCCCTTTTCTTTCCCTTGATATCACCCTCCAGCCCAGGGATGGATAATTTCTTTGCATCAGTACCTACTAACATTACAAAGAGTGTCCCTTTTGCCTGAGGTCAGTGGGGTTCTGATGCTCTCCCATCACACCACATTCAGCATAACCAACCCACATTTTGGGTCATTATTCCTCACAGCAGAATCAGACCCAAATCTGCTTCAGTGAGCACACACTCAGACCAAGGTACACAGTTGATTATTATCTGCATATGGAACAGCTTCGATTGCCAGATCCTTGCTTTCTCTCCTGTTCTATCACAGAACAGCATTGGTGGATGATAGAAAAGCCTCAGCTGGATTTTCAGGTGTAAAACATTTCAAGTAAAACTCCCCAAGAGTTCAAACAGTTGACTTACTTGCAGCAGGTGATGTTGCATAACACGGAAATTAAGTATCAGGGTTGTGTTTCACCATCAAGTCCGAAGGGATTAATAAAAGAGTGTGTTTGTTGATTGTTTTTCTGCAATACAAACCCATAAAGGTACATTAGTTCCTCATCAATTAGCAGTTTATCTCTGCATGTTCCCCAATAGCCTTCCCAATAGCATTGTGGGGAGGAGTGGAATGGCCACAGGGATTTCAGAACAAATCCTTTGCAGAGAAGATAATAATTTACAATATGTACATTTGTTTACTTCTGCCATAATTGCTACATCTGCTTTACTGACACTAATTAATTAAGCCTGGTTTAATTAATTGTGTTCTCTGAGGAAGGTGGTGTTGACATTTTGCAGCTGGTGCTGGAGAGGGGAGCTGTGGAAGGCAGAGTTCTTGACAGCATCCCCAGTTTGAAGTGCTCC
Organism: Sclerurus mexicanus; assembly: GCA_013396755.1. NCBI lineage: Eukaryota > Metazoa > Chordata > Aves > Passeriformes > Furnariidae > Sclerurus > Sclerurus mexicanus. The sequence continues at coordinate 380,043 of VWZF01003762.1, read as the reverse complement.
AGCTCCCCACGCCCCTGCCAGTGCCCGTGGCCTGCGCTGGGCCGTGCAGCTGGAAGGAACACGCTGGATCTGAGCCTTCAGCCCTCCTGAAACTGCCAACAAACCTTCAAGTGGAGCAGGAACAGTCCAAAACCTGACCTGAGCCTAAATAAACCTCAAACCCAGAAACAGATACGTAGATAGCATACCTTGAGTTTCCTCTCAGTGAGGCCTCCTCCTCTGTTTATTTACTTATTCAGGTTTATCCAAACCTCCTTGGGTCACACTCGGATGTGATGGGACAGATCTCCTGTTCTGGGTCAAGTTAACGTCAGCCCCACGTGTCTGCCTTGCACATCATTCCTGTGTGTGGCTGCACGTCTTGTTTTACACAGATGGGCAATCATGCATACAAATGCTCCTATAATTTATCCCAGAGTTGCTGAACTGTTTATACAGGCAGCTTTCCATCTATTCCTAGCACTCCACATCCTACAGAGGTGTTTTCTCTTGTTCCCAAAAATATTATTCTTCATTAATTAAATTTTGGTAAAACAGCTATACCTTTGAGAGCTGGAGATCCTTAATCTGCTCACAGGCTCTTTCAGGCCAGGGGAACAGTAATGTCTAATATTTTCCCCAGTGCTATGTTGCCTGCTAATTCCTAATGTCAAAATGGAGTGAGTTTGCCACCTCTCACTGATGCTCTGACTGGGGTTTGGCAACCTTTGCCAACAAGCATTTTACAAGCCAGAACGTGCACATTTCTCCCCAAAAGCTATTTTCAAGAACCCTTTCTTTGAAGGAGATTCTTTTTGCACAGTTTCATAGCTGGGATGTCCTGCTCCCAGTGTGGCTGTGCCGACTCCAGGGCCGCTGCGCCGGGAACGAGCGGGACTCGCTCGATTGTTGTCGGTGGCCCCGTGTCACATGCATGTACCATATCCCTGGCAACAGCCAGGCTGCCCTGTGGCTGTTTCAGGAGAAAGAAGTGGAGTGAATCAGAATAAGCCACAGTCCCTGCAAAAAGGGGGAAGAAGAAAAGAAAGGAAGAAAGGAGCAGCCACGGAGTGGGGTCTGGGAAGATTAGGCGCTGGTTTGAAAACAACGAGGCAATGAAGTGAAACCCAAAAGATTACTTGCCTACTTTTTAGCTGCACCAATAGTCATTTCTCTGCTAATTACCTTCCCTTTTGAGCAGTGGGTGCCATTAGCAGGATCACAGCGGTGGTGCTGCTGTGCCCAGCACAGCCCAAGGGTCCCCATGAGGCAGAGCCTGCACAATGCATGCGCCGGGGGACGTGCCGTGGCATCAACCACCAGGCACATTTCAGGACGGGCTTTCAATGCCTCAGTTTATTTTGTTTTGCTTGCAAACATCTGAGCTCTTGGATTTGGCCAAAAGGGAAAAAAAAAAAAGCACTGCATGGCGTTCTCTTTGGGGCTCCACATAGAAATCCTCTCAGTGCTTTATAGACAGCAGGATTGTAGCTTTACCGGCTTCAAATGCTTTCCTGTTCCTGCTACTCATCCAGATGGAAAGGTTCTCCAAACAAAAGCCCAGTTCAGTGAAGGCGCGTGTGAGTTTGCTTCCAGACACTTCAGATTGCAAAAACTTGTCTTACGTTTTGCTGCTGGCAAATCTGTCACTGAAGGGCATAACTACAGGTTTATCAGAAATGCAAAAAAACCCTCTTTTCCTGTTCTCTCTCACTTTGTCTTCCCTGCAAAGCAAGTTATCAGCAAACACTTGTCAACGTTTGATTGCTGTAAGGCAGGTGATTACAAGGAGTAAGAAATATTTGGCTTTTCTGAATGTTTTCTGCCTCACTCTGCTCCCACTTGAAACTGCTTTTCCCCGCTGTTATCTGGAGCCCACAGCTTATAACAGAAAGGGCTGATGATGTAAAACCAAAACGACACGGGGCTGTCAAAGCAAAGTCCCCTCACCACAAGTGCCAGGCGGGGCCTGGAGCGGGCAGCTGGCTGGCAGGGCAGGAGGAAAGCCTTTGTGGAAGCACGTGCTGCCGAGCTGCAAGGAGCAGGGCAGCCTCCTCACACCAGGGTCACTCGTGCAGCACTTGCAGAGGGGGCACAGAGGGTGGGGGGCACTGGCAGGGCATGTGCAGCTTTCTCAGGGATGATCTGGAGCCAAGTATTTCCCTGCAAAAGACGTGTAATACACTGTTGATGTGTAATAGAAGCCACAGCCCTGCACGGTGCTGAATAAACTGCAGCCCAGGACAAACCAAGGCTTTTGCTGAGTTCTATGCGTTAGCTCTGGCTCATAGATCATGTTCATACATGTGAAACAAGAAGATATGATGAAGCAGATTCTCTTTCCTTACACTGCTGGCGCTCACAAGCCACATTTTACATCACGTGGAGGGGAGCAGCCTTCACTCCTTTGCCTTGTACTCCAGTTTTGGCCCCACACTCCCACTGACAATTCCAACAGAAACTATTTCTCAAAAAAAACCAGTCCCACGTAAGCAGGGACAGGACCCAACTCACCTGAGCTGAGCCATCTGAAGGCTGGGCACTGAGTCGAAGCAGTTGCTTTTGGCTTTCTCCGTAGTGAATGAACACCCAGGTGTTTCTCCACAGGGCAGAAGTTCCCCCCATCCCACCACACGGACAGGGCTCCAGAGGTACCTGTTTTTCTGCTGTGACAGGGTAGGGTAAATAGCTAATCCATGACCCCTAATCAGCTGAAGCTGGGTAAGGTGCATGTCCTTTCAGTACATTCTTAAATTTTGGATCACTACAGCATCTTAATCTGATGTTTTGTTGCGTAACTTTGTGGAACTCTTCCCCCATCTTACTGTGAAATGGTATAAAGATGTGTAAAACTTCTCCCTCTCGCAGGATAAGGTTTTAATTTTAATTTTTAGCTCAACAGTAACAGAAGCTACAATTTCAGACAATTGTTAGATTAGCAAATCAAAAGTCAGTTTTATGTAAAGGAGTTTCGTTTTTAGTAGAGCTTATTACTTAGAATGAAGATGTGGCTTTGATAAATTCCAAACACCCCCAAACTACAAATAAGTTTTTAGCTTCCAAAATACCTCCTCCTTGGCATGCAGTCGGCTGACTCTGTTTTCCTCCATTTCTTCTCAGAGCTCTTGGCAACTTCTGCTCTAGCTGTGCTAGTTAAGACCAGTGGTATCTCTAGGATTACTACCAGAAGGAAGGGGAAAAAAAATCACTTTAGACCCCTGCTTCAGAGAAGGCCTGTCATGAAAGGGAGCTGCAGAGATCCTTCCTGGAGTAAAGCAAATGGCATGAAAAAAAGCTGAGAAATGCAGTTTAAAGACAAGATCACAACCTGGGACAAGATCACGATTCTAGAAGGTTTCTGTGACTTGCAAAGCTGGGTTCAGAGGAAAAGTGGTGAACTCACTTTAAACATAAAGAAGAAATCTCTTAAAAAAGGAAATGGAATGAGTTCAGGTAAGTACAATTTCTTTAAGCTCTTTCAGGAGCTTGGATGCCCCTCTCATTAAAACTGACAGATTCTCCCAGCTCCTGCTTTGCTCTGAACCTCAGTGAGAGAAAAACAAACAAGCAGTGAAGGACGTGACTGGGCAGAACATCTCCCTGGTCACACCACAGCGCTGCCCAACCTGCAGACCTCTGTCTGGGCGAGGAGGGCAGTGTGTGCAAGAGCACCTCAGGAGCTGGCAGAGGTCCAGGGTATCAGGATGGCTTCAGAGGCCTGCAGACATCAACTCTTGTCCTCAGAGGTAGCACTTGATTTATATTCCTGCTATGCTTGGACAAAACATTTTGGTATGAATACAGAGAATTCACCAAAAATCCCCCTAAATAACAAACAAACCAACCAACCTCAAGCTATGCAAACCCATTTGAGTAAATAGATTTTAAAAAGCATTTTCTACTTTAACAGCAGAGGATTATAAGTAGGTTTTGGCAGCTCCCCGAGTCAGTGACTCAGGACCTTCCCGGATCTAGTCAGTTGTGAGGGATTTTTCAAATCCATGCAGATTTAGTTGTAGCTTTTGCCCCAGGACCATCCTGTCTCTCCAGGGGAAGCATCTACTACCTGCAGACCCCACGTGCAGTGCAGAGTCACACGGGTGGTGCCTGTGCAGCTGCTCCACTGCCATTTCCAAGGCTTTGGTCCTTGCAAACAGGTCCTTGCTGGAAGGAACCTCCTCAAGGATTGCTAGGCAAGATAACTGGTTAACAGAGCGTTTGGCCTGCCTCTGATGGACAAGAGACGGCAGAGGCCAGGGCCCTGTGCTGGAAGCTAATTGCTGAAGTGATTTGTCTGGCTTGTGTTAGATGTTTGGATCCTGCTGCATCCTCAGGATTGCAGAGTGCCCTAAGTGCAATATTGTAATTTAAATTCTTATAGTACAAGAGAGAAACAATTCACTGATCGTCTCGTTAGAGGCTCTTTACATCTGGACAGCTTTTCCTCTTTGATCTTGTAAGAAGAATAAATGGAAGTTTAGGACATGTTTATTTGCTTTTGTAAAGGCTTGGATCCAAGAAAAACACACTTATACCTGGGAAATAATGCCGAGAGGTTGTAAACATATTGAACACCTTTGACCAGCATTAGATACCAAACCAGAGATCTCCAAGGCTAAAGAATTCAAGAGTGCTGACTCCTGGTTTCCATTTGATTCCCATTACAACCCTTATTTGTATACTACTAAAGGAAACAATGTCCTTCTCGCTGTGGACACGAGTGAGTCACATCGTCATTGTTTGGTTTTATTTTTTTGCCCCTCATAGTCGTCTAAGAACTGCAAGTGCTGTAGCCTGAAAATTTCATGAGTAGAGAAATCTCTGCTCCCATCTATTGGTGAGCAAGAGAAGAATGCCCATAAAACTAGGGAATCTGTTCGGCTGTTTTACCCAGGCCACTGGATAATCCAGGGGTAGGGCTCTGGTACCATCTCTTTGTTAATAAACGGCCCTTCTTTGTATTTCACCCTTCATTCTCCCAGTGGCACTTTGGGGAGACCTCATAGTTGTATTTCAATGGCCATTCTTCCAAGTATCCTGTACTGGGATGACTCCACTGTTAGTTCTTGCAAAGCATTTAACGAGTCTTAGTCGTGAAACAATTCATTTGAGTTCAGATTGGTTTTTAGGAAGGAGATTCCGAAAGCTACAGGCCTGCCCAGGCAGGAGTGAGACCTCTGGAGCTGTGGTGTCCAAACTGTGCTAAACTACAGGGAAATGCAGCAACTGGGGAAGGAGAAAGGATGCCCATAAGGAATGTTTGCCTGCAGGAAATTCACAGCACCAGCTGGCGACCAAGTCAACCACTCTTGCCAGAGGTACTGAATGAAGTAGAGGGTTCTATTCACTGTGGATTGTTTTCCCAAAGGTAACGGTATCTGTGCCTTGCCATTAGCAAAGGCCTTGTTGTTTCAAAGAGTTTCAGACTTGGAAGTGATGAACTGTTGCCTGAAGGTGCTTGGAAAACATTCCAGGTGGGAAGGGACACAATGCTGTGCACCAGCTGTAAAGAGCAGTCATTTTTTGAACTCAGCCTTGTTGCTACCAGGAGCTGGGTTCTGGGTATCCAGTGATTAGACGTGGTGGCAAGGTTCCAACTAGGTGGAGGAGAAAGTAGTCAGAAGGAGTTAAATTACTGGATTATTATGGAAGGGCTGAACTTCTGAGCTCATCAGCTTCTTTGCTTGAATTTTCTAAGCATCTGAATCTTAAAACAAGCCTCACTGCCATTGTTAGGAGCAACACTCAGTCCTTGCCGTGCTCCCATCACTGGTCATTGCTATTCCGTGATCATTAGGAAGAGAAACAAGCACGGTAAGGAATGTAGAAAGGGTTGGGGGGAAAGGATGCTGCTGAATAAATCCCTACGGGGCTGAATACAGTGCTGAGACAGAGTATCATTCAGCAGAAGGGTGTATCATGGAAAACTGGCATATGGCAGTGGAGCTGGGATTCTCTAAAGAAACCCATCCCCAGACAGCAGTGAGGAGTTCACAGGATGAAAGACTGCTCAGGAGTTCAGCACTGAAAGGCTATTTACGGGCTTCACTTTCTCACGGTCCTGCTCTGGAAGGAGTTACACGGCCCATGCAGATCCTCCCATTGTTTCAAGCTGAGGGAACATCAGCTGGTTTTGCTGTAGTGAGCAGGGGCTAATTGGTTCTGTTCAGTTCAGTGGGGGGTTATGAGCCCAGGCTATTGCAGGCACCCACGCTGGACAATGGGGCAGCAGCCTGAAGCCGTGGTCAGCCTTTAGGCCACTTCTGAGGGACTTGGCAAGAAAACCCCTGGCTTCTTTCTCCACGCAATAAAAAGCCCCCAAAAGATAATTAGGTAATGCAGAATGAATGATGATTATCCATGGTTTGGGAGGAGTTTCTTTTTGACAAAGACTCCTCTACATCTGTAGTACAAGCTGATTTTACTGGCAACTCGCTACCAGCCAGGGGAAGGAAGCTTCCCAGAGGAATTTTGCAAGGTGTGAAGCATTTGCTAGTGCCAGATACACACACAAGGATAAATACAGGTTGTTCCCAGCAAGCCGGGTTACATCTCTCCTAAAGGAAATTGGAACATTTCTACCACTTGGTGGGATCACGGTATCAAGGTACAGAAACATATATTCCTAAAAGAATGGATTTCTTTAGAGCTCTGGGATTTTGTTTTGAGGCCACCGATGACGTGCCGGGTTCTGTAGGATGCAGGTCTCTGAGCCTGCTGCAATGATGCTTTGTTGCCTCTGTGGCAAAAAAATGAATCCTACATACACTCTAACCCGTAGAAATCAGGCTACAAGGCTTAGTCCAACTGCTCCTCCTTTCTCCGTGGTTGGACCTTTCTTGGTATCTTTCAGATGGTTGGACACCACATTTCAGGGATGTTGAGGGACAGAGGAGAAACATGCAGCTGGTTTCTTAATCCTGCCCTGCTTTAATGATGACGATTAAAGTAGCCCTGTGGATGTTCCCTGGCATCCTGTAACAGGCTCTTCACAGCAAGTCAGCCTGAGCAGTGTGGATATTCAGCCTGAGGAATGTTTGCCACAAGTGGGTTACAGTTCACCATGACTGCAATCACCTTCATTCACTGCATACAGGGGAGGCTGCAAAGATCCTTTAACAAACAGAGATGACTCACCTTCTGAGTGACTGACCCGGTCTCCCTAAATTTCAACACACATGTATTTTTCCTACAGCCAGGTCATTTTTTTAATTTGAATTCCAAATATTCTCGCCTTTCTTTTTAAATCCAAAGTGTCTGGACTAATGAAGGCATTTAGAAAAAACCGTGCTTCACCTAACTCACAATAAAGAGAGTGTTTTCAGAAAACAGCATAGATTTTACAGCTTCATCTGAAATGGCCAAACTCGAGCACAACTGCTCTTCATGTCTAGCTGCTGCCACTAGAGTGGGCCCAGTAATAACTGCAAGAAAGAAAATTAAAACCAGCAAAAAAGCCATATGTGCTTTTTGTCCCATATTACGCCTGTGGCTTAATTATAGAGACTCATTGTGTGCTTAACTAAAAAGCAATAAAGGCACTGCAAGAAGTGCCATTAGTGAGTCAGCATCACCCCCTGAAGACCAGCTTAGTTTCTGGAATCTTTCTGGTGGAAATCCCTTTAGTTTATGTTCAGTCCCTATCCACGACTCCAGTTTGCTGGCACTGGTATAAAAAGGCACCAAAGGGTGCAGACAGGTCACAAGCAAGATCACAATCAAATCCTACCCGTTCAGCAGCGAGTGTCCACCACGCACAGGGTGTTGCCTTCACAGGAGATTTGAAAGTTGGGAATGGTCCACCATGGGATGGAGGCACATGGTGAGAACACGCAGGATGCGGGTGATGCAGAGCAGCTCCAAGTCATGTTTGAAAAGTGCATTGTGAACACAGGAAGCAGCAAGCTTATCAAAGATCTTTACCTTGCCTGCAGTATCAAATGTTATGTTCACAGGGAGACCAGACAAACAAATTGGCAGGATATGTCAGTAGAGTCTAGACTGGAAAAGGTCTCCTGAGAAATTAATTTTCAAATCTTTAATCTACCACATTTTATATATTTTTACCTACAATAGTGCAGCTTTTCACACATCCCTACTTTAATAAAAATGCAGTTAAATACTCCTGGGAAAAAAATAAAAGGAATTACTGTGTTGTTCTTTTTCTCTAACTGTACATTTTCCCAAATGCAACTTGAAGCCTCTTTGAAGGAAATATTTACATATGTGCTCGTGTCATTCCGACTGCCCCCACACTTCCTGCACTCACTGGAGCCCATCTGATGCTTTAAACTAGGGGCTGAAATGCCCTCCTGAATCAAAGGCACTAATCCAGATTCCTTTGTCTTTAAAGTAGAGGACAAAGAAGCTTCCTCCTGGAAGCTCAAGAGCTTGTAAGAAAGACGGTGATATGGCAAACCTTGTTGCCCCTGTTCTCCCAGGTGCCACCAAGAGCATTGCCAGATGTGCCCTGTCAGAAGCCCTGCAGACAGTGAGGGTGACATGGCAGCTGCTCCTTCACCATCTCAGGCATCCCCAGAGCATGGGCTTTGCATGTCTGCATCTTGTACCTGTGCTTGGGGAGATGAACACCTCTCCAGGTAAAGAAAATATAATGCAAAACACAGAAGGTGACTGTGAATTGAAGTGTGTGCACTGTGCACACACTCTTGGACATTCTTCTGTATGTTCTTCTTAGAGAGCTGCCACTGAGTGCACACTAAAATAAGTGGGGAAAGCACAGCCCCTGACGGGCTCATTAGCATTTCTTTCCTCCCAATATGGTCCTTTCTTTAATTCCTTCTCCCTTTCCCAGAGAAGTGTATCAGATTGTTCTGGACAGGAGGCCTTATCTGTGACTTACCCACAGGACATCCACCAGCACAGAATATCTGTTTATCAAGGTAATGGTGAAATCACTGTGATTTTATAACATGATAAAACACACCCCAGTGAAAGAGCACACGGGCAGTTATTTCCTCTTGCAGACAAACACCCATTGAACACTCCTCACCACATCTGGGGAACCTGTCTTACCTTATTGCTTTTTTGTTGCTTTTCGGGACATTTCACTGAAGGAATGGGAACAAATCAACTACAAACTCGCACGGGAAAAGCACACAAATTTTAGATGTTAATCTCCAATTATCAGTGACCAGAAGGGCAAAGGACCCTGCTCCAGTGCCACACTCAATATTCCTCACAGGTGAGCTCTTTCTACAGCCCTCACTGTTCTTTGTAAACTCTCTTCCAACAGCAGTTAGAAGGTTTTAATTTTTCCTGCATATATATCGTGTTCTCATCTGTCCATTCCCTCTCTGCTAAAGAGAAATGACCCGTCACCTCTGTTGCTAAATTAGACAGTCCCTCCTGTGATTCTTGGAAAATTACCTTTGTGGTTATTTTAGGGAAGCACAGTTTTCTTAGGGACATCTTTCATGTGGCCATATTGTTCTTTCATTGCAATGCAGAATCCTTACTGAAGAGCAGCAGTAATGCTATTTAGAACATTATGCAAAAGAAAACACATCAAAATACCTGGAATGATGGTTCATCAAAGATTTGAAATTCACAGTATTGCCCAGTCCTCTTTTTGGTGGCATTTTGGAGTCTTTTCCACAACCGGTGTGTTGCTGCAAGATAAATGTGAGATGGTTAATAGGATCCTCCCGGCACTGAGCACCTCTGACAGTTCACTACATTTTTGCAATTTATGCTCTCAGTTTTTCATTCCCCAAACTTTCATTCCCCAAAGTCCCAGCTTTCACCTTTTGTGCTTTAATTGCTAATGCACCACTCCCACACCACTGTTCTCTCTGGGCAGCGCTGCTCGTGTTCAAAGGGCTGTGGAAGCAGAGTCAGAACTGCCCAGCCTCACAGCGTGCAAGGCTGCGTTTTCCTGGGAGGGAAGAACCGCTTTAAAATCCAGCCAAGTCCCGTGTCTGTTACAGCACTGCCTTCAAGGAGAGGAATTCTTTTAGGAGCTGTTTTCTGCCCTTCCCGTGAATCTGAGGCAGCGGTACTGCTTTGCTGGGTTCTACTTTATAATTTCAGCAATGTGTGCAGCAATTTCTCCGAGTTGGATAATTTGGAATCCACACACGCTTTGCAGTTGCAAGATAATTTGATCTGAATAGCAGTTTCATGTAAATGTTGTGGCAGTAACAAAAATACCCTCAACATCACTACTTGCAGCTTGAAACAACAATAATGATTCCATGTGCTGGTAATGAAAGAACATGATAGGCAGGTTAAAATCATTAATTCCTCTCTCTGAAACTGATATTTTCTCACTGAAAGGTTTGAAAACAAATCTACTTTCAACAGGTTATTTCTGTATTAATGTGATACCAGCACCATCTGTGCAGCTCCCTCTCTTCTCCTGTGGGCAAGCAGTGTTCAGGGGAGCTGGAAAGAGCACAGCTCTTGCTTGCTACACCCCACAGCTGTGGGAAAAACACGGGATACGATGTTTGAAGTGTTGGAGAACTGGAGGAAGTGAATGGAGAATGATAACAACAGCAATGGGGAAGTTTTTCCAGAGATGTGAGAAGGTTGTCTGGTGCAGGCTGGATGTTTGATTATCTATGCACTGGATACCCACTTCTCTCTCCTTGAATAATACATGGGAACCAGGAATTGTTTACTTTAAAATATCAAAATGAGAAATGACCATGTTCTGAAAATAAAACCTGGGAGTTTCAACTCTGCCACCTCTAGGAAAGCCCAGTGGGAGGGATAGGATTGCCAGAACTAGGGGAGGCCTCCTTTCCCTTATTTGTTATCATTTAACAAAATCTGAAGGCATCTTCCTTTGCAGAGAGCAGGAAATCATTCCTGTGCAGCTCCAGGGCCACACAGGGGTTATGGTGCCCATTTCACTTGTGGTGTCAAACAACAGAGGGCTTCAGGACTGCACAGGGACTGTACCAGCTCACCAAACACTGCACGAGAGAAAACAGAAGAGCACATGTACAGGGGAACATTTCTGACTTAGCAATAGCTGCAAACACAGTCCTCTTTAGCTGCCTTCCCCCTCCAGTGCTCTCAAATACAGCTGGTTGTGTTCCACTGCTGGGGAGATTTCTCAGGGATACATTTGGGGGTGTGTGGTCAGCAGACAAAAAAACTCCAGCCAAGACGTTCCTGTTAACTGGTGATTGTTTTCTGAAACCTGAACGCTGTGACCCACTGTTGCATTCGCAGCCTTTGCTCTAGGTCTGTTTGGAATTAGCAACCTAAAGTTTTATGGCGATAAACTCCAGGATCCCGTGGGGAAGGAGCAGTGTACGTGTTGTGTACATGCTGACAAACACCACCACGCTTCTGCCTGTCGCTGGAGAACGAAAAGGGCTGTGCACACTATCCATCTACGATGTATATATGCATATATATACATGCATCTGGGAAGCAGGCTGCAGCTGCCACTTCAGGCCTGGGAGGAGGCAGCCTTATATAGAGTGAAACGTGGTGCCACTGGCTTCAGCAGCAGGGTTCTCAGCGCCTTCTGTGCCCTGCCCAGCACGCCTCGGTATTCCCCATACATGGAAGCAAGGGTTTCACCAGAACAAGCACGACTTCTGCTAATCAGAGAACATGTAATCGCTGAAGTGACTTGGAACAATAGCTGTGAAATGTGAATCTTGGATGTGTTTTGCACAATCATCTTATTTTTCCGTCCAAAGTTGCTTGTTGTGCAGACTCTGAGGAGTGTTAAATATCACATGGTGTTCAAAAACCGGAACTTTCCAAAGCCCCTTTTTATTGTTTTGTTTTTTTCTCTTTGGCTAAAGTCATTCTGGGTTAATACCCTTTTCCAAGTTAAGCTCTCTGATCATCAGTGCTTTTATTGCAGCTGCCCGAGTCAGCCGGGGAAGATGTTAGGACATCTTCTCTCCCATGGCCAAATGACCAAGGATGTTTCAATGGAAATGTGGTCCCTTTGATCTCACTTATTTGGGAGTGGTTCTTCTGCAGCTTGTATCTCAGCAGAAAATCTAACAATCTGTTTGCTCTTACTGGGGAAAAAAGAGATTGTCACCTTGCCAACACAATTACATTGGTGAGTTAGGGAATAATGAGCGAGAACAGATGAAATATTTAGATATAAATAGTCTGTTTTCATGTGCTGTGATTGTCACTAATAAGGCAAGGACGTGTGGTTTGTGGTTCAGGGACAGGATGAGGAACCAGGACATCTGGATTCCTTTCCCAGCTTTACCACAGTGTATTGAAGAAGCCATCAAGCCTCTTTGTACCTCATCAGCTGGAAGTGGATAATAATGCTCTGGGGACCAATTCTTTAATGCTGTCATTTTCAGATGTTCCAAAGGGGAGAGTGATGCAAGTGGAGGATGTTTACATCCCACAAAGCGGTCCAACTAAAACTTTAAATCCAGATACCTACAAAGCTTTTGAGTTAATTTCTCCTGTCCTGACTTAAGGAAATGTCCCCACTTGTAATTTCACAGCAATGACAGAAAAGCAAGAGGAAGATTAAAACCAATACAGAGCGTTAGAACAAAACCCTGTAAGTGTGTGATCATAAGTTTCCTGTGACAAGTTTTTTGGGCTTTACACTCTTGACTCTCCTAATAAGGAGTTGTCAGTGATGGCCTTGACTAAAGTGTGCTCATTTGTTCGAAGCCTAAAAACTACTTAGGCCTTAACTCATAAGGCTTGGTATGATTTAAAAAGGCCCTACAGCCACCATGCACACAAGGGATGTGTTTCCCCCAGCCTGTGTGTGTTTTGCTCACTGCAGCTGTGAGTAATAAATCACTAAACCATAGATTAAAAGCATATAATTGGTATAAAAGTAATTAAAGACAAGATTCATTCTACCTTGGAGTAAATAAGCACATTTGGCATGTAAATCGTAGTGAAAAAAAGAGAGGTTTGGGTTTTTTTTAGCGTGCATGTGGTAGCGGAGAGTCTCAAAAGCAGAACTGCTTCTTCAGCTGAGGAGGAACAAATGAAACCGTGCAAGGGAGTTGAAAGCCTTGAGTTTAAATTATTTGGGATGAACATATTATTTGAGGTTTTCTATTACTTTATTAGAATTATTTAGTACAAACAGCAGTCTGTAATGCACTAATGATGTGTTACCTCTGGGTGTCAGATGACTCCATCTACACTGGAAAGCAAAACAGCCAAACGGGAGCAGATCCACAGCTGGTAACAGAGACCCCACACCCCCCTATTGCACACCTGGCTGGGTTTTCCAGGCTGGTCCCACGTCTTCACTGGCTGGAGCACAGGAACTGCCCTCCTGGAGCAGCTTTCTGATGCTGGTTTCATTCCAAAGTCCGGCTCCTCTGCTCTGACCTGCGGTGCAAGGAAAAGCATGGGAAGTGGGAGATCAAGGAATTCGTGTCAGAAATGCATTTCTGATCTGGACTAAAATGCCAGCCTATCCTCACCCTATTTGTACTGTTATTCCTGAATAAGGGCAGCACAAGGGCTTTGGAATGAGGCTGGCCAGGCAAGACTGAACACAAATTTCCCGTGGCTTTCATGAAGGCTTTGCTCTAAATCACTGCTGTTGGACAAGGTTGAAGCAGCAGCTGGAATACTTACTATGCAGCATAATTCCAGCCTTCTTTGAAAAAGGCTCATGGCTACGCATAAGAGAAACTGGCTTCGGTGTGGTGATTTTACCTCATTTGGGACTGTTTATGAGAACGCTGCAGTAGTGGCACAGGAGGTACAATTACAGGCAGAATTAGCTCCTCACCATCACTCTGAGCTAATACTGTGCTTTCTGGGATGCTGAGGGGAAAGCCAATCTCCTGATGCAGAAGAAACGCTCCAGGATCTCTAGTGATCCATTTACAGCCTAACTGACTCGTACATTACAGCACAGAATACAAGTCTGGGGTTCACCAAGCCCTTCCCCTTTCCTATGCCCAGTCCTTGCCTTCACCAGGAAAAATGTGGGCACATGGCCTGCCAGGAACCCCTTGGCACAGCCTGCCTGGGTCCCCAGTGAGGAGATTTAGGGAGCAGCATCCCAGGGCTCACTGCTGAGATCCCTCATTCCCCTCCAGAGTCTCAGAAGATGAGTGTGCTCAGGGATACAGGGAATAGGCACCAGGAGGCTCATATTCTTTTCCATAAAAACTGCATGCAAAGTAGTTAATTTCATTGCATCTTTGACACTACCATTCCTAAAAAAGCATCCCAAACTAACACACACATACATACATAAGCTGTGGCTGTAAATCTATGTATGCAAAGCCACGCAAATAACTATCTTCATGTGAACTACCAAAAGATTTAGCAACAACAATTCTTTTCCTAAGGCATAAACCCCACAGTAGTAATTTCATCTCAAAGTGGAAAGCATAGCATTACATTATCTGAGCACAAAGGCCAAATTTCCCTGGTTGCCAGTTAGACCCCAAGCTCATACAAACACAGCAGGAGAAACCTAAAATCATTTTGGTTCCTAGTGGCGCTAATTCCATTGCTGGAGAAAATGTAATTATATTTCTACTGACATTATAACGATAACTTTGCAGGCCAGACTCCATTCTGCCTGTCAGGCCAGAGAGAAACAAAGCACCAGTGGAGACCTAAGGAATGTCTGTTCCTTGGTGGTGGTGCTGTGACGGGAGCCCGGCTGGTAATTCCAGCAGTAAAAGCTCCTTCTGTGAAAAAGATAGTTATGATTTAATTTAAACCTCTCCATTTTGATCACAGCACCCTCAAACACACTCCATGGGGACTTAGCAGTGTGCAGACTAAGCCTTTGTCCTGCACTGCTGTACAACTTGGACTCAGCATGAGACCCAAGAAGTGACCACAGCAGACCCAGGCTGCGGCCTGGCACCATTTCACTTGTGGCTCTGCTGGCCTATTTATCCATCTCAGCTGCCCCCCTGTTAAAAGAGGAAAGTGGAAGCCCTTTCCTGAAATTCAAGGAGGTGGGAATTGCAGTCATTCATTGCCAATACATTGTTTTAATCAATGGTTGCATTTCCAGGTATTTCTCCTGGCTGTATCCATTTAATATGTTATGGTACAACGCCAGCCCTCCTGTTGTTTTCTTAAGGCACTGTGTCAGTGTGAGATATCACTAGTCCTGAAACCAGGGTCATGTTTTCATTACAGGAGGAAATATAGGAGTGCTGCTATATCTGAAACTCAGTTTTCCCTGCTGAACTGAAATGTTCTCACCCTCTACCACACAGAGGAGTCGGGAAGGTGACATTCAGACCCGAGGGCAGCAAGAGGCACACGGGAGCCACTGACAGACTGTGCACTTCCTCAACTCCCCGTGTAGCTGAGAGAGCTTGTCAGTGTTCACAGTCCAAGCCTGGAGCACACATTTAGCTGAGCTTATGTTTTTTCCATTTTTATCAATATTAAAAATATGTCCTGTACAGGGTGGTGCTTCTGGCATTCATCACACAAAGGCCTTTGCAGGCACTGCATTTTTATAAATGTTTCATAGTAGCCTCCAGATTTCACAAGCTTACATTGGCCAAAACAAGAGGAGTTTTATGTGCCTTACCAATGTTACCTGAGGAAATACAGCTCCCAAATGGTGATTTCCCCTCCTCTCCCCACCAAAATACAGTTATAATATGGGGGCACAGGTATGCAGGCACTGGAACAAAGTTTCTTGAAGGACGCTTAAACCATTTTAGACATTTAGAGCTTCCAGCAGCCTTTGGTTGGTTCGTTTTTACCTGGGAAGGTTTAGGAGGTCAGTTTTACTGTATAAAGCATTAAGTTGGTAATAGATGGAATAGGAATATGACTGAATTCAAAACTAGTTAAAATGCACCAATGACGGTGCAACTCAAGCATAAAGTCACTGGCACTATTAAATTCTAAAATTACTATATGAAATCTAATAGGAAATCAGTATATGAAAGCACTGAAGTTTAATATTATGGGTCACTTCTGTCTAACTTTGTTTGGAATTATTTATCTGCTTCCAGACTTGATTAGATCCATAATATGCAAAAATGCAACACATGAGTTAGAAATGTACGTATCAATTTGAATAGAACAGCAGATAATGTAAACTTCACATTGGAATCACAAAATCAAGCCACTTGGAGAAAAAATACTTGACAACATTTCCCCCCATTTTCTGCCTCCTTCCCGGAGCTGAGTTAATTCCAACAGTGCAGCAATACTGCAGTGTAAGGGAGAGCCTTTTTGCACGGATCCTGCCCTGTCCAGAGGACTGGAAACGTCCCAGCAGCGCCACTGGAGAGAGATTGGAATAAACATCTGTGCATTTGGATGATCAGCTCAATTAAACTGAGTGTGGCAGAGCCCTCCTTTAGCAGCTTTCCTTTCTAAAGGAAATGAGGGTGTAATTTCACACGTCCGATTACAGGATGGCCCTTCAGCAGCCAAAGAGCAGGTCAAATGTGAGGGACAAATCAGATGCATCTCAGTGCAGATTGGTCTTCTCTGTTGCACCTCTGTTGCTGTTATCGTGTAAGAATGCAGCCTGTTCATACGACACAGCACACACAAGGAGGCAAAAGCAGATAGCCCTTTTAAGAGTCCCATTCATTCTCAAATGGTCATAATCTGAAGCACAAATTGTGCTTTCCTTCTTGTTCACTTGATGTTTCTGTCATATTATCTGCTGTGCCATCTCGCTCCTTCAAGGACTGCTGCATCACTAAGACATATAACTTAAGATTACACATGAAAAGATGAATTCTTAAACTAATACACAGGTGCTTCATGCTTTGTCTGGCATGGATCATTGCTTCCTCCTTCCTGAGCACTGATTTCTTTACAAAGACTTGCTGGGACAAAAATTCCGCTCCTATCAAGTCTGTATCACCTTCATGCACTGTGTCAGCAGCTTCCCCCCTCTCAGCTACTACACAAATGCTGAGTACTGCACGTGACCTGTTTACCAGGATGCTCCTTGTGTAAATATACAGGTTTGATACAGTGGGCTGTGAGAAAAGCAAACAGGAGGAGTGGAGAATGGCTCCAGATAAGCCATCTCACAGCACAAGGCAGGTACAAGAGTAACCGTGGTCACTCTGCACGAATGACTATGGCTAGGATAACACTAGAGACAAGGGGAATTAAGTCTTATATGGGTATAAAGGTTGAGCTAAAGAATTAATTTATGTTAGTTTGGAAGAGCTCAGTGAGGCATAAAAACGTTCAGGAATGTTTAATCCTAAAGGGAATGAGCTTTATCAAAGCAATTTGAAAGGATAATACATTCATTTCTGGTTCTACAGGCAAAGAAAAGCCAAAGGAGGCCAAGGCATTGAGAACTTGGAAGCTATTTTTCATGCTGCTCTCTTTGCCTCACGTTTGATGCTACAGTGACAGGCAAATCTGGTTCTGGTAAGCAATTACTAACTTGTGATAAGCATTAGGTTTACATTCAAAGATCAAAGCACACATACATAAACCACTTTGAGTACATACGGATCCTCTGCTTCACGTCCTCGCACGTGGGTTTCTATTCCCTCTCTGTGTGAGCCCAGGAGCAACTGGAATCTGTATTGAAAGGAAAACAGAGTTAATTTAATTCACAATAATGTGTAATGGACAAAATGGTGTCACCACTATGACCAAATCCTGATGTCTTTGCTCCTGACTGAACTCCACCTGGGATCCATTTGGGCAGTTTTTTATGCTCCAGTAAATGCGGTGCTTTGCTTCTGTTTGCCCTCCGTTCAGCCTAACCCTTTCAACTCGATAAAAACAAAGGCACCATTTTGAAAAGCCTGTGTTTGGTTTGAATAAAACTCACTCCGCTGAAAGGTGAAGTACTGAAAGTCTGCTTCGCTTCATGCCTTAGGAGTGACTGCTACCAGGGATGGGCACAGGTGAGGAGCTGCTCAGCTCCACTCACATGGAACAGCTCCTTCCAAAGGTGTATGATCCTATGAACAAACAACCAAACTGAGGGCAGACTTACAGTCGCTTTGCAAATGCCATTAAATGCGCCTGTAAAAAGTATCTGAGCCTATTCCACGTGTAGTGAACCACTGGGAACAAGAAAGGCACCTTTGGCAGCTTGAAGAAACCAAGTTTGTCCCTCAGTTCTTGGGAACCACATAATCAGTAAATGCACCAACACCTTGCGGGATCACCCCCACACAAATTTAGGCAGACTCAAATCTGTATATACGTATGGATTTACAAAAGACTTGACTGCAAAACTTCCAGTTACTTCCAGTCCACTCTGGCCAGTTCTCCTGGATGTTCAGTATGTGCAGAAATCTCAACCTGACCCTTGAGTTTCCTTTAAGTAGTTTCTTTGGTGAAAACCTGGAAAATTAATTTTCTTTTCCAAGTATGTGTAGAGTTCTAGGTTTTGTTTCTAATCACTGTCATTTATATAGTCCAGAAGTTTCTTTTCTGAAGTGCACCGTTAGTTTTACATGCTCTTATGTACTGGTTTGACTTAGAACCAGTCGAGCTGTTGTGTTACAAATGGTTTTAGTTTCCAAGTAAACCAAGTGGCAAAGCAATTCAACACATATTGAATTCGTTTAAAATATTAATATCCACAACTGGCTCTAAATCAGAAAGAATTACTCTAGACTTAGTGAGTTTTATTCCTGACAGTTCCTACTTTTAAAATATAGTCAAACATATTGGATATATTCACTTCCTTTAAAGTAGCAAATCAGTAACACAGGGATCGAAATAATCCTTTTTTCCCTCGTGTCCAAGACATTTCTTTATACAGAAGAAAATGCTTGATTTCTTCTCCCTCCAATGCAAGAAATAATCTGTAAATGCACTTTTCATGTCCCGATGTGTAGTCACTTTGCTGAACTCTGATTCTGCAATTAGATCCATCCCGTTTCCTCGTGAAGACCTAAAGCTGCAGGTACAATTGACCCTCACTTCACTGGGGACATGGGCAGTCCCCATCCTGGGCCACCAAGGACTCGGGAGGGACCATTTCTGGTGGTACCTGTGCTGGCTGCCCTTGCCAGACCTCAATGTTATCCCATTCCATCATCACCTTATCCCAGGATCTGCTGCACTTCCACATCCCTCCTCCAGGGCCTGACCCACACGGAGGCTTCTCCCACAGCCCATGGCTGTTCCAGGGGTGTTAATGATTTAATGTCCATGTCTGTCCTCGTCAGAACGCACTGTGGAGACTGGGGCATAGAAGGTCACTCTTGTTCAAACACCTTTGTTTTGCCTTCCTTCTCAGAAACTTTAAATCAGAGGCTTCCTTACACAGAGTGCCCAAACTGACAGCTTTAGGACGTGTGAGAAAGACACAGTTAATTTAGTGCCAAAGATAAGACATTTCCTTGGGGAAGCACTCATACCAGGCCTATCCCCCCCTCAGTGTCATTTCAGATTAGTGTTCTACAGAGCAAGGGATTCTAAATCTTTTTAATTGGAAAATGTTTGTCTTTCCTGTACTATTATAGGTTTCTGCCTAGAGGTTAAAGAGTTTTTAAATTATTTCTGAATTACATCCAATTTCTGGACAGCTAAGGAGGATGCAGTTTGTCTCTTGCTTTGTTAATTCATGTCAGAGCAGAGAAAGGAGAAATATATTCCCTCGGTGACCCAAATGAAATAGTCACATAAAAGATGATTAGAAACACAAAGCCTGAACATATCTAACTTGAGATCTGCAGCTGTCACAGACACATCCACATGTGGGAATACATGCCTTAATTATGCTTGCAGAGTGGGAGGATAATTATCCAAACTTGGTGGTCGGGACAATAGCTGGGACAAGAACTTTACTCAGCTTCTTTCTCCCATTTTTCTGGCTGGAGGTTTGAAAAACATCAAAACCAGTGATTTTAATGCATGTAGGTTCATAAGCCACGAAATTACCTCAAGAAAATAAGAGCATCCTTTTACCTCTAGCATATCCTGAGCAGGAACATTTAGAGCTGTTATCCAGACTTGCTCAGTCCTTCAGCCTTGCACATGGCCTTGGACCAGCCCCCTTCTGTGCCAAGACTGAAGGATGAGATCTGAAGCCAAGCCCTGGATTTGAGTGGAGTAGGGCACAGAACATGTGTGTGTTGGGGTGCTTTGGTTTCTTTCCCTTCAAACTCCTTCCCATCAACTGTTCTCCTTCCACTTCTCCTCCTGCTTGTACAATGGTTGTGTTCGCTCTGATCTTTACTGAAGAAAAAATATTTTCCTTTTCTAATTCAATCCTCAGCCATTGTTTTCCCAACCTCTAGTTCTCAAGAAATGTGACTTCTTTAAAAAAAAAAAAGAGGTCTAATTAAGCCATTTATCAAATTTTCCAAGTGGGTAGAGTGACAAATTAGCCCTATCTTGCACCAGCCATCTGATGGATGGGAAGATAAAGATGCAGAGGCTGTTATTTTAGCTGGAAGCTCTCCACTATATCAATTGTTTGGCCCTGAGCCAAAAGACCCTACGAGATGACAAGGACAAACGATGGGTCCACGAAGTTTATGCAGAGTGAGGCCTGACATCAAGGGGATCTGTCCTTATTAGCAGTACCTCTCTGCCTTCCTCCTGGAGAAAACACTCATTTGTTTTGTAAAAATATTTTACTCTTTCAGTAAATGGAAAGAAAATGAGAACTGCAAACAAAGTTGCTCAGTAACATATTGCTGACAAGTTCTGCTCTTCTCTACAAATACAGAGTGAGAGCCTGGGACAGGGGGATTGCAGGTAAGTTTCCCTGGCAGTCTTTACTTTTATCACCATTTGCTAGGGAATACTTACACTCTTCCTAATATTCACTCCCAGTGTTTTTAGGATACAGAGCTTGGGGCGAGGTGGATACTGGGCCTGACACTGTTCTTATGTGGCAGATCCCCTTTGGTGTCTGTAACTTACATCCTTCTCCCTCCTTCCCATGTTTTTTTAAATATACACTATTTTCACATGTAGTGGGAGCCCTGTGGACAGGGTAGAATACAATTACTGCCTGACTGGAAAGCAGGAAGAGAGGATAAACAGTCAGGGTGACTTCCAAGAAAAGAAAAATCAACAACCAAACAACAAAAACTTGTTTTGACACCTGATTAGGGAAGTTGGACTGAAAAAAGCCATTTCTGCAGATACTGTGTTAGCCTGAGCTAGATGTAAAAATCCATATATTTTCCACTGGAAAACTATGTAAAGGTTATTTTGATGTCCCATTTTTCATTACCTTTTTTCCCTTGTAGAAACAGGACAGTATTCAAATTACTGACAGGATGAGAAACTCCAGTATTGTCGTCAAATCCAACTGCAGCAGTTCTGCACAGCTCAGTGTTCACAGACCTCATCAGCTCCATTCATCTTTTCAGCACAATGTTTTTAACTATAGAATTAAAAATAATAACACATTTAACATCTCGGAGTCCCTGATGTACTTTTTTAGCTGCTTATTTATGACAGGGCTGCTTAGGAACTGGGTTCTCTCTGTGCTGTCCCCTTGCAACACTTTGAATAAAACACAAATAAACAAATAGCCCTGGTAGAAGTTTTCTACTCACAACTGCATCTTTCCAATAAACATGAATTGTAAAGTATTGTGGCAACATGCAATTAAGCTTTCAAACGTAACTCAGGAAGGGAACTCCTTGAACAAAGAAGCTGAAATGCCATTTGGCTGGAAATTAAATGGAAAAAAAAGGAAGAAAGATGAGCAGTGCAGTTGCCAACGCACCGAAGTGTTTGCTGACTTGGCAATGTGGGCATCGTTGGCTGCCTTGGCATTCTGAGATTATTTAGGAGAGTTACTGCCTCAAGAGACAGGTACAACTCCTCTCTCAGCACCCTGCTGGACTCAGGTGGTAGTGGCTACAATTCAGTCCTATTTAGCCTTTCTGCAGCAAGATAAAGGATTTTTCCTGTCTTTAAATATAACTCCAATTACTGACTGTAGCAAGCTCGTTCAGAACTATGAGCTCCAGATTTTTCAAAGGCTCCTGAGTTTCCCAAATGCTTTAGCAAACCAAGTTAAGAAATCTTGTTCTGTAATTTACACTTTATGACACGATTCAGTCAAAGGCCTTAAAAAAAGAGTTCACTCCAAAATAAATAATAATCAGAACCTTATTCCACCCGACACTTGTCTTTTATTTGCCAGATGACCAGTTTGCTTCACTTCCTTTCCACAACTTAAGAAAATACAGCAAGTCTGTCCATGTGCAGGTCCTGCCTGGAAGCAAAAACTTGAGTAGCTAAGCCTGACTTAGAATATAAATTCACTTTCATTTCTGTTTTAAGATAATGTTTAATTCAGTTATGGCTGAGGGATAACTCACAAAAATTTGGGATCTGATTTTCACTTGTCTTGACTTTCTTCTTCTAAATCATATTAATATTATGTCCTTTTTTCAACTTTATTTTAGCTTCTTGCATTGGAAACAGCTTCTGCTTTTAAAATGACTTTCACCAGAGTATTAAGAGAGAGATTTTGCTCACTAACTGATACATGAATACAGTAATGATTTCAGAGCTGTATGTCCTATTTTAGCTATTTCCACTATCAGGAAGCGATGGGTTGACCTACTTGTGTGTTCCAAAAATAGTCAAGGATCTTTAAACAAAATCAATCTCACTGAGCTGAACAGAAATGGAGAGGTGGAACGTGCTCACAGCAGGACCCCTCTGGGTGCCCATCCCAGCACTGGAAGCAGCAATCCCATCAACCAGGGCACACCCAACACAACGTGGGCATTGGTGAGAGTCTCCAAAACTTGTTTTTAAAGAGTGTCATTCAAGTTCTAGGCCAAAGAACTGCCGTGAAGATTTTGGTGGGCATCACTCTGTGGGCTTGAAGGTACAGACCCCAGGAAACCTGGGTGCTTTCTACCAAAAAAGCCTGAATTTAAACCATTCCACCAGCTACAGAGGTTTGATCCCTGCTTTATTTCAAACTCAGTGTTACCAGTCTACGCTTTGCCAGTCACTTCTGCTCGTCTGCTAACACGGCTGAACCCCTTGGACTGTCTCTGTGATCGCAGTCATCACTAGAACTCTGATTACATTTATTGTACCTCACGGGGCAGTATTTGCTGTTATCACAAGGACAGCATCAGCTGCTCTGCACTGAACTCCACTTCGTGCACCAAGCCCTGTGTGCTGCTCAGATACAGCCCAGAGCCTTTACAGAGCGTAGCGACTTCACTAGATGGCAGTGGAGAGAAATGCTGCTGTATATAAATCTATTTTTTAACAGGGGAGGGAAACATCCCAGCAAGTACTGCAGTGTGCTAGTGCTGGGTGTGTTAGCACCACATCACAAGCCAGCAATGTTCCCACCCACACCAGAGTCTGGGGGCTCCTGCCCAGTTCCACCCCCGTGCCAGGGTCTGGGAAAGCACAGACACGCGTCCCCAGGCACTGGCACAGGGTGGCCACCTCTTGTGGAAGGTTGTTCCTCATAAGCTCAGCCAGGAGAAGACAAGTTTCTGAAAGAAAACGTTTGCAAAAGAAAACTTTCCTGAAAAGTCAGAGCCACCATCCATCCAAGAATCATAACACTGACATGATGAAAATGAGCGAAGGGTAAGAACGTGGTTCAAAGAATATTGAATAAAACACTTGTCACTCCCAAGAACTCCTTACAAATACGTGTTTGCTAGGAGGACTTGATGCCCCTTACGTGACTCAAGAAACAAAGCATAATTCTTCAGACTCCTGAAAAAACTCCAAGATTAAACCCTTTAAGCAGCAAGTTCTGTAGCTTCTAAGGCTCAAAACCTTCAAAAATCCAAACTTTTGAATACAGAGAACTGATGCCTACCAGTCTTCAGAAATTAATACATCTGAACAAAACTAAAAAGATTGAGTGGATGATTTCAGCCAAGAGCAATACTTCAATTAAAACACTATCAGTGAAATTCTCTAGAAACAATGGAATTGTCTGACTTTACTTAGAATGTTCAGACAAGTTATCATTTAGTACAATAAGGAAATGAAAAAAAAAGTTTGGTTTCTTCTAGTATCAGATGTGACAAAATATTTTCTAAGGCTTGTTTCTTGCTTTGGGAGAAATATTAAAAAAAACCCAACTCAATTCACTGCCTCGATCACACTTCTCTATGCTGTTCCTGCCTTTATCTTAACAGTGTGCAAGGCTTGCCCCTCAGGGAGCGCTGCATTGTCCTCTGGCATCTCAGCTGCTCCCTCACCACACTGTTTGCAATAGCAAGCAGAGATTCAGGATATTGCAAGTGCTGATAAAAAACAAACCTCGGTCTGTTGAGGGTGACTTTTGACTTATGCCTGCTAAGCACAATTCAAAGGCTTGAACTTTTAAAGGCATTATTCTCTGTATTTATTCCTGTGCAAATACGATGAGAAACAATTCCTTATGGCATTCCTTCTGTGGGATTTCCCTTACTTTTGCTCTCCGCTGGCCATTGAGAAACAGGAATATCTGGAGGTGCAAAGCCCTGGGTTTATCAGTGACACAGTGGGTTGTGTTCAACTTGTTGCCTAAAGCAGCCTGATAAAAAAATAAACGCCTGCTCCCCAAGCATGGAGACATAGGGAAAAATAAAGAGCAGATTGTGTAAATTTCTAGGAGAAACACACTTCAAATTGGTTTGGTGGATTCCCCTACATGTAGGGACTGTAAACAAATTGCTAAAATTTGACATAATTGTGGAAGTAAATACATTCAGCAGAAACACAAAGCAAAAGGCCAACCTGACAAAAGAGTGATACAACTTGTGCTCGCTCCAACCCCAGTTACAGGGAAGGAATTTTCTTCTCTCGCTAACATTACAGAGCTGTCAGCTCTGGATGCCACTCATATGCAACAGGACAGTTGGGTACCCTGGTGAAAAGCCAGAAGTCCCCTCTAAAAGCCAGGATACCGCCAAAGCAGCCCTTCTAGTTTATTTATTGCACTCATCCAGTTCCTCTTTTGAAACTCTTAGTTTAGCTTAGGGGAGAAGGACCTGAGCTCCAAAACAAAGCCAACTGTTACACCTTGTCCCTCCCCCTTTCTCCCAGGCACCCTCATAAATCACGGCGCTGTGGATTTCCCTGGAAATTGTGCCACGAAATTAAATGGAATTAAGTAGCCTTAAAGTAAGTGGCCAATCAATATTGATGCGTGGGGGTCTCACTGCAGTCAGTCATCACGGGGTCTCAGGGCGTTACTGATGGGGATGTAATACCTTGGTTTACTCTGCCCACACTCACATCAAATGAAGATTAAGAATGAAAAGCAAACACTCAGCTCTTTTCTTCTCTGTAGTGTACATCTGGCTGAATGCAGAGCAGCACCCCTTCCTTTTCAAAACTGGACAAACATTGCCCAGCCCACTCAGTTTGCATTTCATTCCTGCGCAGCACTTGAATTTTGTGCTACCACACAACACGTCAGGACCTACCTTTGCTGAGGGTTAGAAGGAGGACTGGCACGATGGAGGTGGGTTGGTGACCATCTGAGCATAAGCTGCACAACACTCTGCTTGCAATGAGGATTGAAAACTGCAGTATAATAATACATCATTACAGTGAGATGCTCTCTTCCTTACCAATTCAAAAATATACCTGTGTACAGTAATTAAATGTTTTATTAGGTTGGCTGGCACTTGCATATCAATATCTAAATTAAATTAACTCTGACAAACTTGCTGTGATTTACAGAATTTCAGGCATGTTTCTCTCTTCTCTAAAGGAAAGTCAGGGTTTAATTGACCCGTGTATCTATAGGTGTTTTCTGTCACTACCCACTCAGCTGATTAGGGCCATAAAGACCACAATCTATTTTAAAGCCTCTCAGTTATCAGCTGATAGGTGTATAAGCTATTTTTGCCCCCCACCACCCCAACAAAAAGACCGCTGAACTTTGAAGTTCTAACTTAAAACTATTGCATATTTTTACAGCAAATTATACTATGCCTTGATCGGGTTCAGAAGCTTAAATAACAGTGAAGCAGAGCTGAAGACAGAGTGCCAATTTACAAACAAACTCAAGTTTTACACCTCAGAAAATCCCTGACCAAAGTGGATTATAACATAAAATCCTGACAGAAATGTAGTTACAACACAAGCAGTGAAACAAAGCAATATTTTTATTATCAATTCCAAACCAGTTCTCTCTCAGAAACGTATTTCATCTCACAGCCTCTCACTCCTGCTCAGATTTGACTACCTTTTCCAGTGTTCAAAAAAAATATTTGAGTTAGGGATATGCAGAGCTTATTTAACTTCTTTTCTACCTTTTTCTTTCAACAGCAGTGAAAATTGCAGTGCTGTGCTGTTTGCTGTGGGCCCTAGATGGGAGTTTTCAGCTTATGTTTACTATGCAAAACAGTTCTAACAGTACGTGGGAATGAAACGCCAAAATTGCTCTGGAATTGAATGAATTGCATAAATTTTACTTGTGAATTGCTCTGGAAACTTGCAGTTGTTACGTAATTAAGAAAGCCATTCGGATGCCTTTCCAGCCTTTCATTTTCTGTCTTTGATGCCCTTGCCACTGGGGTTTTCACAGAATATTCATCTCTCCATACGGTTTCGTTTAGGTTTCTAATGCAGGAGAGCCGGTTTGCCATCGTGTGCAGCTCAGGTCTCAACTGCAGGTCACATCTAAGGAGGGGACACCAGAGAAGGAACAACTGCAGCACCTCTGTGCTTCGCCCTGCTGAGCAACTGCCGCAGTAGCTGCCTTTTGCTGCACAGATGTTGGTAATTTGCTATTGAAAACCATCGGTATCAAACTGTCAGAGGCAAGAAATGGCTTTAATTATTTCCTCCCCGGAGCAGCAATAGCCATTACGGAGCACTGCCAAAGCTGGGATGTGTGTGTGAGGGAGAGTGCTCCGAACAGTCCCTGCAGGGAGCTTACCTGGAGCACTTGCCAGCCCTTTGCTCCCTCCTCCTGGAAAAATTGGGCCGGATCATCCGGAGAGACCTCCGCCAACTTTGGGTATTTTCCCCAACCACTGAAGACTAACGTTGTTTTTCTGCTTCACTGAGTCCTGCAAATAGAAAATAAATCAGACAGAAAGCCCTTGGAAATAACAATACAGGAAAAATCTCCTCCGGAAGGGAATAATTAAATAAAAATATCAGAAGCTACAGAAAATTTGGTGGGAAATTGTACTGATAAAGGAGGTGAAGTCAGCAGGGCCACTGCAGCTCTGTCCATGTTATTATCCCTCCTTGCAGCAATGGGCATAAGACCACAGTCAAAACCACACAGCTTAAAAAAAACATATATAAAAATTCAAGAGCAGCTCAAAATATTTTTAACATTTTACAGCAATTTCAGCATTATTCTCTGTCTTTCATCAAATAGATCCAAAACCCAGAAAAATTAAGAACTGATGTTAACGTGAACATTTCCACAGAAGCCTGCAAAGGGCTTTGGCTTGTCCTTCTAAAGAAAACAAAACTCCTCCAAAGTAACTCCTGTGCAGGACTTTTGGTTCCCCATTCCCACGCCTAGTTGTGTGTATGGAGATGGAGTGTGTTCTCCCACGTGCTCCCACCTTCCCTTCTGCTGACTTCCATCCCAGAGAAGTGTGGCATTGGTGGGCTCTGGGATGCTCCAGAAGGGTGGAAGGCTGGGAGAAGCTGAAACAGGGCTCCGAAAAAACAAGGAACGCCACAAAGAAAACGAGTGTAATGAAATATGTTGGGGTCTTTAGAAATACTTGCCAGCCTAAAAGCCTTTAAGTCATTCAGAACTCACCTCCACATTGTGCAGCACAATTGCTAATGATTTATCTAAGGTTTTAAAGTACCAGCAATGAAGAGGTCAAAGAATGTTCAAACGACAGCCGAATTTTCCTTGAATTTTTTATCCCCTCTCTTTTTAGGTCAGCAACTTCAAAATCTTGAGGGGAAAAAGAAGAGAGGCGGTTCCTACTTTAAAACAAGCAGCTCAGAAAAGAGAGAACAAAAAGGGGCTTTCTCCACAGCCCAGTGAAGCCAAGCCCTACAGGTTCCCTTGAGTTTGTCAGGCACTACTGTTTTTCCAACCCCACTTGTTTCTGTGTTATCACAGCACTGGTAACAAACACCACTAAGGCGTTTGTGCCATTATAAAAACAGAGATCCTAACACTAGTTAGGAGGGGCTGGTGATCAATGGCTATGAGAGCCACAAGCATCATCCATAAGGAGTCCTGGAATGCTCTCTGACGTCCCTGCAGGGATTGCCCTGGGTACAAAGGCACGTCCCTAACCACGACACCGACCTCCGTGTACAGAGCTCGGTGTCGGCGACATCCGACTCGCAGCTGAAACCGCTCTGGAGCTTTGTCAGGAATGACAACATTTGATGAATGGAGATTAACGATTAAAAGATTTCAGCCGGAGTCCTCACACAGTGTGATGGCAAACAAGCCTTCAAAGAGATTTATTTTTGTTCCTAGCAGCTGGATATCCAGAGCCTGCCGTTCCGGGGGGAGTCCCAGAGACCTACTTGATGATGGGAATGTTTCACAGCTGGAAGAGACTCAGATTGTTAAACAATGACTTGAGCTGTAACATATTTTAGTGACCAGGCTCCTAAAACCCCGAGGTCTCTAATTGCCTACAGGCACCTTTCTTATCGCTGGAAACCCGGGAGCTCCCGTCTCCTAACGTGGGGCAGGGAAAGCCTGTCTTAAACGTGGGATTCAATTACAAGGAAATGATTCCGGAATAAAAAGACCACCCCATTTTGCTGCTGCCATCAGTGAGCCTGTCCTTACTGTCACTTACATGGGAAAACCGGTACGGGGATTAACTGGTTTCCCCACCTACAGACAATATTTATTTACAAGGCAATTACTCAATTACAATCATTTCCATTTTGGATTTCAATGGAAATTAAACTTGGACAACACCAGAGGAACATTTGTCAAGCCGTGATGACAAAAGTAGAGCTTTTGTGTTTTATGAGCCACGTGCATGCTTAAAAATCACTTTGAAACTCTCATCAAAGCTTTAATTATGGGCTCTGTGGTGATCTCTGTTACCAGGCCTTGATTATTGCTGCAAAATATGCCACATTAACTTACACATGATTGAGTTGCAGATTTAAATAGCTTTAAAGCATTATAATTAAAATTAAATAACCATAAACAAAATTAATGAATAACATCTTCTGGGTTTGTATCCCTAGTTTTTAGGGAATTTATTCACTAGCTGATTGGAATGCCAAAAGAAGTCGTTTTCCATTGTGCAGTTGGAATCGAACTGCACAAAGTTCCAATACTGCCTTGGAATTACAAAAACCTTATGAGTGCCTCACTTCTGTAGAAGATAAATACATTAATAATGTTTTTTAGGGGGCAACAAAAATCTTTACTAAGTCTGGCATCTTTCTAAAATTTCTCTAAAAATATTTAAGACTGTTTTCTAAATCTCTTGTTTAGTTTTAACTTTGTGACAAGACATTTTTGGGGATATTGTTCACATGAAAGGCATCTGCCTGAAAAAGTACTATTCTGAAAATGTAATTCCATTCTTATTTCCAGCAGACAGGGACAACAGTGGAGTTAATCTACAAAAGAAATAGCTACAAGTCCCCTAGAATATTAGTCCTTTTTAGAACCTTGTTCCTAATTGCCACGTGATAAAACCTGGTGTAACACTTTGGGTCAAAATGAAGCAGCATTTTGGATGACAATAAAGTATTATTCTTACCCTCTTTGGACATGTTTTAATTCTGTGCATGTTTTTGGTTAGTAATTTTCAGTGAGCATCCTGCTGTCTTAGCCTCTGCACCTGGTCAGAAAACAATCCTAAGCTTTACCTTGACTTTTTCTTCCCCAGAAATACAGATTATGTGCAATGTCTGATTTACTGTACAAAGTATAATTTGCTTGCATAGTGCCAATCTGTTTCCAGGCAGCCGTCACATTTTAAAGGCAGAAAACTCCAGTAGTTTTGGATTACAAAAAATGCCAATAATGCCAATTTTGGAGCCATTAGTTCTCCTGTATCACCGTGCCAGGAACCAAACTCCTGGCACTGTGCGTGTTCATGGGTGAAGAGCAACTGAGGGAATGTGGAGAAACTTCAGCTACAAAAGTGGGTGAGAACAACACATAAGAGTTACCCAAGCAAAATAATTACGAATAAAAAAACCCTTCCCAAGACACCGACACATGAGGCTGCTGAAAACTCACCCTCCCTTACTTTGCAAGCGCCTGACTTCCACAAGAATGAAAACCAAAAGAAGTCTCACCCTTGGGATATGGAAAAACGGGGGAAGCCCCTCCAGCCTGGGGGTGACTCAGCCCTACAGATTCCAGCAAGTGCTGCTGTGGAGGTGGCTTTTCCCCTCAAGTGGTTGAGTGGAAACAGGTGTAGATGGTGGAGGATTTAATTCCCACCTGAAGCTGGGACAGGACCAGGCCTATAGGGAAGCAGATTTCAGTGTGTCCTCAGCTGTGGAACCAGAGACAGGTGCAGCCAGGAGAAGAAAAAAAAAAGGCCAGTTCTAATCACTGCTCTTCAATGCAGCTGCTTTAACAAGAGCACAGAGGGATTTTTTGGACCACGCTTGGAAAACGGGAATTTCCATCTTTTTGTTCTAATGGCAGTGTGCAGAAAGGTCACTGGTTCTGGCAGTGGCTAATCTCTGCCATCTGAGCAGGCCCTTCACAGGGTAAATTGGCTGTATAAATAGCCCCAGCAGCACTCACAGCCGAGGATTGCTCAGAAATGCTTCTCATTCATTTCCTGTTGCCGGGTGGCTCTCCCAGTGCCTCTGGAGAACTTCCTGGCAGCCCAGTCAAGCTCCATGTGCAGAGTGGCATTTCCACAGCTCTGCTCTCATTTGCAGGACAGCACTTGGTGCCTTCTATTGCTCCACATTGACCCACCTTCAGCAGCAGCCAACTGGAGACCCTTCGTGGTGGATCTGGACCGACACCACAAGGCCAGTGGTGGCATTAATGCCTCCTGTCCACCATCTGCTCGGTGTTCCCCTTGTATCTGTCAGTCCATGGAGTCCTCACCTTGTGTGGAAAGGCCTCCTGCCCTTCCTCCTCTGGCATGTAGGCCTGGATGATACAAACATGCTGCTCCTTCACATTTATGGCTCTTAATTCGTAAAGGATTTGTTGTTCAGTAGCATTTGAACGACCAACAAATACTGATTCCAAAAAACTTGTGCAATTGGAGCATAATTTGGCTTTAAACACAGCTGTAGCACACGTGGGATTCACAGTCACAAGATTCACTTACTAAAGGCAGCTGCAGAAAGAGGTGTTTGAGCAGCAGAACCCAAAATTCAGATGGCAAACCTCAGAGTAGGGTCTTCTTTTCTACAAGGCTGTACTACCAGGATGATGAGCTCAAATTCTTCCGACACCTACATGGGTTCTGATGAAGTTCCTGCTGTCAGTTCAGCATCAGTGCACTGGAACAGTAAGTGATGGAGACAGGGGTAAGAGGGCACAGAGGAAAACACAGCATTTGATGTCCCATTTTGGACCACATAGCGATGGTGTGGAGATGGAAAAGCGTTCACGTCCCGACCTGCCTGCACTCCATCTGTTTGCAACAAGATCCTTAGTCCCTGTGTAGGCAGAGGGAAAAGGGATGGGCTGGGGGTATTTTTTATTGCACATTCATGTAGATTTTGAAAGGAGGAAACCAAGCAAGCCAAAATTAAATATAATTTTCTCTTTTTCCCCATAGACTCGGTCTGGATGGATGCCAAACCACATTTCAGAGGGGTGAGAAAGGCCCAACATCTGCTTCTGGTGTAACTGTTTGTATCTTCACTCTAAGAAAATTAGGTTTGAAATAATCTCAAATTGTCTGACACCTGTATCCTATTAGAAGTGACACATGGAAACACCTTCAGCATACTGAATTTAGCACCATGTCAACAGTTTAAAGTTAACGGGGGGAAAAAAATGGTAAAACTCATTGCTTCCCAGTTCCTGCTGAAGCAGAGGATCCCACTGCAGGATCGATCCATAAGTGTAGTGGGGTTTGAAGCAGTAATTGTAATGTGGTTTGGGCCCCTGGCTGCCCTGGAATTAAATTCAGTGTGCAGCTCAAGGTGACTGGAGCATTTGAGCTCAGTGCAGGCTCACCTGTGGGTTGGGTGCCAGCACGTGGGACATGGACACAGCAATTCCAGGGGCGTTTTCTCCTCAAGTTCAGCTCAAGTAACTTGCAGATTATGGGACTCCTAAGCAGGTCACATTTGTCCCAAGAAAGGGAGTTGAAGTCCTGCAGCAGAAGATAAATCCTGCCTGGCACAGAGGTTTGCCAATTTTTGGACACAGAGATAAAGCAAAAGAATTCTGAATTCAGGCAACTGGTTTTGCTGTATCACCTGTGCAGGCAGTGAAGGGATTGATTTTAAACTCTCTTCCCAAACCTGTGTAACCTCCCACTTGCAAATTCCTCCAAGGAACAGATCTGGTGACCTTTTCCTGGATAACACGCTTACAATAAGATCCAAGTTATTCTGAGAAGGACATTCATTAAAATTCATAAAACTTTATGACTTCTATAAAATTTATACTACCTAAAAATACACTATCCATTACAAAGACAAATGTCTCCCCATTCACTTTTAAACATGTTCCTTTGAGACCTTTTGAGAGATTGTTTTTTAATATTAGTCTGAGAGTAAGGAAAACTGTTTACTTTAAATTGTTCAGCAGATCTGCATCTTCGAGGAGCAATGTCTGGAGTCGAGAAAACAGGACACACTGAATTTTAACTTGGATTAGGGCACGCTAATGAAAAATATGATCAAAATAGAAAAATGGCAATAATGGAAAGACAGACCAATGACACTGAACCATTTTTTACAATGTAGAAAGCAAGCAGGATCCTGTAACAAGAAAGAGTGTCAAGTGCAAGTTCAGGCTTTTTTTAACCCCAGGACCAGCCAAGTGAACTTCCTGAAAAGTGTGGCACTAGTGAAACTAAACAAAGAATACTATGAAATATTTTACACGCATCCATAGCTGAAGCTAAAAAATATCAGGGAAGACCTGGGGCACAATGAAACCTCTGTGAGGGGGAATTTATTCCAAGGGCATTTTAGAGAAATTTTGAGCCTACTTAAATATTTGTTATTAATATAAAGTAGGCTCGCTTCTAATTTAGTGGTTTAACAAGACATACACTGCCAAGGTCAAAGTCTCCTGAAATGCATTAACATCTAATATTGACCATTTTCTTACCTCATGCATGAAAACTGCCTTATAACTTCATCCATAGATGGCCCCAATGCATAGAAACACAACAGGGAACAACAACTTCTGTCAAGCTGAATCAAGTTCCCTTCCTTTGGTACCATTAACACTTTGTGATTTATGGAAATGTTATTCAGTTCATCTTCCTGAAAATCCATTGGACTGGGGAAAAAAAAGGGTTGTTCACATTATGCTTTCAGTGGAAAATGTTTATGACACTATGATTGGGGGGAAGAATGGAAGCAGACCAAAAATATAACAACACATGAACGGGCATTTTCAACGCTATCGATCTGACTGGTTGGCTTCAATTTGCCTTCTGAAAGGCTCGAATTAAAACATGTGATCCTAGTCACTAACTCAGGAGACTCAGTGTTGCACGTTTGGATGCCAGCTGAGCTGGGATTTCAAGCCTGGCTCCCCGAGTTCCTTTGGAGACCAAGCTGTGCCCTGCCAGCTCAGCTCAGTTCTCACAAGGCACACTCGGAGTGTGTTCGTCTGGCAGAGGTTCCTCAGCAATTCTGAGCAGCCTGACCACAGTGTGTTATCCCCAGCAGAGATTTCCCTCCACTGAGCATGCAAATGCAACTTCAGCTGGGAAAACGCGGCTGTGCTGCTTTCAGAGCCAGCGTGAGCACAGACCGCTCAGATGCTGCCAACACGACCGAGTGCTGGGGCTGGTGTTATTCACAGAGCGGTCCCATAACACGCTGCATCTATCAAACAATTACCTTGTCAGTAGCTCTTCAGAGTCCAGAAATACGGATGTGCACAAGCAGCTTTGTTGATCCATGTCATTCCCCGCACCAGTAACTTGCAGCTGGGAACTAACAACCCAATTTGTATCTTCTTGGGCCGTGAGATGTTCTGACAATTCGTTGCGCAGAGGAAATCCAGACTTCTGAAAAGAGTTTTTTGCTGATTCTCTGTGCTTCTGGTAGATTTTTATTGCACTCTAAAGCAGGGATTGCATCCTTTAGCCTATAATTTTGAAATTACTCTGAATTTGGTTATTGGTTTGTGCTGAAGCATGACTGAATTTCAGTTCAGCACATACTCTTCCTGACATAGAAGGGCTAGTTTTTGACTATGGTCATATAGAAAATCTTCATCATTCTCACAATAAATAGATGAGCAAGAGAAATTCATTGGTTGCATGAAACTTATTCCTTCACTTCTCCTCTTTCCTTTTTTAAGTGACAGCTGTTTGGAACAAGGATTCTGCTCCCCAGTAACAAAACAGCCAATGTTAACTTGTCACTCTACTAGGAACAATAAAAGCCAGAATATTGGGAACCACATAATGTCATTTGCTCTGTTATGGAGTGTTTGGATGGCAACTGGTTTTTACAGCTTTTGAGGACTTATGAAGAAAACCCCCACAATTTTACTGTGTTCATTACCACAGTGAGATCACCACTTTTCTAGTGACTTGCCCAAATTTTGATAACAGACAGAAGAGCAGACTCAAGGGGACATTATCTTATTTTTATAAACATGTAAAGGAACACAGACTTGTGTTAGTCAGCCCTGATGGTGGTGGGGGTTTCCAGCATTGCAGGGTCTCCCTAAACTGAGTTTTGATGTGCTTTCCAACACAAGCAGTTCCAGGCTGCTGCAGAGCATCCCTGGAAGCAGCAGCTTGCTGGATCATGCCTGAGATAATGGATGGCCATTATTACTGCCTTGGCCAAGGCTGCTGGGGCAGAGCCCAAGGTCACTCCCGGTGCTGGTGCCGGTGATGGACAGCAGCGCTCAGCCCCGCTGATGGGCTCATCCTTCTCAGAGGCACTCACCAGTGTGAGCAGCTGCCTGGAAGGATGGTTGATCTCCCCACTGCTTTGCAGGCAACATCACACTGCTCAGGGGGGAAAAAGAAAATAAAAGAAAAAAGCCCACTATTAGGAAAGATTTATCAGCAAACGTAGTCAGGCCGTGCCTGACCTCCGTATCTTCTCTTGTTCCCCAAAGGCAGCACATGTAAGATATTTCCTGTCTTTCATGTTACTGACTGGAATGCATCATGAAGCCCAAATTTGCAACCTGCTGTCTGTTTTAGTCATTAGGCATGACTTTCTTTGTCTCCTGATGTGAGCTGCAGCCAACTGCTCACTGTTGTAATGCACATTTTTTTCAATATTCCTCCCCTCTCCTGGACAAATAAAAAAACTCAGCCAGGCCAAAAGCTGAAATTCAGTCATCGGCCCAGGCTGCTGTGTCTTAAAGTATCTTATTCCCACGACAGCACATCTCACTTTGCTCCAGACCACCAAAACATTAGTCACAGTAGCCCCCACCTGTTATTGAGGGGCCAAAATTCAAAAGTTAATGAAAACAATCAAAAGTAACTACTAGATTTCAAAAGAGCTTATCTGACATCATGAAAGGTGGAGTTCACTGGCTGCAGCTCAGTGCTGCATTCACTCATCTGTCAGTAACATCCAAGCACTGGGATCTCTATACTACTTTTTAAAATTATATCCATTCTGCAGAGATTTACCACAAGTTACTTAACTACTGCATTGTCTTTGCCAGCTGCTGTACCTTGGAATACTGTTCACAAAACAAAGTTACTTGGTATTTCAACCTCTGACCGTGCTGAAAATCAACTGAAGACAACTTAGAAGGACAATAAAATACAGATAGTGTGTAACATTCAGGTCTGCTATTTTTGATGCCCACAAATGGTATACAAGTGCTGGTTATGACTTTGTTCCACTAATATTTTATATATATATATTTTCAATATATGTGTTTAAAAGGAACGAAACTCAGAGAATGCCTGACTGTATTTATAACAAGCCTTCTGCAGGAGAGAAAAGAACTAAAAACAGTGCACATGACAAACTGATAGCTGATTTGAAAACCAGGTTGGTGAGAGGGATCTCGCCCTGACAGCAAGTGACCTGTGGGGCTGCTCTGCCACTCCACTAATACAAGAAACTGATTTCCTGCTTATTGCTGCCCTTTGTCCTCTAAGTGCCCTTCCAGTGCTGCCAGCTCGGCCATCTGGTGTCCCCTCCCTGGGAATGTGTGCGTGGACACCTGCAGTGGTCAGTGTGGAGCTGGAGCCACGGGCCGACCCCACAGCTCCTGTCAGACCCACCAAGTGACTGATGGCTCCTGATGGTGCTTCTGTCAGTGAGGGCAACAGCAGGAATCCTTTCCTTCTGTCCAGCTCCCAGTGCTCCCAGACCTCCCAGGCCATTACGATGGAATTGCTGAGCCCTTCCCAAGGTTATGAAGGGCAGACTGGCCGGCACACTGGGTTAGGAGCAGCCCGTTCCTCTCAGCACAAACACCCAGACCCTCCCAAGCAGCAGCAAAACAGCCTCTGACTGTGCTGCATGAACAGTCCAGCAGCTACCTGGCCAATTATTAAGCTGGTACTTTCTTGTATAGTAATTTGACATCAGTCACTGCAAGCAAGTGGAAAAGACCTAAAGCTCAGCTCATCCCTTCACCAGTTGTGTCATTTATCCACGTCCCTCCTGTGAGCTCAAACTCAGAGACAGGCTTTGTTGTTTTTGTGATTTGGGGTATCAACAGATAAAACTGATAGATTATCTGCCAGTTTTCTGGTCTAGTTAAAAATGTTGGTCCTAAGGGAAGAAAAACACTCAATTCAGTTCTTCTACAGCAGCAGGAGATTTAGTCTTTCCCCTTGAGGAAAAGTTGCAGGATCCCAGACATGAGTCACCTCCTTGCAAGAAAAGGACAGAATATTACTAATATTTTTGCCCAGGGGCTTCACCAAGAGGTGGGAGGATTAATGCTAAGTGTCTGGTCATGCCATGCCCTCCCAGGCTCACCGTTTGCAGCCTTTGCCCAGTTACTTTGGAAGCTGTGAGCTCTGGCGGAGCAGGGATGCTCAGGAAGTTTGTACCTTGTGTTCCCAGTCACAAACAGCACTGTGCAGTTTGGTCCCTCAGCTGCAGGCCATGGGCTGATGGCCCAAATTGTTATGTTGGGAATCACTTTCCCTATAGCTCAGAGTAATTAACCGACTCCCATTACCTGCTTTAGTTCTGGATTTTCTCATCAGTTTTAAACAGAGCCTAAGGAGATCATTTTGGGGAAGCTTTCAGTGAGAATTACAAACATCTTTAAAGCAAGAAGACCCTTGCTAGGAGGCATTTTCTTCTAGTTCAGTCTGTTAAACATGTCTGAAAACAACCAACAGAACAGTAAGATCTGCCTGCCCAACAGACAAGGCAGGCTTGCTTATTAGCAGAAATTATTTACCTTCCTAGTGAGTCATGGAAACCTCCCAGCAGTCACAGGAGGTAGTTATAAAGCCTTCCATGAGGTTAACAAAACCAAAGAAACCTCACAGCCTCAAAACTTTAGACTCTGTGGCAAATCACTGCCATAGACAGAAATGCAACTAACAAATCTATGTTTTTTGAGTGAACCTGAAGCAAAGGAATGCCTGTCTCCTAGAAATTGCATAAATTACTCAGTGCCCATAGACCAAAGCCAATTTGATAAAGGAAAGAGTGCTCCTTGTTTTCATCACTGAAAGAAACATGACTAGGCTGAGGGGAAAACAAGACCGGCACTTTAAATATCACTGTTTGGAAAAGGGCTGATCTGGTCTGATTGTAACTCCCATGGGATTCACCCCACTGCCTGTAACCATGGGATTGGCACTGTTTAAGCTCCCACCTTTCCAGAAGGATCAAGCTCACTCCTTATTCATCTTTGCCACCATCCAGAGAATTAAAAGAGTGGCTGGTGACGAAGAGCAAATCAATCATGTTCATTGTGACAGCCATGGCTGTTATAAAGCAGATACTCGTACAGCACATGCAAAACTCCCCCACATTTTTTCTTCCTCCATTAAAAACTTGTTGAACATTCACTTCAGGTCCCCTGACACATGTCCAGAAAAGTGCTGATCCCAGGAATAAATCCATGTCAGGTACATGCAATACAAGTTGCTTGTAACGTGCTATTTGAAGGTATGGGCCTACATGTACTGCTGTTCTCACAGCTGAAGGCATGCAGTTATTCCTTAAAGAATGGCTTTGAAAGGTCTTCAGGAACATCCAGCTGTCTAGAAAAACAGTCTACAGAGATGTTTACCTTTGATTTAGGTCAATATTTGGTTCATCTGAACATTTACTCTTTATGGAGGAATGGTTGAAGCCAGGGAGCAATTAGGAAATTTTGGACCAAAGTCAGCTCAAGCACAGTCAGTGTGAAATCACTGTCAAAGATAATATACGAAGTTTTCCAAGGGCCTAAGGAAAGACTGTGGAAGGAGTGTCTGTGGGCTGAAAAAAAATGGGAAGGCCTCGAACCAGGGTGTTTGAACTGACACACAAACTCTTGTCCTGAAAACAGCAAAGTCTCCAGGAAAGACAACCAAAGAAAATGACTCTCCAAACGCTGAAACCAAATTATTCCCCCTTGTGTGGAGAAAGAGAATCAGGGGCCTAAAGTAAATATTTGAGTCAACTGATCCACAGGCTATAGCTACAACTCATTGGGTATGTGCTAATTACAGCCTTGAAAGATGTCATGGAGTGACATAAGGCAGCCCTAGATGTATTCAGTTAGTTTTACAACTGAGGACCCTAAGAAACCCTTGGGTTCTTTCCTACAGTCAACAGCTTCAACAAAGAGCCTCGGCATTAACTGCAACCACATCTTGTCTATTTTTATCCACGAGGAACACTGCGATGGTCATGAAACCCACAAAACAGCCATTGTCATTCAGGGATGCTGTTAATCAAGGCCTTCTCGTGTGCTTCCCTTCTGAGCTCCCAGCCCAGCTAGCTGGTTTGTGACCACGAGCAGTGTGGCCATGGGCAGCCCCTGCAGACAGCTCAGGATTCGGGCTTAGTGCAGGAACACTGAGCTGTGATCCCTCCTGCAAAGGGGACACCCCCAAGTGTCTGCAGGCAATCCCAGCACTGGGAGTGACAAAAAGGATCGAAAACACCTACTTCGTTCTTTCATATTGTTGCTTCTCTTCTTCACTCCTGGAAAATCAGCACAACAAGCAGAAAGGAAGGTGAATTCTTCTTGCACTATCCCAAATATGTTATTTCTGGGATCCTGGAATATTATGACTCAAGATTAAGAAAAACTTTCTAAAGATAAGGGTAAGCAGTTGCCTAATGAAGCTGAAGGGTTGTCATTATTGGAGATATTCAAGGGCAGTTCAGATATTGGATATATTAAGGACAGTTCAGACAAGCCTCTGTTATGAATATTAGAGGAAGAATTGTGTAAATATTCCTCTCTGGGGCAGGAGCATGGATTAAATGATATCCTAAGATCCTGACTCTACAACTCACCAGCCTACCCACCCTGCATCTTAACAGTCTTCTGTATAATTTTTAAACTTGCAATGCCTGAAGACTGAGATCTCAGTTACTCAGTGATAAAAGGGGAAAAATAAAAAAATTAATGGGATTGTTACCTCATCAAGAAGTAAAAAAATGAGGCAGAAGACACACAGGATAAAGAAGATACCAGAATCACAGCAGTATAAATGAGGAGTTAAAACAGCAATTTAAATCGTGGGAGCAGGTTGGCAGAAATCTGACATTTCTCATCTCTCTATAAAGCCACAAGACACATCTACTGAACTAGAGAATTAAGACTCATTCTGCCAGTTTGAGTCACGGCTGGTTTAGGGGAGTTGCAAAGCTGCCCTTGCTTTGGGTCCATGTTAGACACCCTCACTCCACAGCAGTTTATTTAGTGCTGCAGTAGATTGGCTTTAAGCATCCCTCAAACACTTCTTGAGGTGTCTACAAAACAGTTCGGATAACTCTGGAGAGCCAAAAGGGGCCTTGGTCAGTCCTTGCCCCTGCCCAGAAGATCCAGCACACAGGAAGAGGCTGACTGAGCAGGGCAGGCCAGCAATGGCACGGTTCTTCCATGTGGCTTTATGGGCAGTTAACTTTTACTGCCTGGTAATTACTGAGTGAGGCTTAGACAGGCTGGCTCTGCAGCCCACAGGGCAGCACAGTGGTGTGGGCACTCAGCTCCCAAACATCACTGATGTTTCAGGGGCAAAGGCGGGCCATCAGCAAAGCCAGGGTCAAGAATACAGTTTAGCCATACTTGAGCACTGCCAGGGAAGGACATACCAACTCTCAAGCTAAAATAAATTTAAAAAAAAATTGGCAAAGAAGCCAAAAAACTGGAAGGAGTTACAAGGTACAGGCTGCAAAGACAAAACGTACAAAATAGCACCACCACTGGAGCTGGGACAACAAGGAGTGGAGAAGAGGGAAGAGAAGGCCTTAGAAGAGTTAAAAAGAATAAATACTGAACATACTCATTTTTCAAAGGAGCAGCAGCACAATCCAAGGGTAAAACCACTGTTGCTCTAAAGCACTGAGTATCATTCCCAAGGAAGTAATTTGATATTTCCTCCTTCTTTACTGTTCCCTACTAAGGTACTATTTGGACACGTCCTCAGTATGTGTGAGCAGAACACAGTAAGACTTGTAAGATCAGTTCTGCTCTGTAGAGACACTGAATGTTTTTGAAACAACCACTTCAGTGAACCTCCAACTGCTTTCTGTGAGCTAATGCCAGTTAACTAGTTTTGATCCTCTATACCTGTCTTAAACTTTGCTTAAATCTTAAAGTTAAAAAGATATCAAACAATCCTAAACCATGTGATAAACATATGCCAAAGTCATATAATTTCCAATCTCTTCTGTTCATTCTTTGCAATAAAAAGCAAAAATTACAGCTGATTTACTGTGCACTCAAACTGCGGGAGAATCCAGGAACATGTGGGATCAGTTTAGGTCAGGATCAAAACCCCATAATTTAGCTGAGAGCAGCTTCCAAACTAAGCTCATATTTTTTCAGACTATATT
The DNA here is from genome assembly GCA_013396755.1 of Sclerurus mexicanus. Taxonomy (NCBI): domain Eukaryota; kingdom Metazoa; phylum Chordata; class Aves; order Passeriformes; family Furnariidae; genus Sclerurus; species Sclerurus mexicanus. The sequence goes on along the minus strand of VWZF01003762.1, from coordinate 339,114 downwards.
TATAGTGCAGTTACTATGTGCCAGTACATCATTAAATTTCCTAAAAACTAAACCCACCCTATTCTTTATGGGGAGGGTTTTTTCCCCTTAAGTCAGAAATACCCATTCCAGGATAATTCTGGACGGGGAGAGAGAGGACTGACTCTGATTTCCACCCCTCCATTTGTGATACAAAGCTGTCTCTCGTGGGCTGCTCTGTCTGTCTGACACAGATAATGATGCAATTGTCAAACACTCTGCTTTCTGTACTGTGTGTTCAAGCACATGGTTCTGTTTCAAAGCCTGATTATTTCCGAGCCTGCTGCATTAAAGCTGCAAACTGAGAAGAGTATTGTGCAGGAGACAAATTGGCCAGGCATCAGAGACCTTAGCTGAACATACTTACTGGAGGAGTGGTGTTTTTGATGAATGTTCAGAGCCCAGCACTTCTCCTTATCACACAGAAGTTGGTGTCTGTGGGGAGAGGCCTGTGGAGAGCAGTGCTGCCTGCAGGAGCAGCCAGCTGACTCCGCATCGCTCCCAAACGACGCAGGGACATGCTGAGCCCAGGAAGCTGGGCAAGAGTGAGCAAAATCATGTCACAGACTCAGTCAAGAGACACTCTGCTTTGCACAGTCTACAGCTGTTGCAACATCCACACACTTACTCCAAACACAAAACACGAGCTGACAGTGAGCTATTGCAAGATTACTTTCGGGGGTTCCCCCCCCCCACCCCGTTACCACTTGAACATGTGCAGAAGATATAGTCTGAGTATTAAATGTTTTTCTAAGAAGAAAATAACAGAGAGAGAAATAAACACCCAGGGATTTAGGTAGCCAGTGCGCACACAGTGGCAGGACACAGTGCCAGGTTACTGTAAGCATTCATGGAATGGTCTCTAATGTCTGACTGGAAAACACTGCAATATTCAGTGGGATGGACTGAAAGGCAGGCAATGTGGCAAACACCTCAGGGGCTTCTGTGCCAATAATTACCTTATCAAGCTTTAATTAGCGATATCAAAACATTTTTAGCTTCCCATGAAAAGGGCAACAAACATACAAGTTCACTACTCCATAGCAACATATTTGATCTTAAGACATTAAACACTCATTTCCCTCCCAATTGGGTTAAAATTAAAAAAGAAAAAAACCCACAACCTTTTCTTCCCTGTCAATGCTGTTGAAACCTGTCAGCCTGCACACAAATTATGGCTTCACAGGACTTCTTATCTCTGATATTTCTCATGACATAATGACCTCAGTGTAGGACCTGAAAGGTAAAGCAGAGTTTTAAGCATGTGTAACAAAACTGAGCCTTCAATCAACAGGGGTTTGTTGACAGAGGGAAAAATGCCTGGACACATATTTTGACTGAAGAGAAATTCAGATTGCTGTGACACAGACAGCAAAGGGACAGAAATTTTGTTGCTTTCCAGAAACAAAGAGAAACAAGGACTAGATTTTTAACTCCACTTTCAAACTCTGATTTCAGACACAATAAAAACAATTACAGTTTAAATTTTTCTGTGAAGACAGGCAAACCTGAAGTCAAGAACAATCCTTTCACCTGATACTGATTAAAAGTCTGTACAACTCTCCTGATAGCCCACCACACCCTTAGTGACAGTCATGACATCAGCAGGTACTTCTGTCAATGGGGCTTTTCAACCTTAGCATTGGGAAAACCAGTACAATAAATAAATCAAATCTGCCAGTCATCCTATGGCATCTTTTGTTCCTCTGTATTAAAGGAGTCAGTAAGGCATAAAAATCCAAACCAAACCCACAATTGTACCATTTCACTACTGAGCTATAACATATGAAATCACAGATATGAGTCAACAACATCACGCTGCTGGGAAAAAATGGAAAACCATCCTGGGAAAAGCAAACAAGCGCCATCTGTAGAACACATGGCGTGACGCTCGCAAGGGGCTGGGCAGGGGGAAGTAGGAGGCACAGCCATGGGCACCACCATCCCAGGAGGATGTGAGCAGGGCAGGAAAAACCTGGAGAACAGGCACAAGGACCACGAGGGGCCTGGGGAAGGCGGCTTACTGGAACAGGCTGAAGGCTTAGGGCTGTGTGTTGGAGGAGCAGAGCCCTCTTTGTGGCGGCCTTTGGACACTGAGGAGCAGCAGTGTCAGAGACAAGACTGAGATCAAGCACCCCTGCTGCGACTTTCAGTGTTCCAGGGGTTATAAATTCATGCAGTTTTTCTCTGAAAAGTTCACCCTGCCCCTGCTGGCTGCAGCATTCCCTGCACACACATGCAAGTGGCTGCTCTAAGCTGCCTCACCCCTCTGCCAAAGCAAAGCAAGAGAGCTCAGCACTTCCTTCTGGTGCCCACCTGGCCTTTGGTCTCCAGCTGCTCCACTTTGATCTCGCTCCTCCCTGTGGGTACTAGGATTGGCTCGTTAGTGGTTGGCCTGTCTTTCTCCCGAGCCTTTTCCCCTGGAGAATGTGCTGGGTTCTCTTTGCTGACTCACACATGTGATGCCATTCACCAAGAGCAGCCACAGAAACCTGGTAGTTTCTTTCACAGATGTGCTGAAAATTAAGCAAACAATTCAGTTAAAATAAGTGGGAGGAACTGAAAGGACTTTCTTTGTGCTCAGAGGCACAGCAATGTTATCTTTAAAGAATCATGTCTGCAGTTTAGTTTTTAAAACAACAACTTTGCATTCAAAACGTTACTGTGCAAGGTTAAAATGCTTCCAAGCACCGCTATTCACCTGAGGCAGCACCATTCCCATCTGGAATTTTAGGGAAAGGGAGGGAGTGGGTAAGGAGAGAAAGAGAAAAGCCTTTTTCAGAATTATGCGTTGATAAATCCAAAAATAGAAACATTTTCCAAACAAATTTTCTACATGCAAGTATCCCGGTTTCCCAGCAACTCTGCTAGTGACATAACGTTAACTTGGTGGGAAAGCAGCTCTGGACAAGAAACTGAGAGCTTTCTTGGAGTCTATTCATAACCCCGCATTTGCATTTGATAAATTGCTCCATTGTTGCAGCAATTCCCCTTGAACATGATGATTGATTATTCTTGTTTTACACAAAAAATATTTGGTTTAAAATGCTAATCTTTCAGCATTTTCTGTACCATTAGATAAGAAGTTCTGATCTAAGGTTTCAAAACTTCCAGAAAGTTGTGTAGGTATTTTCCTCAATTAAAACCATTTGACATATGCTAAGTTTCTCTATATTCGATATAAAACTGGCACTAATTTTTATAACATTTTAATAGGTTTGAAACAAAATGTTTGATTATCTAGACAGTTCTTTAAAGCCAAAAGAAAGCCAGTTATAACTTTGTTGTAGCCGTAACAAGAAACAAAAAAATTCTGTCCGATGTTTTCAATTTATATTCCAAATATTTGTCAATTCCCAAAACTGCATTCACAGTTTCTTGGAAGAAAGGCAAAGGATCCAAGTTCCTTAATTTAGGCAGTCGTAATTTCTTTTGCCATAATGGAGTTATTCATTCAGCATGCACGGGACCACACTCCGAGCAAGCTGGATCTGAAAAATACATCTTCCAACCAAGCTAATGCCAAGGTGAGTGCTTCCTTAGGACTGTTAACAGCAGTTCATCCAGGCAATCCCTCTGTCACAGCTCCATCAGCCTCCTTGGGACAGCAGTGCGAGGCTCCTCCAGGGCGTTTCGAGCGACCCCAGCAAGCCAGGTGAGCAATCAGGCAGAGATTTATCTTCTACCACCACCCAAACCAGAAGTTTTTATCACTGTGCTTCTGGTGAGGGGCACAACACAGCCCTGAGGTATTTAATACAGAGTGGCCTCCTGTTCCCTCCTTTCCAGGCCCATCCAAGCATGCCTTGGGAACTGGGCACTCGGCAATGAGCATCCACCTGCAGCTCGAGGAACACCCAGCCCACACGTGCTCTGCTCCTCTGCATCCTTTGCTACTTCAAATTCAGCTTTTCCCCAAGCAGTCTGTAAAATTTTTCTCCACTTAACCTCAAATTGCCTTTCTCCCCTGCTCACAACTGGAGCTGAAATGAAAAAAAACAAGCTTGGCTTGTCTTGGAGCGTCAAGAAATAAAACCAGCTTTGAAACAACTGCAAACCGGCAGAAGGAGGTTTCAGAGGGACGTCTAATGTGCTGCAAATTGCACTCATGCTTAATTAAATTACCTTGCTGAATCAGAGCTGAAATCAATGGGAGATACACTCTTCAGTGTTTATTTGGTTTGGGTGATTAAGGAAAGTAACAAAATGAGGTTTTAAATCTAACGCACATGCAAGTTTCAGTAATTAAGTATTTCCTTATTCAAGCACCTGGCGTAGCTATTTGGTATACAGCAAACGTAGGAGTAGGTGACCAAAATTCTTCAGCTGCTTCCTCTGCTACAGGAACCAAATGGGGGAATTCTTCAGAACCAATCCTGATCCATTTGCAAATCTTTTCTTTCAGGCCATTAAACAGCTTTTTGTGTCTCCTTTGTACCCCCTGGTTCTGGGCTCCACGTGAAGCCAACAAGTGGGAGCATGAGCTATTTACTTATTTACTTCAAGCCTGGAAAAGTGGGAGAGACTTCGAAAAAGCTGGTTTCTTCTTGAGAAGGGGATGAAATTTCACACTGGCTCTTATTGAAACCAGCTCACATACCCCAGGCCTTTCCTCTCACTACCCCATCTCTCCCCCAGCCGCATAATCTGCCCATTCATGCATCCAATCTGGTATAACAAATCCCACTCCCCAAAGGCCTAGAACCCATTTGCGCTCCGTCACACGAGGGCAGCTCCACGTGGGACTGTGAAATGGCATGAGGGTAGCGGGGGATACGCTTTGCAGAATTAACTGGAATTCAACTGGAATTGAAAATAAAGACCCCTGAACAGAGTTTCTTTTTGCAGCGCTAATAAACTCCGCGTTCTTGGCAGCAGCGCCCAGAACGTGGCTGGTGCTCTGAAAGCAGAAACCCTCCCTCTGGCTGGTGTCGCCCCTTTCCTCCCCAGGGCTGCCAAGAACCACAGGCTCCCTGGAGGGGAACACCCGCGGCAGCCTCTCTTGGTCCAGGGACACCGGTTCATCTGCCTCTGTCCTCAGCTGGTGGAACAAACCTATCTGGGCAGAAAAGAGTGGGGGAAAAATAAAAGTGAAGTTTTGAAGCTTTCAAGGGCGCTTTTTTTTAATGTATATTTTAAGTCTCCCAGAAACCTCTCTGCAAGTTTAGATGGAACTGCAAATGTGGTAAGCTTTGCTGGAATAACCAAAATCTACGGACCACACTCATTTTTACTGAAGGAGATGAGTCAGCTCAGTAGCTTTCTATCCCAAGTTCTTATTCATGTTTTTTTGTTGTCCCCTGGATTTATCATCCCCCGTATCCCTGTAATTCTGAAATCCATCTTTGTGCAATGGCATCTTGTACATTACTTCTAGTGCGACACCAGTGAGGATCCCCATAAAGACCAGCCCCATAAAGCAGGCTCTGGGCTCCCACAGGACACAAAGAGGAGTGAAAAACCATCCCAAGGAAATCCTGAACCTCTCCTCCAGCAGCGAGTCACACACAGCGAGGGAAAAGCACCGGAGGATTTGAACGTGGCATCAGCCATCCTGCCCGGAGCTCCATGTGCCCCCGGAGGCACCGTTACTCCCGATGCTTTATTGTAATGGTCTCCCACAAGCAGCACTGGCAAGGTCAGTAAACAAACTGTGAAAGCCAGAATTAGTTTTCCTTCAAGATCCAGGAGGAGAAACATTGCCACAGAGGGATCATTGTCCATTGTACCTTGCCTTTTCAGAAATTTCACTGGGAAAAGTGCAGATGGTGAAGAGAAAGTCAAAAACACAAAGGGAACGCCAGGGCTGTTTTATCTGGATTGCTATTCCTGGTGTTGGGCTGTCAAGTCTCTCCTCACTATCTGGAAGCTTTCTAGAATTATTAGAGTGATATAACACCTTCTGCTAAACTTGAGATCTCTTCAGTCTGCAAACACCTCTGAAGGGCCATACCTGCCTTGTTTCTGCCTGTCCCAAGGAAAACTTACTGAACACTTGGCCTTTCAATCACACTGATATCCCGTGTGTTCAAAGTCCTGTCCTGGATTAGACCTTAGTCTCTCAAACCAGCAAGTAAATCCACTTAGGAGTAAATCCACTCAGCTCCAGGATCAAACCCTTTGTTCAGGTAACGTAACCAGTTTGCCAATCCCCTTTCTAAATGACAAATGTCTTCTCCTTAAAGGAAACACAACTCAGGAAAAGTGCACGACCTGTTACATCCATGGATTTTAATCCCAGACCCATCAATCCTCCTCAGACCTCCTAAACACTCCTCTCCAGGAATACTAAACTTGACTACTTGCTATGAGTTTTACAAATTAACGTGGGTCACTGATCTGTCAAAGCCTCAATAAAGTCCATTTATATGCATCATAAAATCCTTTCAGAGTCTTGTGGAAAAAATTACTTTTCCTACAAAAAACAGCCCCAAAAAACTGTAAAATACAAACTTTTTGTGAATCATACTTGCCAGCTGCATGAGAGCCCACAAAGGATATTACTCTAACCACAAAAGTCATGCTCTTGGAGATCAATCTTCTAACAAAACTCAAATAAGAAAAATAAATCCCTCCACCCAAAGTAAAAGTTGTAGATTTTGCTTTGAAATCCATTCCCCTGATCTGCCACGTCCATTTCTCTAAATAAGCTCAGTGTGAATGCAGCTTTCTTGCAGGTCAATGAGAAAAGTGGCAGAATCACACAGCAAAACATTCCCCAAAGGCTCCCTTGTTGTGTGCACAAGCATTAATAATGAGTTATCTCTGCTGGAAGCATTTCAACATAATGTCAACTCTTACTGGTGGGGTTTTGATTTGCTTTGGGGTTTTGCTGTGTTTTTACAGCCAAATAACTCTCTGCACCATCACTGTATTGGTCAATCACATGCAGAGGAAACAGAAAACTGACCTATTTCTCCAGTGTTGCATCATATGCAGAGCAGTGGAGGGCTAATTAACTCCCTTCTGCCCCTCCTTCCCTTGGAAAATGATGATGCTGGCTAATAAAGCTCACAGTTACGAGGCTTTCATGAACTTACACACCTTGCAGTAATTCCATGTGGTTTGCTCAGCTGTTTGAGCACTTCTCACCTCAGTCACCCTTTCTCCCTGTGAACTCAGGCCCCAGCAAAGCTCTGCATCAATGAAAAGTAACTGTGTGACTGAAAATGTAGGAGATTCCTGCACATTCATTCCTTCCATGACTAACTGGAGGGCTGGGGGATATTTTTCCCTCCCTACTAAATGGAGGCAGAGGCTGAGAGCTGGGGAGCTGGGTGTTCAACACGCTCTGGATCGATGGTCTGATCTCCAGGAGAACCACTTACACCTCGTGGTTTCATTTTGCCAGCTGTGGAACAGGAGTAACAATCACCACCTACCTGGAGGTGCCTCCAGCATTACAGTGGAAATGCCATCTCCAGGCACCACAATGGTATTCCCTGAACCTGTTGTACTGTGGGATCAGCTTCTGTCTCTCAGCTTCCCACAGAAGTTCTTGGCATGGGAAAGCAGCAAATGCAGAGCACGTATCTCTTAATGTGAATGTGGAGGTGCCATGTGAACAACCTTGGTGCTATGCTGCCTTGGAAGCAATTGGAGCAATTGTCCCTTTTCTTCAGGAAACCTGTTTGGGAACACCAATTCTTATATAAGACATTACAGTTGAACAAGCAGCAAAAGATTTTTTTCCTGTCAGCTGTAAAGAACCCACTCAATGCTAAAGGGTAAATAAAAGAAATCAGTGAAGGAAACAGGACACACTGTTTCTCTCTCAACACCAGATTTCTGTTGTGCAAAACAAAACACTCTCAGAGAGCCTCTCTCAGGAACATCCCACCATCCAACTGGTTCCTGAACTAACATCCATGAAGATTTTGCTCATAGATAATTGACTCAACATGTAATACTATCCTATAAGTAAACTACATGTCATATTATCTTATAAGTACACTACATGTAATATTTTCCAAAACATTGCAAATAAGCATTGCACCAATTTCAGTAGGGACCTTGCAGAATAGTAAAAAAATGAGGAAGCTGGCATAAACATTTCTAAATAAAAAGAGAACTGAGCCACACAACAGCCTCTCCATCTGAAAATTCCTGAGAAAACTGACTGAGATGCCCTAAGAACAAGTGAGAGTTGCAAGGCATCATCCTGTGATTTTTCTGACTCTGGGGTAAGCAGGTGCCAGAAACATTCTGTACTGCAGCTAAAACTGGCAGGAAAAGAAAAGTCACACTGCTTTCCTTGACTTTAATAAATGCAATAAGGACTATTTATTCTTTCTGAAAGGAATTAAAAGAGGTGGTTGAAAAGCTAGAGGGAAGGATAAAATTTGCAATTTTTGAATTGGGGGATGTGCTTTCATGGTGGCCCCTGACCTTAAAAAATAAGAGAAAAATAGCATTTCTACCAACCGAAGGATTTTTTTATTAACGATCTCACACTTTGGCAGAACATTTTAAGAGATTCTAAGTCATTTCCAACCCCAGTCACAGGAAGGAAGCAAAGATCCATTCATGCTTTGCACATCTATATTCCAGTGCACACACAAATCATACAGCACCCCTCAATATATTCTCAGAGCACTTGGCAACAATGCATTAAATATAATCATGGTTGCTTGTTGGCTCTGTCTTCCTGTACTCAGAGGTGCAAGACTTATGAAATGGTGTCTTTAGAAGTTTGGAGGAGACTTTTTAATTAAGTATACACGTTACAAGGCTTGCAGAGGGTAAAGTCAACAAACTGTGCCCAGCAGCTGGAACATGGAGCAGAGAAACCAGTTCCTGTTGGGCTGAATCTACAGCTTCAGCTCAGCCACCAGGAGAGCCCAGTGCTCAGACAGAGGAGCTTTGTTCTCATCCCAGAAGATCCCACCACACCTCGGGAAGCTCACGCTCTCCTCAGAGGCCTCATCACAGAGTTCTTACAGTTTGGTTTAGGGCTTCTCTGAAAGCCCTGAAAGCTTCTCTCTCAAGGACAGGAGGGTCCTTACTTATATCCCACAGAATTAATACCTTTGGGAAACAGGATACTCGAGTCAGAGTTCACATGCCTACTCCAGCAGGTCAGTGCTGGGTGACAAGCTGGTATCGCTGCCCCCAGTTCTGCAGTTTCTCCTCTTTCTGCTTTTTGACTGGTTTTCCATTAGAGCAAGAGTTTATCATGTCAGCTTAAAACAGTACAGTGGGTGAAAATCATCCCTTTCAAAAGAAGAAAGACAGCCAAACTAATTAAGGGCACAGAACAGAAAACTGGTATCACACTGTTTGGAACCTTCCACGAGAGAAACTGTTCAGTTTACAGCTCTCAAATGTGACTAAAACTGGAGGATCTGACCTGAAAAAAGATTATGTATTCTTTACACTACACAAGCATGGCTGAATTTGCTTAATGTGGCATCTTCTTCACGTGGAAAGATGTCATCCTCATACCAGACTAACCCTGTGTCCTGAGCCCTGCAGATCTCTGGTCCATGACCAGGATTCAGTCCTGATCAAGCAGTTGACTTAAGCAAACTCGCCTCCTTGGAAGGTAAGTCTATGAGGACAGTCCAGTCCCTTCCACACAAAATGTCCCTTCTCCAGCTCCTCATCTCATTGGAAGTCCAACCTGAACCCCAGATGAAGGCTAAGCTTTCAGAGCCAGGAGGAAGCAATTAAAAGATATATCCAGTACATGAATGCTTCCAGGGAGGAAAAGGAAGGCTCGGCAGCAATCCCTCACCTCTTTAAGAAGGGGGATGTAGGCTTTGCCCAATAATAAAAGTTTAAGGGCAGTTGTTTTATGTGCTGTCAGTGATCCCCACGCGGACTGTCTGCTGGACTGAAACTCAAGACATTTAGATGCACAACACTGACCTGCAAGGCACAGGTCAAATCATACTTTGCTATCAGGTTTTTATAAGGGTTATGTAGCAGGGCACTGTACAGGATGCACACTTTTCAGAGAGGCAAGGAAGTTTTGGAAACCAAAAGCTCCTTATGACACTAGATGGGATCAACTTACAACATCACAGACCTCACAGTCAGCAGGGCTTGTGTGAGCCCTACAGGAGATGTAAAAGCAGATTCCAGTGGCTGCTTCAGACCGTCCTCTCCGTACCAGCACGACACAGACACAGCAAAGCAGAGCTGGGTGTCCCCAGAACAGCCTCTCCGGGTGACCAGAGGACACCAGTGACTCACAGCATGAGGGAAGCAATGCCTGCAGCAAAGGGGCTTCAAACCAGAGCACCTTGGCTGGGCTGCTACACGGTGATTTGGTACTTTCCCACACGGTCAGCCAGCTCTCCTGGCCAGCAGGGGAGAGATGGAGCAGAAACATCTTCCTTTCAAAGGATTACTCCTGGCTCTGGAGGGGTCTATAACTTTTGGCAGCCTTGGGATGGGCTGCGCCAAGGAAAAAGGAACCTCTTTGCTCCCTCTCCCACACTGTGTCCATGCAAGGCCCAGCCTTAACACAGCTCTTAATAAAAAAGCACAGATGTGCCCTGTAGGCACTTAAAGACTGAGAGAAACAACCAAAAAAAGAAACAAGATGTTCCTGTGTGTTTCATAAATCGGTATATAAGCATAATGCAACCTACTCTCCTAGACAGAAAATGAAATACCTCACAAAGCATTGAATCCTTGGTGGATTTGCTCAGTGGATCGGCACGAAGAGATTCAGCCCAGATGTTTCCATAACTCTGATGCATTAGGAGCTGCACAGCACTGTGGCCAAGTGTTAACACAGTGAGCTGTAATGTAAAACATGTAAAGATCCTGGCTCCAGAGCCATTGGGAGTTTTCACTCTAGCCACTCTGCTTCCTTATGCTGCTACATTTTCTTTACAACACGCCCTTGCATTTTAACACACATGGAAGAAGAACTAAAACATTCCCCTCTTCCCCATCCAAGCCTAATTCTGCATGTTCTCTGGAAGAACACAGAGGGGCCAGCTCGAGACTGGCGTGGACTCTTTCAGAAATGCAAATCTCATCCTACAGGCCAGTGCGGGGCCAGCGAGGCACAGCTGGGCACCACATGGGCAGGGGAGGAAGTGATGGTGAGATTTTTGATGACAACCTGGTGTCCAAAAGACAGAGTGTCTCACTGTGAGGCTCTGGTTTGCATCTGTAATGGATTTAGGGATTTGTAGGGGTGGTTTTAAAGATATCTAAGCAGGTGCAATGTGTGAGTTGGAATGGGCTCACCAAGGGAAGGAGTAATAATGGGAATATAAAGAAGCACAGAAAAAAGTACCAGAATGTGGTTAGAACAATGGAAGATAAACAGTGCAAAGCAATAAACTGGCAGTCTCTACAGCAGAATAATGCAATGGAATACCTTGCACTGAGAGAGTCCCTTTGGGGAAATCTCTGTCACTATAATTAATTATTCAGAAGAGTTCAAAATATTTCTGAGATTCCTTTCTACATGATCTACCTGCCAGGATGGGAGCTGTGAGCTTTGTGATTCTTTGAGACCTCAATGACTTAAAAGGACAAAACACAACCCTAAATTAATGAACTTCTTCACATTACCCTTAGTTTTATTTAAAAAATATTACGGGACCTTCAACTAGTCAGCTGAGAAACCCAAATTTCAGAAAAGAAGTTTGTAAAGCCATAGCAGGTGGCAGAACTTGTCCTCCTATGTTACAGAGCTAATCCCAAACCTTGCACTATTCCTGGATAATTTAAACCTTTTTAAGTTGGATCCAGTCCTTGATAGCTGTTGGACAAAAGCTGATGACATCTGTAACCGCTAGATAGCTCTCTTCTCTTTAAAAACCAGAGAATCATAATCTATTTATGAAAAAAGTCAAGCATTCAGCATGTACCAGATTGTTCTGCATTGTTTCTAAATTAGTGCTCTACAATTTTAAAGCTAATTCTTGTATCATCCATTTCATCCTTACCCATTTGCCGGCTCAAAGGTTAAATGAAGCAACAATTATGTCACATTCCTTTAAATCATAATAATTTTAAGAAGGAAAACATATGGGGTAGTGAAAAAAAGAGGTGCAGTCTTGAGATATCTCTTAAACTATGAAAATATTGTCAAATAACCATTATTGTCATGTTAAAATAAACACTTGTACCCAAAACTCCCAGACAGAGACCTGAATATTGTAACAATTATTTCTCTTCTAACACGGCTTTTGAAAACCATGACAAAACATTCAGAATAAGACAGTCCTAATAATCAAAATGCACATTTGCCTTGGGTTTAACTCGCTTCCTTCTCTTCTGTGGGAGCTCCATGGGAAGGAGTGCCAAAAACCATGGCCAGACGCAGACTTGTGCTGGGAATTCAATATCCATGTGCACAAAACACAGACAACAACTCCACTTGCAAAGGCTACGTGGGCAATTCTGTAGGAGCTCGAGCAGTTCCCATTCCTACAACTGAACTGGAATGTGCTCTGGGGAATGAGATTGACTCAATTCCTGCAAGTTAACCACTGATAACAAAGGCCATTATCCAGCAGCACCTGAAGGTTTCATTTAGAAATTCCATCCATCTTCATTAGAAAACAAAAGTGGTTTTTCTCCACTTCTAATACAATCCTGAATAGTGAAATAATAGGTTAAAAATTGCAACTGTTACTCACTGAGGGTCTGCAAATGCCGGTGTCTCAGTTCTCTTTTTCCACAGAACTGCTAACAAGACCACTGGCTATCTCCATCTGAATAACAGACAGTAAGGACTTCATCAGAAATGAGCACAGTTTTAACACTTCATTTTGCAGAATTACTCCCTTCCTGTGCAATTTGCAGTGATGTTTAGCTGGCTCCCAAATGGCTCGGTGTCCACTTTGTTTAACTAGCTTTAGCTTTTTTCCCACAGTCTAATTGTTCCAGCCAAATTATCTTCCTGATATACAGCCCAAACTTTTCTATTTGTGTGTTTCTGTGTGAAACAGGAGGCCTGCAGAAATACTGCATTTCTGAGCAAATACAGTGACAGAGACACAGCAAAAAGCCTGCAGAGGAGAAACAACAGCTCCAACAGCTGAGCTGAGAGAAGCTAATCCACTAATACCTCATGGAATGTGTCACCCAGGAGCACTGGAAAAGAGAGAAATCATCACAACTCATCCACTCTGCTATTGCTCTGCCCATTCTCCGTGCCAAGGCCTTCAATATTCCCTCATAAGAGAGTCAACAAAACTTAGTGTGGCTCAAACATTTACACATGAGGCCAACGTTACCTGTATGCTTTAAAGCTCCTGCTTGTTGGTCAGCAAGCCTGTAGACTGGCTAGTCCACCTTTTACTATACATCTTTTCACTCTTTAAATACAGCATATCTCTGGGTTTGGTGCAGTGCTTCCTGCAGGAAGATTTATCTTTACTCGGTTCTAAGAGCAGAAATGCACTGCTGAGCTGTTGTAAAGCTTGTTTTACGGTATTTTTTGCTTTGTTCACACACACACAAAAAAAAAGAAAAGAAAAGAAAGAAAGGACAGCAGTGATTTTATTATGGAGAAAAGACTCCCCAGTGCAGAGGCATGGGAATTTACTATAGGAATTTACTATTTACTACTGTGAAAAAACAGTGCCGTGGCAGGAACAATTGCAGGTGCCCAGTTTCAGTGTCTGGGCAGAGGTTTAGGAACAGCTGGTCCTGTCTCGAGTGGGGTCAGCTCTGGGTCCTGTGGTACTTTAACAACACCTACCTTTTTAGGACAGGGGAACTGCAGTGCTGATATCTAGCGATGAAGATCGGTGCCCATCAGAAGTTGCTGGGGACACCTTCCCACAAGCCATCGATCTATTTCTGCCACTCGGAGCATTCACAGTGCCACTGCCTACTCAGCAAGGCAACAGGAGCATTCATTATAAGCATTTACAGCAGCAACAGCCAACTCTGAGAGACTTCAAGGTCAATTTTTGATGGATTAGCTGCAATATTAGATCAGATACAGGATGTTTGAAGTTTAAGTGTTATTGCACTGCGGTCTTGCAATACATTGTTAAGAATACATTGCTGTAATAACTTCTCCCAAATTCCATTAAATATGAAATAGTTCTGTTTAGGACTATGTATATAGCCAGCTTTCTTCCTTCAGACACACCAGCAGAGAAGGCTGGTTTGATGCTGCAGCCTCTGCCCAACAGAAATCCATGCCTGTCCCAGAGGTTTCTGACGGTGATGGACGGACTGAGACAACAATGCTAAGTTATGATTTTTCATATTTGCCAAGTCTTCATTTCCTCCTTCTTACTCCTGCCCCCCAGGGATTCTGCAGATCCAGTAGGAGATTGCTCACCTGGGGCCTCCTCCTACGAACTCTGTTTATTGATTGCACTTCTGTGAAAGCTTTGGGGGTGGTTGCTTACATTTCAACTCCACCACTACTCCCTTCTTCATATCCTTATTCTGTCCCAGCTACTGTGTCACTCCTTTACATGGCTTTCCAAGCTGCCTTTCTCGCAAAAATACACCAGATGTAATAAGAACAAGCTGCTGTCCTTGCTCAGCATTTGTGCCCCTTCCCTGTTCAAATGCACCTGCCAGATGTTCATCTGCTACCACATAAAACATGTCCCATGTCAAAACTCCTTTCCCCTGCTATTTGCCCCAGCCTTGCACTGGCCTGTCCCTGCCACCCCATCCCCAAGCATTACCCTGTCACCTGTCTGTCACTCTGTTGTACAGCCACTCCTTGTGTCTTTCCCCACGCAGAGCTCACACCAGACACACAAGTGCCTTTTAAAGCCCTTTGCCAAGCAATGGCTGAAGTGGGCTTGTAAAGGGTATTGCATGTTCCTTCTGCCAAGATTAAAGTGTGCTACTGTACTGGGCAGCAACAGATGCAAATTTATTTCCCTTTCACGTGCAAAATACACTTCCAAGATCAAAACATGCACGTTGTAATTTGGCCCAGCAAAATCCCACCTTTCTGTAACATTCATTCCGTCCTTATGGGCTTTCCAAGGGCACGACATCTTGCAGTCAGGAGCTTTACAGAAAAATGGTGAACGTGACCATGTCACATCTGCTGAGACCTGCCAGCACCTTTATGAAAGCACTGTGTCAAACATAAGGAATCCCACAGAAGACTTCTTTTCCAAAGAACAGTTCAAGCCATGAAGAAAGATGGCACATCAGGTACAATTCAGCCTGATTCCCTGCTTTACTCTCCCTGAAGAGGGGAGATCAGAGCACGCAAATAACTCATTAACTTCAATTGATAGTGGCCTCCAGTGAAAAATGGACACATTAAAGAAACAAAACCAACAACAAAACCCAAACACGACAGAATGCAGCAATTTGAGGATAGCAAAATTCTGGTTGCACAGTGAATTAAGGGACAGAAGTCCAGTACACCTCAAGATGTGCAACTGCTCCCTATGTGGAAGCCACTCCACTGGGTACCACCCTCCTCAGAGGAAAGGATCTCCAGGTTTTCACCCTTACAAAGCCTGGATTTTCTAGAACACGGCAGATGTGAACCAACAATAAATCCCTCTTTTCTCCTCTTTGCAAATATGCCTGAAATAATAACCAGTGGCAGTAAACCATCCCTACTGAACCATTTCTGAATGCACACACCTCGGTTATTGTTAGTGCAGTAGCCTTTAGCACACTGAGAATCGCACAACTGGAAGCTGTAAGTCAGCTTTTAAAGGAATAAATGATCTGAAGTTAACAATAGTAAGCAAACAAAAGGAAAATTGCAGACCAAGCTACTGTACAGAATTTGTGGCTTTTATAGTGCATAAAGAACTCTTTATTTTTTATGTAAACAACACTGGCACAAAACATCTATGTTGTAGTGCCAGAGGTATAAAGAATTCAGTGGTCTGCCTGTGAAACCAGGCATTACCTTGGCATTAAATGAAGTTGTCCTGACCTGTGGGGTTGAACAAAAATTTAGTTCTTCAGTTCCTTGCGTGGACTGTGGGAGCAGAGATGTACAAAGACACCGAGTTCCCTTCAGTTAAGCAACAAGTGCTGTGTGTGGTTAAGGAGATGACACTGAGCCAGTTGGACAACTGGTGCAGAACGAGAGCGAGACTGCAAATCACTGAAATCAGTAAAGGTCACACCCTGCCAAAACCAGTGCTGTTCAAGAGACCAAGCACAAGGCACTCCCAAAAGCATCCAAGTGGTCCCAAGCACATGAAAGCCAACACTGTCACACGTATTTTAGCCTTCAGGAAAATCTTTTGTTTCAAACCATGGGCTCTTGTGCATCCCTTGAAGGCCTTCCTAAGGGGAGTTCCAGAGTTTGCTTCACGGCTAAAACCAACACAGTCAGCTGTTCCCAAGGCTGATAAGACATTAGTTGACTCTTTGGACTGAAGTGCTCATAACTTTCAAATATATGCAGATTATACTCGTATCCCATTGCTTGGCAAATAGTTGCTAGAAACAAATGGTTCTCACAGAGCAGTTTGCTCAGTCTATACGTAACTTCTGGCTTTGTCCTCAAAATTTTGGGAGCAGCAGAGAATTTTCAGGCTCAGAATTACAAAGCAATTCTGAAAATGGCAAATATCAAGTAAACAGGTAAAATGTTTAAGAACTAGAAATTACCTTTTATCTGGAGGAAGGCCCAACACACAGACCAGCTATCCTTTCATGACGTAAAACACCACTTGCAGTTCCCCTGCAGCAATTGCACCTGGAAAGCACAACACAGTAGGTGGCACAGCAATAACAGAAATGGTTAATTCCCTTTGCAAGTCATGAAAGAAGTTTGGTTTTCAACCAAAATAAACTTGACCAAGGAACCAGCCATTCCACTGCTAGAACCACCAAACACCCATTATTAATTGCTTAGAATTATATCATCAAGGCCTGTTTAAAGCTGACCTCAGTCTAGCCAGTGCCATGCTTTGCTTTGTTTGCACATACCAAGTCTGCTAAGCCTGGTCTCACAAACCCTAGGAGTCTGTGCCCAAAGCAAACAGCAAATTTCATATCTCTTTATGGAGTATAAAAATAAGAACCTGGGGAACAAATTGGTAGTCACTGCTTAAGAAACAATAACCCTCTCTGTCCTCAGTATGATGACACTTTTATAAACACCCCCTTCCTTTGGAGGCTGACCAAAACCAATGCCCAGGGGACCCAGAGGGAGGGCAAAGACAGTGCCAGAGAAAAGAGGCAGAGAATGGGAAGACTTTCTTCTGTAGCATTTCTACCATATCATTTATGAAGTTTTTTTTCTTTTAATTGATCAGGTATGTTTGACTAGAGTAACAAAACATTAACTAGATCAGTGGTAAGTTCTTGGTTCAGCTCATGTGATATATTGCCTTTTGCCCATAATAAGATTTTCAGTGTGACAACACTCAGGCTAATTTCTAAGATGTCTCTCTTCTTTCTTTATTCAACATCTTCCCACAATCAAACCCTCGTGCCTCACACCACTGAGAGTTTTGCAACATTCTCAGGACAGCTGTGGCTGACTTGCAAATTTCTTATCATAACATAGTAGGTGTAAGAAAGCTCATTCGGCATAATTTCTCACCTGGGGACATGAAAATAGGTCACATCAACACAACAAAACAGTGTGAGATCCTTTCCAGGTGTCCTGTGAGCCCTACAAACACAACGTGAGCACATCCAGTCAGAGAACCACGGGCAGCTATCAATTATTTAAGGAAAAATGATTTAAGGAGAAGCCATGCCAAGCACCTGAATCCACTGTAATGGTGAAAGTGGACACATATGCTTGGGGACTTCAAATCCTTACTGAGTGACACTCCTTTGTGGTGCAGGAACAGAGCAAACTCTGAGGGAGGCTGCAGTAGGTGCGTGGGGTTTGGGGCAGCTCAGCCTGCTGCGGGCCAGCAATGCACAGGGCACAGAGCTCAGGCTGCTGCTCACAGGCGGAAAGTCAGCACTTCCAAGGGATCTGGCATAAATGAGCACTTCCCTTCTACAGCTGCTTCCTTTAGGAGTACTTACTTTAAAAGGCCTAAGGAGAAGCTAAGTGAGTAATGCTGCATGCTGGAAAAAGTCCTCCTTTAGACAAACTGAGTGATTACAAAGCCTCCACCAGCCTTCTTGGATGCATTCCCAGCAAAGTCTCTCATGTTCCTGCTATTCCTCATCAGAGATAAACAAATGAATACAAAACATTACTCAAACATGGAGAAAGTTGGTTTCGACAATTGATAGGAAGCATTTTGATACTAAAAACACACAGTATCTCAGCATTTACAGAGAAGATATTACTTCTCATGCTGCATTTGCTCTCAGCTTAACAGACCATTTCAAAGTAATTCGGCTGTGAAAAGCAGGTGAATATGGGATACTGCAGAAAACCTTACTTTTAAAATAGTTTTTTTCCTCTGTCAATAATCCTTCACAACGACTTATGAAGTTTATGGAAAAAAAGTTCATTTCAAGCACTCGTAGTGTGAAAATATTCAAATCGATTCACACTTCTGTGCTTTTATAGGATATGAATCTTTCTTTTCCATGAAGTTTTATACTCCTTACCTGGAAGCACAAGCTGCATCAGTATTTGCTCCAAAAGGCACTCAACCTCAGTCAAGGCAAAAGGAAACTAAACACACACTCCCAACGAAGTGCAATTACAGAAACTTGTAGGCAAAAGCTGCACAAGATGAAAAGGGGGGGAAGTGAGACACAAAACAAGGGATTTAGTGGGAAACAAAAGAGGAAAAACTAGAGAAAAGGAGAAGAAAGAAGTGAACACTTCGAAGAAAAGAGAGCTCTGGCCATTCACAGGCAGAATGCCTGACAGGAGAGAAGTAGAAAATTTGGCAGCAGAATTTAGAAGAAAAGCCCCAGTGGGACTGAGACAGTGAGGAAAGGCACAGAGAGAAGGGGAAAAGGGGAGGGACAGATGAGCTGTGGTGTTGTCTGGCCATAACACACACACCTCCCCAGCCACACGTGTTGTCATGGCTGGCAGGCAATGCAGATAAATACAGCTCCTGAAGGTTTGTCCAGGCACCACAGTCTGTGGGGTGAAAGATGTGCAGTCCTTAAAGAAAAACCTAAATTAAGTTAGAACAGGAGGGTTTTATTATGATTATGTGTCTAATTTTAGAGCTGTAACAATGGCCTAAGGTCCATTTGCTCGTCCTGCTCTTATTCTGGTGCAATTGTTGTGGTGTTCTCTCACCACTTCCTGGCCTCTGCTGTGCCGTTCACTCCTGCTGGAATTCCCACTGGAATCAAGGGTGCCTGCTCACACAGAGTAGACTAGAGGGTACTTTGTCCTGCCAAAATGCACAGCAGCAAAATTGGTGTGCGATGGGTTCTCAGAAGGGGAAACTGCAAAAGGTGGAGAGAGCCATAATTTGGGTTCCTTTACCAACACTCCAACCCCAAGAGTCCATAACGTACCTGAGACAGTGATCAAGCTGAACAGACAGGGATAAGTCTCTGGGACTCTGGTACTAGTCAGCTTCATATGGTCCTCCATAGGTATGCTGAGGTATCTAAGGAGTGAAGAGCTACGGGTAGCCAGTCTTTCCCCGAACACAGGTTTGTTTCTACTGTTACCCCTTACAGAGATGCCTTCAGAGGATTTTATTCCCAACAGTACTTTTTCCTGCTGCATAATTCAGTAGCCCTTCCCTCTCTTACCTTAGGACATGCTCTTTCTCTCTGCCACAGCAAAAAGGTGGAAATTACACCTCCCCCTGTGCTGAGTTTGCTGGAGCTCATGAAAACATAGATGTGTTATGAGCAGGATACTCCTGAAACTCCCCCAGGAAGAACTGTTCTCTTCCTGGCTCCTCCTCAGTGCTCAGTGGCCATGTACCACAAGAACTTCTGCCCAACCTGAATCAAGAAACAAACTGCCTTTTGCAAGGCAGGGGGAAAGAAGCATCGGGAAAGTCTTATTTGGCTCTTTCCAGGAGAGCTGACAAGCTGTTGTAGGCTGAGTGACCGTAGGCTGAGCAAATTGGCAAGAAATGAACAGTGTTTTTCAAGCTGGACTCTGTAGCCAAGTCTGACGGGTAGCATAACATACTGTATAGCCTCCAGTCAGAATAAAGTCTATTAAAAACCGCCAAAAATACCCAACAAAAAAAACCCAAACCATGGCATGCAGTCATCAAATCTATTCATATGTACAGGGCTGACTACATAATCAAAGGAGAATTACTTCATTGGGCTCACTGCCCAATAACGGGCTGGAAAGGGTGAGACTTCATTTCTTGGATTTAATTGCAGGCAATAGGGATGACATCTCTAACTTCATAAAGCTGATATCCCTTGAATGGTTTATGATGAGGTTTTGGTTTACCATAACCCCGGAAATGTAACAACACAAAGCAAATCCAGAAAATAAATAATCACGTAGAAACTGCACATTTAAGACGGAAGAATTTCCCTCACTTGAAACATCGCCAACATTTTATATTTGCAAAATTATTTTCCAGTCCACAATGCCTGCCCTAGTTCAACAGGCATCTGTGTTTTTAACCTACATATCCTTTCATCTTATGACTGGTATTTAAGTCCTAATAAATTCGAGGCAGAGAGAAGGTGCCAAGTGGTTTCCCCAGTCAGGGGAAGCATCTCCCAGCACTCCTGGGAGATATTTGTCTGCCTTTTCTTCAGAATCCCCAAAGGAAGAGGCTCCACAGCCACCCTGAACAACTGTCTGTTCTGGGAGATCAGCTCTTCCTGACATCAAAGTGTCTTTCCTGCAAAGCAGTTTTGCCCTATCCCTAGGGAACATGCAGGATCAGTCAGCACCACCCCTGTTACATTCAGCTTTATCAAAAGACAGAAGTTGGACTATCCCTTATAAAACAAATCCAAATCCTTCCATTTTTCTAAGCCTGTTATTGCCTTGACACTCTCCTCTGAACTGTAAATCCTCTTTATTTGCTTGTCTCAAAACTTCCAAAATTGTATCAAGGCTGACTCAGTTCTTGGAGAGAATTATTAGGTTCCAACAGAGGCTGCTTCAGCTCATCTTTCAAGTGTTACATATTTCATCAAACTCCCCATGCAAGCCTAAATTAGCTATCTATTCCTGAAGATCTTATTTTTCAGTATTTATCTCACACTCCTAATTATTGGTTGTCAAACGAAGGTTAAGGATTTTATTTATTTGCACGGTGCCAGATGAGATCAAATGTATTAAAATGAATGTTCACAACATGTAACAGTTCTTAAAATTTCACGTTGAGACCAAAACAAAACTGCTAAACAAAAAAAGTCTAGTTATTATCACTTAATGAGAACCACCGATTATTTTTCACATTTCATTTGACAGTCTTCATCTTAATTAACTCTACATGGCAAAGTTAAATCATTCTGATTGATGAAGATCATTCTGACTCTGAAATATACTTATTAAATGAAACTAAAGCGTGGTGCTAATCAGGGGAATGAGCATATGTTACTAACCAAACACACCAACCCTAACAAGGAGATAATGACAGGTACAGTGACAGAGACAAAGCACTGCAATTTAGAGACAGTCAAAGCCTTGGAGCTTCCCTAAAAGTAAGAGCAGTGTAGATGGAAATCCTCATCACCTTCAGGAAGAACATCCTTTGCTTTTTAAATAGTGTTTGGGTTTGCATTTCAAAAATGAGGCAGCAAAGGGACTAAAGACGACAGAGGTGGTTGGCAGGTTGTCCCAGAGCCAGGCAGACTGGGCTCACTGTTCCACACAGCAAGGGCAGTTTCCCATTAATGCCCACACATGGTTCCCAATTCGGTACATCCATCCAGCAAAGTTCCTTAAGTCTGGATTCAATACCAGCTTCCAAGTGACTTCCACTAACTCAGGACACATTTGTTAGCTCTCGAGACAAGGCAGTGCCATGTATGTGTGTGTGTGGAGTAACAGGACACAGGTAAGCAGGGCCAGCAAGAACTGCATTCTGATGAGACGATAATCTCTGAATTAGCTTCAAAGCTTTGTCTTGCTCAATGACAAGTGGGCTGATTAACACCAGGACTATTTGCTTTCATTTGCACAGAACACACAGCTCCCTGGCTGAAGTTATAAATGTTCCTGGCAAACCTCTGCCACGTCAAAGGGCTGAAGAGCTGGCAGGCCAAATGTGTACCAGGGTGCAGGCTGACACAGGAACTTTGCTCCTGCTGGGCATGGCAGGGATCTCTTTTGTGGCTCTGAGGAGAGGGGAGGATTCTGTGCTTGGCTGTCCTGGGTGCCTTGGAGCTGAGCCACTGGCTGGGTGATGACACAGCCTACAGGCAGTCACTGTCTCCAGGCATTTTGGAAAACACATTTTTCAGAGGGATACAGGTGTGTCCAAGAACTCTGATGGCTTAACATTAATTCCTCACATAGCTTTTCAAAGATCACAAGCAAAGTGCCATGTGCTCTGAAATATTCTGCACTAAGCTCCTGAAGATATTATTCACTACTTCTGCATAGCAACTACTCAAGGTTTTCCCGGGGAGAGGAAGAAAAGTCTGCTTATGTTTCAGAGAAATTTAAGTCCTCTGCTTCTCCAAATACACAAGAGGAAATTCACCCAAATATTTTGCTCCCTGAAGTATCCCCCTTCCTGACATATCTTCTTTTGCTGGATTGTCCAAGGGCATAATTAAACCCAGATCTTACCTTCCAGGGACAAACACAGGTTATTTGTTAGAAAATAAAGTAGTTGGGGAGCCAGGACAGTTGTTTGCATCATATTATTGCCTGACTTTTTTACTGGACTTTTAAGGTATGCACTGAAATACAGAATAATAAAATATATTACTTGGTATTAATCCCTTCCCACGCTGAAGAGATGGGAGTATAAAATAAGCAACATAGGAGAAGCCAGAAGATGGATGCAGACTACTGTATTATTTAAATTTGCATCCAGCTCAGCAGTCCCGTTTGCAGAAAAGTTTTCCCCTGCATTTTGCACCAGGTTGAGCCAGTGTTCTTGGGCGTGCAGCTGAAACTCGGAGAGCAGGTGTACACAGAGCCAGATCCTTGGCTCACAGTGCTTACATCTACACCAGCACTTCTGCCCAGGAGCAAATCATGGCACGGCATTCTATGAGTGCATTTTGATTTGTCCAAGCCACTGCGCTGTAAAAGTATAGATCAAATCATGTTTTTTCTTTCCATAACAATGTAAAAAAGACATATTCCAACATGGGTGTAACTTTCAATTAATTGTTCCAGCTTACTTTATCTGTCCACAATTGACATTGAATTGCATGTGCTGTTTTTCAGCCTGCAATCACTTTGTACAGATAAGGCCTGCAAAACTTGAGAGTTTAAATGTATCACTTTTGGGGTAGGACTCTGATTTGATTCAAATTACAACGGCATTTTTATTACTATATTTTAAAAGCCCTTTCCCCTGATTTTTGTGGTTGGCTTAACCCAATCAGAAGACCTATTGCTGCATGTGACTATTTCCCCCTGCCCCAGTTTCTAAATGCAACAACGAACAGATACGATTGTACCATTCAAGATAAAGAGAGGGCACAGAGATGCAACATATAATCTCGGTCCTTCGTGAAACATATACTTTACAAGAACTGCATTTATACCCAGCACTGATTTACTCTGCCGCTGTGCCGACTTGTTTGATAAATAACAGTGTTTCATACAACCAGCATTCCTTGGAGACGTATTAGTGGGGCAGATTCTCTTCCCTCAACAGCGCTTTAGAACAACTAAATATAGATGACTAAAATGAAGCCTAGTCACGAGCTGCAATTGTAACACAAACCTGCATTAAGGCCAGCCAGAGTCTGGGGCACTCAGGAATGCAGGATACTTTATATAAACCATCACAGACAAGACTAATTAGCAAACGGCCAAAATACACAGGGATCAAGGACATTGTGGAGCTGAAATAAGAAGAAACCTTACTCAAAATGCAAGCCAAACTTCTCTAGAGTTTTGAAAGTCCAGTTGACCAATAGCTCCTACTCCCCTTCTGATCTCCTCTTTCTTGCGGGACTAGTAAACACGAGGTATTTTCCAAGCTCTTTTTTCCTCTTTCTTTTCAGAGAGAGAGAACAGCTGTACATCAGCTGGCTGAAGCTCTGCAGTGCCTTGGCACGGAGGACTATCCCAAAAGTCTCATTTCCCCCTGAGTTTCTCCTCTGGCAGTTCTACTGTCAGATAAGAGAAGCATTTTAAGGCAACCCACCAGAAGGATGAATCTTCCTTTTACAAGGTCCCCAACAGCAATATTTTGAACTGCTATGTTTTTTTCAATGCCACCTCTTCAATATTGACTTCTGCTTTGTATTCAGAGGAGCAGCTGAGCCCTGCTTGTCAATAAGGTCCTGCCACCTCCCCTACCTCTGTGGGCACAGCAGGCTCAGAGTCCTGTTCTCCAACCAGTGCCTGCTCTCAGATGCAGGTAACTACGCTTAAAGCTTTAGCTATAATGCAAAGTTAATCCTCTCCTTTCCAATCTTTTGCTCTGGGGAACAGAGAAGGTTGAAATTGCAAATTCTTAGATCACTGCCACGCTAATCCTAAGTCCTCTCCAACATTTTGCTTCCATCCCTCCTCCACACTTGACACACCATTCCCCCTCCAAACGAGCCCATCCTCCTCTTGACTTCATTTACCCCTGGGAATCTTTCAGAGGATGGAGTCAGTGCCAAAACACTGTAACCCACGCTGCTTTCTCCTAGGGCACAGAAACAATGATGCTCTGAAACTAAGGAACACGAAGACTCAAAGACCTCCCATGCTGCTGTCACGGGTGGGGCAGCCTCTTTTATACTTTTAAAGGCCACTATGAAACTGCCTAAGGTGCAGGATACCAGCAAAAGGCACAGAGCACCTTTCACATGCAAATATAAGGATAGGAAAAGCTACCACTGGAGGCAAAGAGTCAGGCAGAAATATAAATGCCAAATCCTGGTAAAAGCAGCCAAAAGCAGTGTGTGCCTGGCTCCACACACTCAGACTGAAGCTTTCTTGGACCAAGAGATAACTAGCCCTGGGGAGGCAATGTGGAACTGTTTTAATGTCAGAAAAAAGTCCTTTTTGCAACCCTGCTATCTTGTTAAGAAAATTGTTGTGGTATGGAAGGTGGATTGTATAAAAGATGGGCAACAGCCCACAGGCTATGGCCTTCCAGCTTTCACCATAACATAGCGGTCTTTGCCAAGCTGAGGAGGAAACGTGCCAGCAAAAACACATCTTCCTCCCAAGATGAGACCAATTACACTCACTTCGGTTCCAGGCCAACAGCTTCTGGTTTCCCCCAAGTTCTGATTTATGGTTTCGATTCAGCTCTTACAGATGCTTTCCTCAAAGTCTGCTCCTCCAAGTTCCTGGACAAAACAGCACCGTGGCAGGCAATTCCAGGTCTGCCCCTGAGTGGGTTTTGGCATGCAATCAGTCCATGAATTTGGTAGGATGCTCTTGTCTGGGTGGGTAAACCCTTCAAAGCTGTGAACCTCGTTTGCACCTTCTTGTACCACCAGCATCACAGTCAGATTCTGTGCTACAGCCTCAGCTTAAACACCACTCGTTTATACATATCCTGTGGTTTCTCTAGGCAAGATTAGGCACATAAAATCCTCCCTCAAAACAGGAACTATGCTAAATATGATAATGTTTAGAATATGTATCTATGAAGGAAGCATTCCTTAGGATTACTGTGATACAGCATACAGTCCAATTAGAGACACATGCAGTCCTATATTCTTTCAAATTCACAGGATTATTTCTTTAATGTTCTTTCCAGAATGTTTCAGTCACCCAAAGAAGCTAGCTAAAGGGCTGACTTGAACAAATTTGGCTCTGGACATCTACAATATACATTACACTTTTTTTCTAGTTAAGAATATGCAACAGCTGATGTAAATCAACAAATCAGTGCAGCGGAGTCAATTCATAACGTACAAGAATTGAGCTGTGCTGCTCCAGCTAAAAAGCAGAATTTAATTCAAGCTGTCCAAATATACTTTTGACTCATATAAAAAATAAAGAAGTAGAATAAATAAAGAAGAGAGACACATTTTGATGAGACTGTTCAGTGAGGTGCCTTTTCCTCCTTTCCCAGAAATGCACATTTGTACAGCACTGTCAACCCTCCACCCTTCTTAATACTTTCCCTCTCTCAAAGGAGTAACACGGAATAACCTCATCCTACTTGCACAGCATTCCTGTCTCTCTTCAGCTCAAATATTTCCTTTTGATGTTTCAGGACACACAAGAACACAAGCTTAGAAAAGGGGTCTGTCACCTGCAACCTTTAGCAGGAACTCAGTCAGAAAGAGGAAAGCAAATCCCACCAGGCAGCAAAAAACCTGTAGGAAATCTGGTGCAAGCAGCAAAAGGGGCACTCCCCAGTCCCTGGTGTCTTTGTTTTACACCCAGAGCCCTGTGCAGGTGTCCATAAATCCTGGTTCCAAGTTGTTTGGGAGGTCTAATTCTGACATGCAAGGCCATCCTGAGATCCTGTGACGAAAACTTCTTACCGTTCAGTATTTGTTTGCCTTCTGCAAAACATTTCCAACTGCTGGCAGCTACTTTTTGAGACAGTTTTTTCCACACACTATTTCCTTCTCTGATAAAATATTAGTAGAACACTTAATTGAAAATAAATAATACAGATATAGGTAACTGCAGTCATAAAATTTTACCCAGTTTGTAGAAATAAAAAGTAACAACACTGGAGAACCATAAAACCCAAAAATCCTTTAGAACTTGACAGGGTCGTATCACATATCCAAGAGATATTTACTGATACTTTCTTTCCTTAGAGAAGCATGCAAGAAAATGAACTTGCGAAGCAACATTTATCTTTTCTTGCCTCACTTAATTAGATTACCCTACTTGTGTTTAAAAGACTTAGCTACACTATAATAATCTGTATCTGTCAGCTATAGCTTTGTGCTTTAGAATATAAACATCATATTGAGATGTTATTAGCATACAAATCAAATCACTTTGGGAAAGAACTGACTACTCAGGTGCTGCGTTTTCATATTTATACACAGACACCCTTACACACTGTTTTAATTCCTCTGCTCTCTTGCAGCTGACAAGCAAAAGCTTTGTGATCTTTCTTTTCCTTCATCTTGTTGGGGGGGAAAAAAAAGCACAGCAATAAACCCTGCTAAACACCCTTGGAGCGACCCCAGATTGTTAGTTACTCGCACTCTCTAAACCCAGGTTATTAGATTAGCAATAATTATTATTTGATTAGCACTGCCATCAATGGAAGTCCCATCAATGATGTCCATGACCTATGAAGCAGACAATGAAGCCACTGAAGATTTGTCAGGAAGTCTGAATTAATAAAGAGTTGTCTAATGCTGTACAGGAAGAAGCCAAAACCAGATCTGCACCCCTGATATTTGCACTGGACACAAACAAAGGGAAATATGAGACACACAACAGTTCCATTTTTAATTTTCTGACTGGATCTTGTATAAGACAAAGTTTCCCTCGTCTGAAACAACTGAAAGTGAGATCAGAGTCAAATCCAGAATTTGCTGGAGAAAATGGAGAAGACTTGAGGAAAAAACCTGACAAACTTCAGACTTGTTTTTCCCTTGAAAACACCGCCAGATGAGATGGTCTCATCAATCCTACAACACAGCCTGCCGTGTTAATTACCATTTAGGAGAATAAGAAGTATTAATTTACTGCCCCTGCACTTTCACTGGAAACCAGATGAATTTTAGCTGTGATTTCCCCTAGAAACTGAGGGCTTGCTTTCCTTTAGTGCACTTGGAACAAAGCGAATTATCAAAGAAAGCAACTCAACAAATACAAAAAATATATCCATTCAAACAACTTGAATGATTTCACTGCCCAGTCACTTGAAGACTGAATCTTGACTTGTAATTGGAGGGGGAAATAAATCACAAGATCTGATGGAAAAGATCTTGAAAAATAACTCAGCCTTACCAAACTCTGCTCCAGATCTTCAAGCACACAGTTGTCCCTGACCTCAAGTCCACATAAAACATAAATCTGCCACTGCTCTCTGCTCCAGAGTCATCAAAATAGGAATTCCTCAAAAGACAAAATGACTTATTTCTTAAAATAAAGTTAGTTCAATGGCTTTTATGAACTACCAGCAAACTACACTTAAAGGGTGCTTTTCCCTGACTGCTACATGTATTTTTAGCTCCCTTCAAACCACTGTAAAGAGAAGACAAAACACTGGCTGACTACCAAAGCAGAGAGAGACTCTTCTCAGTTTCTAGCATAAACTTTTATCTCCTGACTGGTGCAGAAGATGAGGAGTTCTGGGCAGAACACTTTAACACAGCGACTCTGCTTGCCGTGATGTTTTCAGCCAATGGCCCCATCTTCCCACCACAGATACATAAATCAGACACACGCTTTCTTAATTGCTGCAGGGAGTGGCATTACAAATCCCTGCTTTTCCCAAGATCTACGGCCTCATAAAACCAGAATAACGTGCATCATCCCTCTGGCGTGGCTTCTGGCATGTCATGTGCACCCTCCCTCCAGCATCACTGAGGGCTCCGTGGGATATTTGCAGTAATAGTCATCAGCCTCTCTAATGGCAGGAGCGTGGAAAAAATATGGCAGTTTAACTATCAGATGCTGTTTCATAAAAATAAATGCTAACGTTTTCCAAATACATATGATTTCCTTAATAGTATTAAACTCTGATATGCTGCTGAAAGCATTTGTGTACTGGGCCATCAGGACTGAAGTTACAACTATTTGGAGGAAACAGGAGCAATTTACAGTGAATTTCATGACATTTCTCTCTCACCAACTGCCCCCCATAAGGGACAGCATGGACAAGGCTGCTCTCAGGTGAGTCACCTGTGCCCTTTCTATTGCTTAAGAAACCTACACTGCAACTCTATAGGCACTTAAACTCCTAATGCTAGGTGGCATTTAATTACACAAGTCATATTTAACAGGGAGAGGAGTCTATTCCTCATGGAGAAAATTTAGAAGTCTAGAAGCTAACTTGCTTTCCTATTCCAGTTCCTGGCTGACAACCATTTTATTGACTTGCATCTTGCTTTACCATAATAAATCCAGATGCATTGTGTTTAAATTTCTCTCTGAGAGCTATTATCAGCTCAGTTCAAGTTTCTGTCTGAGTACAAGCTACTACTTTTACAGTTGTTCCTATCACAGAACCTACAGCAAAAACACTGTCTACCAGAAGCAATAAAGATAAATCTTGGGTGTTGAGACAAACCCAGTGTAACAGAAGTCTGATTGCAATTGACTGGAGATTCTGCAGAGTAATTCCATCTCAAACCAAAGAACAAAGAAATACAATCCCTCAGTTTGCACAGTTACTGACTTCTGCAGGGTCAGTTGTAATGAACATGCTCCCTGGGAGAGTAAGGCACCACAGTATATACAGCTCTGAAGCTTCCAAACCCAAGTCCAAGCGACGCTTTAGAAATACACTGCTAGTAAAACTGTCCCTTTGAATAACTCAGCTTTGATTTCCACCCAAACTCTTATTATTCAAGAAGCCTCCCTTCTTACCTCCTCCTTTTACTGTAGCTACTCATCATATTCATTACCCAGCATACTTGATCACCATGGTGATGCAGCAGAAATTAAGGTCAAAGGAAACCCACTTTTCCAAGCTTCTCCATGACAAATACAGTATTTAATAAAATGATTCCACTGCCCAACCTGGAATTTTATGCTCCCTCTGAGCATGACATATTTTGCACCTATGAAGTCAATCAAATGCCAATGTTATTTTTTCTTTTATTACCCAGGGCCAGTAGAGCAGTTTCAGTAAAATAATTTATACCAACTGTTTCCAGTTAATGGAAATTCAAAGTCTTCAGACAGTGTTTTTTATTTCTGGTGCTTGAATTCTCAGAGAAATAGTGAAGCGTAATTGATACCACATGCTTTTTATTGTTTTCCACATGAAAGAATCATGATTTTCAGTGGATCATGGAATTACGCTGTGGCACTGTGCCAGGCCATCAAACAGCAAGGTCACACGTGATGAAGGTGCAGCATTCAAAGTAGCAATAGCATCTATCATAGCTTGGAACTGAAGGTTGAGTAAACCCAGCCAAGACATTTTCTGGGGTTTTCCACAGTCTCCTTGTAGATTACGGGAAAAAGTCCACGAAAACTTGCAAATGTTCCCACCAAACAACAGGATCACAAACACCATCCTTTCTAAGAGCACACTACACTAGAGGCAAGCCAGTTGCTACAGCCACTTCAGAAATGCTAATAACCACGGAATAGGAAATTCCTGCACCTACCACATTTCAGGAATATCACTGCCACAGACAACCAGCCTCCTCCTCCCACAGTTGTGCGTGCTGAGGCATCGTGTTTGCTAATTGTTTGGAGTGTTAATTGATCTGCTTTACATGTCTGCCTCACAAAATCACAGCTGAAGGAATATTTTTAGAAAACCTAGCAAATTTTTCAGCTTTGGGGGAAAAAAACACTTTTCACTTTGTGCGCAAGTCTACAGTAACCGAATCTTTTTATCATTCTTTGAGTAATTTTGTGAATCTACCTCATGCTTTCACTTCTGCTGTATCATTTCAAGTCACCTTGGCGACGTGTGTCCTACCCAAAGGAGCAATGAGGCAGGCATCCAAGAACCACAATTCCAGCACCAGGTGACAGCCAAAAACTAAGGTTTAAGACCTTGGACAGGGCTTTGGTAAAGGGGAGACACCTTCCATTCTCTGAACGCTTGTTCTTCACATCATACAAGGAACGACATAACAACACAGGGAATGAGCAGGCAGCGGGGATATATCTGGAGTTTCAAAGTCTGAACTGCTTACAGGGCTATCGCACATGCCTTTCTCATCAGCACAACTTTGCTTTTTCATCTCTTATACATTCCTAAAGTAATGTGCGTATCACCAAAAGAATTCATCCGAGGCTGAGGAAATAAAACTTCCATTTAACAAGTCATGATGCCAATATTACCCACTGAAGTTAAGTTGGCATGCTTTTATCCAATGATAGGATTTTTGAGGAGAAACAGGAACCAAGGCAGATTTTATCTCTCAGTACTTCTCAGGCAGGAAATTTAATTTTTCACTTCTGGAAGGGTTTCAGTTGTAAAGACTTTTGAAGGACAACAATGGCAGTATGACCTAAATTGATGGTTTTAAAGAGAGGAAATACTAAATTTATGGCAGGCACTATGTTATAATCCAATACCTTGGCCTTTGTTAGAGACAGGACAAACATGGCTCTGGGGCTTCCATGACTCTGGGGACGATCTTAGAACCTTTGTCACCGTGACTCCCCCAGCTCACATGAGCTTATGACAATAACAACCCTCCCTCACAACAGGAGCAGGCAAACAAGACTGAGGAAGAGCCCTGTTAGTCCCCTCTGCACACAGAAATATAAAATGGCAATCTTGCTATTCTGAAGTTCTCCCTGCTTCTTGCCTCTCTGGATACTCTCTTGTTCATAAATAAATTAGCTCCATTGAAGGATTCACTTAGACCAGACCAAGTGCACAACTCTGAAAGGCAGGTTTCTCCATGGCATAGGCCCTTCATCTGCTGCTTAGACCAGAAGTGGAAAGCACAAATAACGGGATGAAAAAACAGTCACAACAAAAATTCTAGCTCATGTTCATCCAAGAAGACTTCTGAATTTGATTGACTGACCTTGGAAATTGGATTTGTCATCTCCATAGAGCAGTATCTGCTGCAAGATGAGATGGAAAAATCGTAGAAGTATGTATATATGAAATGCAAAGCAAATGTTTACCTATCAAATATGTACAAACCTGTGCAAATATCTATCGAGTGTAAACACCTACCTACAAAGGTTTTAAACTCAAGAGGACATTTTATATTTGTCTCTATTTTTTTTAATTGGTTATGAATTCAGGATTAACCTTGCAGTTATTTTATTTCTTTTTCTCCTCTGGGTTTTTTTTTTTTAAACTACACATTCCTGGGTGTCTGCCTAAGGGACTTTGGATGTTCTCAAAGAAAGGGAATGCTTCGGTCTGTCTCGGCAAGGGGAAATAAGATGTGGTTTTGCTGGAAATTGCTACAGAGAAAATAAAAGGATTGGGGAGGAATCTGAAGCATTAAACCCTCCATAAGTCCAACTCCCTGTTGTGAATTCAGCAGCAGTTTACAGCCAGTTTTGATCTGTGTCTTGCCCTCATTTTCTGAAATAATTTGTATTTATGTTAAACACATACCAACTTCACCCTCTAAAAATGTTAAAACCTCTCACAAATGAGCTTCTGTGTAAATACTGCTGGATAAACAATACTCAAAGAAGTCAAGACACTATAACAAATAATTGGAGCTGATGTCTACAGCCATGAAATGCTTTTGCCAGGGGCAGAGAAATTAATAATCTTGCTGTTGTACTGTAACATCTCTTATGCAAAATGCTTGTCTTTACTATTTATTTAGACATGTGCAATGAGACATGAAGCTACAGCTTCTGTAAAATCCCCTCAGGGAAGCTTACAGAGCCAAAACATCAGGGTTTGGGTAATTTTTTTTTGATGTTGTCTTCTGTAATACCCTTTGTATGTATTTCGCAGCCCTACATATTATAAGATTAGAAGGAAAACAGACCCAATTCTGCAGGAATTTCACCATGTGGCTTAAGAGATGGCAAGGCATTCCTTGGTGTACTGTCAGTCCACATACCCTGCCTCCTTGCAAGCTTTCTTTGGAGGGTGACATTAGCAATAATGTGTGCTGCTGCTGACGAGTGCATTCCACTCCTTCAGGCACATTCTGGGGATTTACTGTGCTAAACATCCTTTCAAGCCGTAGGTATGCCCTTTGTTTCTATACACTGGCGCATACTCCTTCTCACAAATGTCCCACAGATTATATTCCCTCTTGTAACACAGAGCCCATCTGGAAATGCTTCCAATTGCACACGGTTCCTATTTCTTTGTTGAACATATTCAACAAAACGGCCAAGCCAAATGGGAGGAAGCACAGACTTTTAAAAACAAACAAATGAAGCGCAAGACAGTTCTCAGCTTTGCACTGCTTGTTCTACTCCAGCTACAGAGCTGAATTAACAACACTTCAACCAGACATCTAAGGACCCTCTGGCTTCTCATTTACTCCTGTTTACAGTGGAATATTTAACACACTATCAACTCTGTGAAAAGGGCAATGCAATTTCACCTCGTTACTGCTGCACATCCATCGTGGTCAACTCTGTCCTCTGCGTTGATCCACAGCCTGTAACAGCTCTGGATTTCAGGGCCAGCAGCATGAACCCAATTACCCCACCTCTCCTTTCCCTTCACACTCTCCTGGGAGAACATCCTCAGCCATCTGCTGTCAGCACCAGTAGGTCTGCAGTCCCTGGAAGTGTGGAAATTAGTTCAGGGTCAAAGAACACGAAAATCCCTTTTCCCACGTGTTGGTCGCTCCGTGGCCTTGCAAGTCACAGCTGTCACAAGCCCATCCCAAACATGCTCCATGGCCACAGCTCCTCACAGAGCCATGGGCTGCCTGGTTGTTTGGCTTTAACTTTTTTTAAGAGCTCTTGCCATGGATCAGGATAGATAATGAGTGAATGCTCTGCCCACTTTTAAAATGCTGAACTCTACTTTACTACTTAATTCCCTTTGATGGAATTAACCACAGGGAAGAGGCAGCCCTCATGAGCATGAAGGAATGATTCCCAGGAACTGCCATCACTGCTAACAGATGGAGCAGAGCTGTCACCAAAGCAAGCAG
This sequence comes from Sclerurus mexicanus, assembly GCA_013396755.1. Taxonomy (NCBI): domain Eukaryota; kingdom Metazoa; phylum Chordata; class Aves; order Passeriformes; family Furnariidae; genus Sclerurus; species Sclerurus mexicanus. The sequence goes on along the minus strand of VWZF01003762.1, from coordinate 305,481 downwards.
GATTGAAATCCCAGCTGGGATCCCAGGAAGTCCCCAGACTGCCTCATCCAGGAGACAGCTGACAAACTGGGTCCCCATTTCCAACACAGCCATGCTATGGGGAAGATGATCCTGACAGCTTTTGCATTAAATGGCTCCAGACTGATACAACTGGCTTAGTAAAGCCAACCAAGGACCTATAGCTGGGACTAGAGGTGATCAGAGGTGGATTTCAGATTTATTTTTCTTCCTGACAAAGGTAGCATTTGCTGCCACAGAGCCTAATGAAAAAAGGTGCCTAGGTATTGGGGCGTGCCTTGTTCACTTTGGTAAGCAAAGGACCAGTTTGAGACTGGGGAACAACGTCCTCCAACAAGGACCTTGCATCCTTCTCCAGAAACTCTGCTTAGCTTAGGGAAATGTAGGTTATTATTACTGGAGAGGAAATATAAATCAAAATGCCACAGTTCTCTCTGGAATGAGACAGGATTAGAACATTGTACTAGAATACCAACGGGGAAGATCAAATTCATTTTTAGCATCTGGAATCAAACTCTGCAGCATTAGCATATTTTTGGATCTCTTTTGGCTTATTTAGACCGTAGCACTGACTCTGCAATTACACTTTTTAATATTGCAAAGTAGTAATTATCTCTCCCTCTTTTATCCACATTTGTCACAGCAACTTCCAGTCAAGCACAGAAACTTTATACAAGATAAATGTGACTGGGCAAATGTGAAACTCAGCATCACTTCTTCCCTTTCAAGGCAGCAGATAAAGACAAAAAGCGTTGCTGGAAGATTAACTTGATTAATAAAAACATCTGCAGGCTCCGTGCTGAAAAAAGTGTCTCCTCATCCTTTTACTAGGAAATCTGTCAATATAGATTGATAAATGTGCCATTTTTCTAACAAGGCAACGGGAATGAAACAGCTGAGATATACACTGCTATGTGTGTAGAGAGCCTAGTGAAGAACACAGGTACTCTAGAGCTGCAGCACTGTGTTCATGTGGAACTCTCACTGACAAACACTGATGACGCTGGAAAGCTGGGGGAGAAATACTGCAATACTGCCACTGCCCGAGCCAATTAGAAAACTCAGCTGATTACACTAATCCCCAAAAGAGGAAGCCATACCAGGGATTTCCAGCTAATAGCTTTGCTAACTAAAACTGAAAAGGTAGCAAGATCTCCTGGCTGCCAGAGTGCACTGCCAGATCTCCATAAATCTACAGAAAGGCCAAACAGGCAGAGCATCTTGAGCAGTTCTCAAACAAATGCTGCGTGGGACTAACAACATCCAAAAGGCTGGAAGTACTGCACGAAGTGTCCTGGTAGAGCAGATGGATATAAATCCCGTCCCTTTCAGCAAGAACCATGAGTGCCTCAAGGGTGTCTGCTTCCTCTCCTTTTACTACTCCTCTCCATACTGTTTTATGCTATGGATAAAACACTGGTGATGTGCTGCCTGGGTAACCAGAACTGCTACAACCACTGCCACAGCTAACATCAGGTGACTGAGAGGAGACAGAAATACACTTTCAGGTCTTTTCTGTTCTTTACCTGTTCCAGCTCACTTTGGTGGACTCCCCCCACCAACATACTTGATTCATATACACCCAGCAGAGACTCCCCAATGTCTGCAGTGGGAACAGACTCTGGCCAACAGAGCACTTTTGAAAATCCCCTCCTCAGCAACAGAAGGGAAGCACAAGCCACCACAACCACATTAAGAAAGATCAGAAACATGTAAGCAGTCTGCTACCCAGATCTTTTCAAAATTAATACCCCCACCCAGCAAAACTGATAGTGAGACCGACCTGCGTCCCCAGGTGGAGATGATGACAGGAGTGAGGGCAGCATCCCTGAATAAATCCTTACGCACCCTCCCCAAGGCAACGTGGAGAACAAACAGAAGGGACCACAACAGCACTCTGTTCCATATCCTCCAAGGAACATATTCTCTTTGGTTTCAAAACATTCAAGTCTTCTTTACCTTCTCATTACTTGCTCTCACATCACTAAGGAAGAAACAATTACCCAGTTTCCAGATGAACTTGTACCATAAGAATTTAGGATTATGACAGGAAGATGAAACATTCCCACTATTCCTTGTCATTCTGCTAATTGTTCCTATTTTGGTTTTATGTCTTCTGGCAAAAAAAAAAAAAAAAAAGCAGGATTCACAAGCAGTGGAAACCATCTTCCAAAGAGCACCTTCTTCCACTAGAAATGCAAGGTTTCCTAAGTGGTGATAATGTACAACAGAGCACAGGAGCCAATGGTGTGAGCTGCTGCCACTCTGGAACTGCTTGGAAAATGTTCCCTTCCTTTTTTCTTGGAAAATAAATGGAGAACGGGGACTGAAGCATAATCGCTTCTTTTCTTCCTGTAAGGCTCCCTTTCACAGCCATCTGCTCCTGCAATTGTCCTTCCCATTTGCATCCACTCTCCATCTCACCTTGCAGAGCGGAACTGCATCTGAGTGCTGCACAGTGGTAACAGGTGGTGATAATCCCAGAGATTTCCTTGAAGATATTACGGGAAATGAAGTTTCACTGCCTGGCCCACACTACTAATGTAAGAACACGAGCAAGGGTAGGGAGGACAGCTGGGAGGGGAGAATCTGCTTCTGATTAGAAGGCAGGAATACTGGACACTTTGCATGAAGGCTCCAAGACCAGAAATCATCCTATACCAATGCTGGCACATCTCCCTCTGAATTTTAATCTTCCTGGCTCCATAGCCACCTAATTCCAGCTGAGGTATTTAGGGACAGCTGATATTCTGCTCCCCAAACACATGCTCTGCACACGGTAATGCTCAGCCATTTTGGAGGCACCGTGCTTTTCCTGCACCTGAAAACAAGGAAGTGATTCCAGTGAATGTAAGGAATTTATCTCTCTGTTCCTTCTGAGCAAGGAGAATAACGCTAATGTCTCAAAGATATCAAAAGACTGACTTCCTGAGAAGTGTTTCCTGAGTTAGTTCTGAATGATTTTCTAAGAGCTCACCACAGCTGACAACCAAAATAAATCAAATTGCAAATAATACTGTACAAAGGTCCTCAGTTAAACTGCCAGTTACATCTGAGAAAACAGGTATTACATGTCTCTATGCCATAAATTCCCACCAGTATTCCACTGCTGCTTTGCAGTGGAAGCTCCACTGAACTCAGAGCCATAAATACAGCAGCGAGGTGCAATTGAACACCTCCCAGTGTAAGCCATGGGTTTTACACTCATTTTGCAGTGCTAAAGAACAGTTACATCCAGCGCAGGCGAGCGATGGATCACTGCACTCCAGCAACAGGACCTGTCCTACAGTCAGTGGTATCTCATTTCATTCCCAGGACAGGACAATGTTTTGTCCCCCCTCCAACCCAATCAGAGGAATTTATGCTGCAGAAAGGACTCCAAAGCAAACACCCAAAGCCACGATGCACTGAACTACCTTCCAACCCAGAAAGCACATCAGTTGAGACTGCACAGCCTCTTCCCAATTTAAGAAGACCTGAACAGTGGGTTTGCTAACTCAGGCCAAGAGCCAGGCTCTGCTGCTCCAAGTGTCACTGCTAGTTTATCTACACGCTATTGAGTTGCATCTTATGGCCGTTCAAAATCAGAGCAAACTTAAGAGGTCTTTGCATGCATTTTCCAGTTAATTTTGTCCTAACTACAAGTGCAGATTTATAATGAAATCTAAGCAGCAAATGCAGAGGGTTGAATGCCATGAGGCACCTGGCTCAATAAGGATGCATTCTGCTTAGTTCAAGAGATGGTAAATTCAGAAGATGCTAATTTCTAGTGGTGTCAACTAATGCAGAATGACTTTGTGCATTTTAATACAACTGCAACAAGCATCAGAATTCTTGCATACAACCTCTGAGCCCATTTAGGGGGTAAACCAGAACAATTTTGAATGGTACTTAATGCATGGGATTTCATTATATGCCTATCATCAGATCCACAAATGTAATAAATGAGATGAGGGAGGTAAACAGGCATACAAAATCCCCCCAGTTATTTGCAACAGTGCCATCAATGCTACATCTCCTCGAGTCTGGACCTCTGGGCTCTAAGAGGTTCAAGTTGAATGTGTTTACTCCAGCAATCTGATGTTTGATGCTACAGCCAGAAAAACAGAGACATTTCCAGCCCCGTGTCCTTGTCTGGGCGGAAGGCATGCGAGACCTTTGATGTGGATACAGAACACACGCCCCTCAATTCCACGTCAGTGTCCCAGTTTCCTTGGCTTCTAGCTTTACATACAACATGTGTTCAGTTATGGCAGGTTTTCTGCACATTACATCACTGTTCCACGCGACCTCATGAACTCACAGTACTAAGTCAAAAGGATTAGCAGCATTTGCTCAACATTGCTTTGAACTTACTTCTCCTGAAGGACGGGCTGTTGAACAGAAGTACATCCTCCTGCAAAAACAGGAGAAAATAGGCTTTGGTATCTGTTAAAAACATGTGTATCAGCAGGCAACCTCCTGTTACAAGGGTGAATTACTTCTGATAAGGCACACAACTTTGATCAAACCCTTATATGCTGCTCAAATACATTCACCCCCATTGTCTTATGCAGTTCCAGTGGCTAAGCAACCTCAGCTCCAATTACTGCAGCCTGGCTTTGACACATCACAGAATCAAGTAGACATAGTTAAGTTACTCAGAGTTCTAGATCACAGATGTTTCCCAAGGATTCCCACTGAACTTGAGGATATGAGGCACTCGGTGGTTTACAGCTCTCAAACGAGACTTTGCACTGAAAATATCTTTTTTTTTTCCTTTAGAATAAAATAAATCCACTCGTACTTTAAAGAAAAATCCACCTTTAATTATTTAGAGATTAAACAAACCATGCAGCCATTTTTTGGTTTAGATTTCTGATGTGTTATTTCCCCGTGTAACGATCATTTAAAATTTTGTTCTGTTGCTCAGATTTGGAAACGGAGAAATATGAGGAGAATTAACTAAGGAGTAAATAGAAATAAATGAGTGCAGAACCAAAACAATGCCTGTTTTTGCACTGAAAATTGTCCCGTCTGACTGTTAAGACACTCTGCTGTAATGTCAGCAAAGGTTCATAAAGAAACTTGGGGGTCCCTTCCTCTGCCACTCTGAGATTCAGAGCCTTAGGTTATAAAACCAGGGATAAAGACAATCAAAAAACCAGACTTTAAAGACAGATGCACCTGCCTCCCTTACTCCTCAGAGTGCCTTCTCCCCAACTGTAACAAAGTCTTTTGTTCTATTGCTCTGCAAAATAGGGAAATCAGAGGTCATACAAAATGTATGTTATAAAGCTAAAAAACCCCCGAAAATGTACATTCACAAAGCAAATGTTTTGCTTTGTACAATTGTTCTTCATATCCAGCTCTTGTTTCTCTCTCCTTCAAGTGCAAGGAAGACCACTTGTCTTATTGTGTATGTACAGCCCTTAGCACAGCTGTGGAGGACCTCCAGGCTCCATACAGAAGACAAATAAGATAATGAAACCCACACACAGTTAATCTCAGCAAATCTCCAGATCAAGTATCTGCCCTGAAACAATCAGCCCTTTAGAAGCAGCATGCAGCTTTCACCTTTTTGCTGAGTTTCATAACATTTGTTTCATATACAGCAAGATAGTGGAGGAGGTGTGAAAATTAACTGTCATGTCACTCCAAGAGTTTGACACAAAACAAAGCAATATGCTGTTATCCTATAAATCTAACCCAGGCTGAGCCATTGCAAATACACTTTGCATATTGTCACATATTTTAAATACATGGGCAGCAATATATACCAAAAGCAGATTTTTCTCACATGGGGGAAAAGGAAAAAATGCTGACAAAAACCTAGCCAATTTTTAAGTTAAACCAAATCCAAATAATAATCCCCAGGCCACCATTAATTATGTGGTGTCCTCACTCAACTGAAAGCTGCATCTGTGGCTTACAGGGCAGGGATGGGAGAGCTCTGTTGATCAAATAAACCACAGCACTTAATGCAAATTGAATATCACAGAGTTTAATAGAACAGATAACACAGGCTATGTTAGCCCCGTGGTTTACAGCAGTTATATCCACTATCAAGGGCTTTCTCATCACCCACCCTGAGGTGCTGCTGGCATAGAACACCCAGGGCCAAGCAATGTGTGAGGAGAGGAGACCCTCTGCCCCTCTCAGTCACCCAGCTCCAGAGCACCTCCACTGCAGCTGGTACTCACCAGATGGCTGTTAGCTTTAATGATAATAACAAAACCCCTATGATGAGTGTGCACCTTGCAATTCTGTTCAGTTCAGAGGAAATTTGAAGTTTACACCTCCACACTATTCACTGAAATAAGCCAGCATAGCACCCTCCCTTCCTCTTCCACTGATAACACCAAATACAATTCACAGTGTGGCTGCTCTATTAATAATTCACATGGAGAGCATTATCAATCTGATGGTCAATGCTCAGCAATCTTTCTTTGGTTAACAATGTCTGTGTCCCTTCTGCTGGGTCACAGAAACACATATCCTGCTCATAAAAAGTCAACATAACTCTCCTGAACCCTGTGCATATGTTGGCTTACACACCACTCATAACAAGAGCTGACAGTTACATTTCACAGTTCGGTTTTCTGATTTTGCCATCTTTAAATTCAGTTTCTACCTGGATGCAATTTCCTTCAAAGACTTTATAATGAGATAAACCTCCACAGGCTATAACTCACCCTAAAGAAATCTCTGCTTAAAAATATCAACTTTTAAGGCTGTTAACAAACGTTTCAGACTTGAATGCCAAAACCCTGGATCACATCACACTTGATCCTCGTGGGAATTTAACACTTGAAAATGGCAGCCCTTAGAAGAAACAGTTGCAGAGTTTTTTGACTCCTCCTCAAATCTCACTGAGTTGTGCAACTTTTGCCTTTCTACAGTGGGACAGAACTGAAGACTTCCATTGGAGGGAAATGAGTTTGTCTTGAATGTGCTTGCATTGCAGCCACAGTTGGATAAAAAATACCAAGCTCTGTAAAAGATTGTGCTCCCACGAGTTTACTGGAACACGTGACTTTTAGCTGTTACCTTTCAAGAGACTAACTGGTAAGCAAGCTTCCAAGTTCCATGCCTGACTGCACAAGGAAGATGAATTCTGAATAACCAACAAATCCCAACCCACTGAGGACTCATACCCTTCTCCAATGGGAAACACAAAGGGTGCCACATGACTTCTCTGAAACCCAACGCTGTTTGAATTTCAAACAGCAGATTAACACGCTGAGAAACGCAACCACAAATACCAGCACCGAGCAGGCGAGAAGGACTATGTTCAGCCTCACAGATATCCCTTCAGAGGATACAGAAGTCAAATTACTCAAAAAGCTACTCACTCTAGACTTTTCATTGGGATCTAGTTAAAATGTAAACAACCATTGAAAATTCAGTTTGTTTTTCCACTTCCTGTGTTATGCAATGTGCTCGAGTTACACAAGGCTGTTTTTTCAGCTGGATCACAACATGGTAGCATTTGCAGACCAGTGCTGATGTTTCATTAATGATCTTCCTAACAAGAAGATCATTGTTTTCCTTTATGTAAATGCTGGCTAAGTTACAATCACATTAAAATTTACTACATTCTTTTTGATGGCCCAGTATCAGAGGGAAGGTCATGCTTCCTACCAGTAAGGACACTCCAGCAATGGGGAGGCTATTTTGGGTGAGTGCCTGGCAATTAAAAAAGCCATGCAGTTAATGAAGTCTGCCAGCAAAGGAGGACATCTCAGTTGTCCATGTCAAAACAAGAGAAGAACTTGGTTTGTGAGGTGACATTCAAACTGTTCCATATAAAACAAACCATCTTGTGCAGCTGAAACTCTTCCCAAAGAACCCAGACGAACAGCTGACTCAGAACAGCCTCAAAGCTCAGCTTTGCCACAGCCTCCAGAGCATGGCCAGGCCAATTCATTATTTCATTGGTCATTTATCAACCACAAACTAAAGCGGTATTTATCTTCATTTTTCTCAACTATTGATCCAACCTGTAATCTCGCTGCTTTGCAGTAACTAACTGGTTACACTAGAAAGCAAAAACAGCATCCCAGGCTGGGGAAGAGAACAGGGAGAGGACCACAGTGCACACAACAAATAAAACTGTAATTCTTAAGAGTAATGTTTTCAACTGACAGTGAGGTTCCAGTGCACAAATCACTCAGCAAATACATTTTCCCAAATGAAAGTTTTTTAGCATAGTAATCAACTATTATCATATTAAGGAGAAAAACAAAATCACATTTTACTCAGTTTCAGGTACAAACTGAGAGGCATGACACCTTATCATCTGACACGTCTCCTTCTCTCACAAGGACTCACGGGTTTCATTATGCTTCTTTTGGACATGCTGCAGTGTTGGGTAGCTATAAATGTAGTAAGGAACTAAGTATCCCAGTATCTCTCTTCCCAGTTACTGCCTGGACCACAGAATCACAAGCAGCCAGTCTCAAGTGCTCTTCTGATTGAACCTAATGATGCTGAATGACACCCTCTGGTCATGCAGCTTTGAAAATGTGACTTAAAAACCCAGCACTTGAGCAGTTCAGTAAAGCAGGTGTATTTTACTGTGGGTAACAGCGACAACCACAGTGCACCAAAGTTAAAAATACATTACAAGGTGTGTCAAAGATCCCTACAAAACTATCTTCTGGCATTTTGAACTCTCCGTAATTCCCTATGGTAGAACAAACTGGAATGCAAAGAAAGTGTTAACTTTCCTTTAGAGAAAAACATTCCTGCTTTTTACCACTGGCAGTCATATTTCCCTAGGTCACATCTTATCCTAGTAATCCACAGCAGTGCACAGCCACAGCAATGAGAGTTTGAGCAGGGATCAAGATCTGGCAGGTGCCTCTGGAGAAAGGCTGCGAAAACACTGTGAAAAATATTGGTTCAAGTTGTGAAATCAGCAGGGAATACTCCACTCATTTTGCACTTTTGTTCTTGTGCTTGGAAGGAAAATAGATGAATGCATCTTTCCAGATTTCTTGGAGAAAGATCTAAACACAGAGAAAGATGGCCAGGAAAGCAAGGGTTGAGAAGTTGACATGTGTAAGAGCAACAATAACCTGAAGGGAAAAGGCAAACAAGGAGAAAAAAAAAAAGACTAAGAGGAAAACAGATTTTAGATCCTACCTAATCTACTCCAAAAATTCTACTTAAATTAGAGTAAAGGTTCAGTGGAATTGAGAACACAATGGTAAAATCTTCCAAGGAAACACTCCTGATATTTGTCAGGGCTTTTGCAACAGCTGAAATTCCAGTTCTCTGTATTTCACATGAAAAATCACCTCAACTTAGATGAAATGATGAGTTCCTTCTGCATCTCATTTGCCCTACTCCTGGCCTCTGAGACAGTCTTTCCTAAGTTTACATACCCTACCCTGAAAAGCCCCACATTTTTACCATTTCTGCTAGAGAAGAATAACATTAATAGCCCGGCTAGCACAGGTTATTCCCATAACAGCACTGCAAAATCAGAGCAACAAGAATAGGGTGAGGCAACCGTTCAGGCCCTACAGGGGCAAGTTTGTGTTCAAAAAACATGTATATCCACATGAAGTATTTAAAATGAAAAATAAACGTGTCATTTGTGGCCACAGAGGAATTGCATTCCTCAGCTAGGAAGATCTAAATTGCCAGAGCTACTGCAAGGGATTCCAGTCCTTCTCTTTAATGGAACAGCCAGAGCAATGAGCTGGATACCTTCACCACTCCTCCTGCTCACCCATCTTCCCACACAGCTCTTTCTGTCAGCCCTGCCTGGCTACCTCCTCCTTTTCTCACACCTGTTCTGCTGCAGCAGCAGAGAGGTAAGAGAGCAAGGAAAGGAAACTGTCAGAGAACTTATTCAGGACTAATGGGGATGTGAATACTATCTTACCCAGCCTGATAATTACCAGGAAACGGCAGCAGATCTAAATGACAACTGGGTAGGAGGTGGCCCTAACCCACAAATATGACAGTCCAGGCAGGTTCCATTCAGCAGCGTTTTTGCTGTAACAATATTACTGCGCTGGAGTGAAATATTTTGGCCTCGCTCCAGTAATAACCAAGGCAGAAGATTGTTGCTCTGGAAGCAAAGTTTGCTCAATGTGATGGAAGCAGCCACTGCCTACTGGAGAGAAAATTCAGCAGAAATCTCTCTTTTTTCTGGGATTCTGGGCTGAGCCTTGATTCCCCTCCCTGCTGTCAAGAAACGGAATACTCTGCAAGCAGGACCTTAGCACAGACAGTGGTTTGAATATGTGTTGCCTTGGTTGGCACAATGCCTGTTAAAACAGTTAGACATTTTCTTAGAGCCAAAAGCCCTTCTGGCTTTACTCTGAGTCAGACAAATTCACCTCAAACAAAGCACAGAGTGCACATCAGATGTAGCCAGAGTGCACAAGTTTTATTACTGGAATCTACTGGGCATCTTAGAAATCCTGACACTCCAGCCTAAGAGTATAACATAAATTCTGCTAATTACAGACTGTCAAGCAGAAAACCTAACAGAACAAGTTTAGGCATTCAAATGCACTTCAGATGTGTGTGCATGAGTCCTTTGGCAGCCAATATAGTGAAAAGAAAACATCAATAGCTGCAGAAACAGAATGTAGACAAGGCTTAGCCAGACAGTGCTCTAAGTAGACTCTGACTTCCTGGCTTGTCACTGACACTGTCACCGTATAAAGCAACGCTGGGCAGCAATTAAGTAAGGGTCTTATTCACCCCTAACTCAGCAAAGGAAAAGAAATGAATGAGCTTTCCCAGGTTGCAGCAGTTCCAGATTGTCTCTCAAAGGGCTGCATCAATTACTGTCACTTGTTTGTCAGCAGCACGCCGTGATTAATTGGCGGGACCCACATTTTTCGTGCCTTACGTCAGACACGGCTCTGCTCCCCCATCTGCTGTACTGGTGCTACAGACCAAAACGTTCCACACCATGGACCTTGTCAGGGATGCATTAGTGTCCCACAATGGACCCGAGCTAAAACAACTTAAAACCCTGCAGATTACCTAAATGTGCTGAAAATAAAGATGTAACGAGAAGTGACTGAAAGATTTAGTAGAACTGAAAGCTGAGATGCAAAAAAGAGCAACAGACTGTGTTTTCCTCAGCAACGTGAGAATGTTGTGTTGGCAGGATAAGGGAATTTGTTGTCAGTATTAAAATTGGGAAGTTTTATCATTAATTCAGAACAAGTAGCACTTCACAAACCCCCGAGACATTCACGAAGCAAATCGTTACTTAGCAAGAAGGATATCAAAACCAGCTTTAAATTAAAAGCACAGCAGGACAGCAAGAGATGCAAATGGTCTGTACTGTCAAACACAGTGTCATATCAAACACAACTATCAACATTTTACTTCCATTTCCATACATGTCACAGCATGACAACAGCATCTTCCTGGCTCCAGGAGTTGTGGTCTATGTGATCTCTGCCAAAGAATGGCACGAACTTACTTCAGCCCCTGTATCTCTCCCAGTTCCCATCTGTTGTTTCACCAGTGGTAAGAGCAAGCCTCTGCCTCCCCCTTGCCCGCAGGTTTACTGGTCCCAGAAGGCAGGTCCCCACTCCGGTGGGGCAGAGCCTGCCTGCATCTCTCAGGTGCCATCAGCACCTTGGACAGTGAGGGGAAACCAGCAACCTGAGGCAAAATTCTGCTCGGGAATTCACTTTTCACACTCAATTTTTAATTCCCAACGTTGGCCCCATGCTATCCATGTCTCCTTTGCTGTCCTTTGACTGCTGTGTTTTACAAGATCCAACCCAAGAGGCTCTCTGAAGTGTTTTGTGTTGACACAGGGATACTGTCTGATCAGTCATTCCACACTGGCTGAGTTGTTCTGTTCCCAGCTGCGCACTGTGAACATCACATACGTCTTTCTCTCAGTTCTGTAGCAAAATTCAAACCTGCATTGGGTTAAAGACACAACGTGTGGCCCGGATTTCCATTTTTATGCACTACTTACTATATTCTACCTTGCAGGCTTACACACACTAATCCTCCTGGACGCATTCAGCACAGGAGTGCTCCTGGCCTCCAGCTTTGAAGCAATTTACTACTTCTGCACACACAGCAATGTTTTAGAGCGAAATTATATGTGGCATTGGCAAAGTGTTATGCTGTAGAAGGCCCTGATCTGTTCACCTTATGACCTTAGGAAAAGTTCCCAAAGCTTTGAATAAATCAGTGGCATTTCATATGCTTTGTCATTACCTCTCAATTCATGGTTTCCTGAGACAGTCCAATTTGAAGAGCAATTGTGTGACAGGAGGGGAATGAGAATAACGTGGAAAAGATCTGGCAGCTATGCTTGATAAATACATCTCAGAAACAGAACCAACAAACTTCCCAAACCACAGGGCAGAGGCAAACCAATTCTTCTAGTCAAACAACACATTCAGAAGAAATGCAAAAGAATCCTATAACACACATGCCCCATTTTGTTTTAAATAATGCAAATTAGTCATCACAAAGGCCTGTAGTCTTAAAACCTGAGTAACACAAATCTACAGTATTTAATACATTTAAAATCCACCAGAGGGCAGGCACACAGGTAAACTGATGACTGTAAAGAAGACACGCAAAGACAGCAGATAAAAGCAGCCCAAGACCCCGGTGCTCTGAAATGCATGTGTTGTGGTTTGGTTCTGTTGTGTGTTTCCTTAAGAAGAATTTGGCCAGAGGAGCTTTTTATCCTTTCCAGTGTAAAAGGTGGAGCTGATTTGCCTCCTTCTGTCATTATGAAGACTTAATTCATATTCATAACATCTCCTTCCTACTGTGTTCACATTCTGATCCGTGTATGAGCATGCATACATATGTCAACTTTTAAATTTCAACATATTGCTTGTGCCTATGTAAACAGTGAACTCCACAACCACACACTTGTATTTACTATAGGAATTTCTTCTTCGTACATGAGCATAAATCATCTTCCCAAAGCAAAATTAAGGAAGTACAAGATGAGAACAAGAAAACATTTACGTTTTCTCAGAGGATATACTGCCAAAATGTACAGCAGCTGTGGATTCACCCCAGGTAAGCTTGAAATGAAACACAGACCCAAGGATTCATCTCTGACCTATTTTGCTGGGTTCTAGAAAATATTGTTCTTTATGTCTGGGCCTTCTCAAAATATGGCATGAGGAATACCAAGATGGTAAAAGCAGTTTATCCAGCCGGGATCTGCTTTCAGAAAAAGCAAAGGCAAATGCACAGCCATTTTGGGTGCACAACAAATATGCAGCTCTGGAGTCTTTTAGAGGAGGTGCCTTCATAGGTTGTTTTTATCTTTCTGAAAATATCTTTTCAAGCAAAACATTTAAGTATTTATCCTCTGTTGACAAAAATATGAACTGTGGCTAAAATGGACAGCATCCTTGTGGACCTGACAGTAGCGCATATCCTGGCAGACCTTGCCAGACTCTAATTTAGGAAACAGTACAGTTAATCATAGGAAATTTGTAATTACAGGGTTGGTTACTGACTGGGCTTTTATATTCACAAGGGAAGTTACCAGCAATTATGAGCAAGTCTGCTGGGGAACACACACATGTTAAACTTTTTAGGTTTAACAAATGTATTCAGCTGGCTAATAACTTGACATAATGATCAGTATATACTATGCTCAATAGTAACAATTTACAATCACCAATAGAGGCTCCACAATCTGATTATTAATGTCCCATTTCTGGAAAAATCTGCTTTGCAACACTGAGCTGGAAACTGGTAGTTTACTGGCTAAGAGCTGTATTTCTGCTCACTGAGGACATTTTAATACTGCTGAATTGTACATGACTGAGTGGCTAAACACCATCCTCTGTCGTTAGTCTATTAAAGGGAATCCAATCATGAGCTAATCCTAAAAGACAGAGATACACTAATATACATAATAAAGTATGTATAATACATACACAACTCAGAAAATAGAGCCCTTTTCACCATCCATGGTGAGCTGGTAGTGCACTGAAATCAAAGTAGCTTATCCCTCTGACTGGGAACCACCAAGAGACAGTCCCTGTGCCATCCCTCCAGTGACTGACTGAGTGATGTTCAGTTTGGTGGTGGCACAGAATTTCTACAGAAAGACTTCTAGAACCAGGAAAACATTTTAAAAAAAGGAATTGATTTCATAACTTTTTTCCTCCACCAATCCTCACGTGAATTCCAAGGCCAGACTCAAACCTTTTTGACCCCACTGTAACTGCTAAGCTGATGAGAAATACCAAAGCAAGGAGAAGAATCCCTGCTTGCAGCTCTCCTTGCACTGTAAAGGAGTGGGCAGAACTTCCAGAGGCTTTGCTTTGCAGGTCAGTACACCTGGCCTCATTCAGAGCTCCAACAGAGCACTCACTGAGCTCATAGGCTTTTGCTCTATTAAGAGCTGAGCCTAGTTCTGTCCTCCCATACAAGTATTTTGGATATGGCTGAGGAGACAGTTCAGAAGGGGATAACCTCCTTCCTCGGCTTACCAACAATCACCCTCATTGCAGAAGAAACTTTCCATTGCACTCCTTTGAGGAAGACTCTTGGGCCAGGCCACTCAAGGCTGCAGGATTTTCCCTCAGACACACAGGGTGAGACAGAAAACCAAGTATAGGAAGAGATTTAACAGGTGTCCCTACATGGTTCAAAGGTGATCAAACCACAAGCAAGGATATGAAAGTTCAGGCCTTAGCACCCCCTGCCCAGAATAACTGAGTAATACAACAATATTTTCTTTCTGTAAAAGCAAAACAGTAGGAAATGTCCTCTGCATAAGCTGTGAGTCATCTGGCCAGATTTAATCACAGACTAAACTCTGGGCTTAATACCAGGAGAGGCAACAAGCAAGCTCCAATAAGCGAACACAAACCAGTATCTTGTCTTTTTGTAAAGATTAGTGTAGCCTTAATTTTATAATTCATTCCCATCTTGCATTTTCTAGATTGAATCTGGTTAAATAGCTATTTTCAACCTTGGTTCTATTATTCAAAGTTTTTAATAATTTTAATAGTTCTAAGGAAGAAAACAATCTGAGAACTGTAATCATAAATTTTTTCTTCCATGCCCGAAGGGCTTTTATTATTTCATCTCAGCAGATTCAATCCCCACTTTACCTACTACGAAAATGAACAAATTGCAGACAGATGTAGAAGACAATGTAGAAACCACTCCTTCTGAGTTTTATGACAGTATAATTGACCTGTGTTTAAAAAGTCAGACCACACCAGACAAAAGAATGCTATAAAATATGCAGGACAAGATACCATACCTTTGGTGTTTCTTGTCTCACAAAGAGAATTTATGATCTACCTTGAATTTGGCAGATTAAGTTTGGTAAAGAACATTTTAAAGTCTGAGGCATGACACAGAAAATGATCCCAGCATTAGCGCCAAGAAGCCAACCTGGCTAATGCTGTAGTGGAGGTCTCTGATCCAGCAGCAACGTTACCTATTGTAGCACTTCCTCCTAGTTTTGTTTGAACAGCTGTTAAACTGGAAATGAACTTGTGGATTTAAGGGCTTACAGTCTCTTCCTTGTAGAAGGGTAACAAAAACTCCCAAACCCACAGAAACTTCTATTAATGGTGCCTTGTTTACCACTTGCTAGAGCTACCTGAGGCTGTACAAATATGCCAAGAGACACTTCCATCACTTCAGGGATTTTACAGCTGAAGGTTATAAACACATGATCAATGATATTTGAAGGACAGCTGCTTAACTGCATTGCTCAACAGCTGAAACACCACAGCTGAGCATGGATTTGTGATGCAAGGTATCCTGTGGGAAACTACTCTTACATAGAACCAATACAACTTATTAAAAAAAGGTTATGGGTTTGTCTCACTGTTGCTCTTCAGGTTTTTTTAAACAAAAGAAATACCAAATTAAAACTCGGACATTTTCTGGTTGTATTTGTACAAGCTGATTTCCTGCTTACCAAGGTGTCCTAATAAGGAAAACCTAAATAATGGAATAAAATTCCAGAATTTAGTTAAACTCTACTAATTTCCAGGACTGGGCTTCAGAGCCCTACCCAAAGTGTGGTCTCACCTTTTCATTCCAGGCTGCCTTTTATATATCTGACCTATATAGCAGTTTATGCACATGCACACATTCCTGTTTGCGAAAGGCTTGGGAGATCACACCCTTTCAAAAACCTAGGGGGCAACTCTTCCTACTTTTCTCTTTCTTAAATTAAATAACACCACCACTTTCCAGGCAGGCATGAAAACATGTTCCTGCATACATTTCCACCAACAAGCCAAACACTAAGTGGCTTTGTTTGTTTCTCCCCTTTACTATCCAGATTTTTCCGAGGTGCTCAGGCCCAGGCCATGCACAAATCCAAGAATATTTCCTTGCCTACCTCAGCTGGAGCCCGTCGAGACACATGGACCATCAAGTCCCTCCTCCACTGTGAATGGGTGGTGCTTCCCTCTCATTTCCTTGATCCCTGGAGGGTGAGGACAGCTTGTGTATCATGCACAGCCCCTGCTCCCACTCCTGCTGTAACATGAGAGGGAGCTGATGTCAGCAAACCCAAAGGCATGGGCTTGACCACAACAAACAGGGAGCAGCAGATACTTCGCAAACACTAAGATTGCCAGTTTAGTGTCTGCCCTTGCTCACTGCATAGTGCAGCTCCAGTAACAGCTTACAGAAGAAGGGGGACAGAGAACAAAACTAATAAACTAGACAATAACTAAAATAAAATGAAGACTGGCTGTCCCAGGTTGAAACGCTCAATGAATAATTTTCCAGGTCAAGGAAACTGTTTATCAGTGACAACTCTTCAGCCCTTACTGTGCATCCTTAAATTACTCCATCTTCTTGATGTGCCACACAACGTCCAAGGGACAAAAATCAGCCATCAGAATTCAAGTGTGTTCAAGAACACAGCTTTGCAGCTGGAACTGCTCTTGTATTCTGAGCTCACACTCACCTGAAAAAACAAATAAGCACATTTCAGTTCTCACTGTGGGGAGAATCCCAACAATTCAGTGCAATGAGTACGTGACTGAGCTGAAAACATTTTACTGCACCCTGGGAGAAACCCAAGGCCCTCGCGGAAAGACGAGGGCAGTTCTGGCTGTGGAAACACCTGCAGGTCTGAGCCAGGGGTAGGAGCTCAGACAGATCTGCTTCAGCCCAGGGGAAAAGCTTCTGGAGGACAGGGGGGAAGAGACACTCACCTGGAGCGGGGCTTCAGCCTCCTGCACCTACCCCTTGTGTTCCATGGAGGTTTCTCACTCCCACTCCAGCCTGTCCCTCCCTGGTTCTTCTGAAGCCACTGACAAGGGCAAAGCTGCAATTATTTAACTGCTGCTGTTGATTGCACACAGCATGGTTAATCTTAATATATATATATATTGCAAATTATCCAGAAATAATTTAAACAAACAAGTAAATTCTCCTCTTTAATTATTTACTTTCAGCAATTAGGTATTTCTCTCAAAAGCAGTTATTAACCTTAAACATGTCACAACGTTGCAGCAAAGATCTCTGGCAAAAACCCTATGCAAAATATGTAAGTATACTAAATTATCCTCTTTTTCCTCAAAAGAATATTTTTTTGTGTTTTAATAGCATTGCCCCTCAAAAACGTCTTAGAAAACCTTCACTTTTGAATTATTTTCTCTTTTTTCAATGTTTTTTCACCTTCTGCTGTTCTCTATGCTTAGTTTGCATCAACCAAACGGAAGAAGGAAAAATACAAAGACAGAAAAATATAAAGAACTGTAATCTTGGTTTTCTAGGACTGAATTCTTGATTTCATTGATGTCAAAAAGGCAAACGATAAGAAAAACAATAAAGTCACCCACCCCAGACATGTCAAAAACTCACCAACCTCATTCTCCTTGCAGATAATTAAGAAAATATAGCTAAAACACCACCACACACCTCAGTATATGGTACTAGTTGCTTTTGGTACCTCAACACTTAAAACTGTATTTTTATAATAACTGTATAAATAAATAAAAGTCCTCTGGACATAGAAACACACTGTTCTTATCAATTCTACTGAAATCTCCCCAAACAAGGAGAGGAAGTATTCTCTCCTCAACTTTATAATGCCTATTTTTACTGTATTTGTCTTACACACAAAACGTGTGATTTATAGGACTGAACGATCTGCGTGGAATGGCAGTCTCCAAGCTTCTCGTGCCTCTCAGGAAGCCAACAGGTCATGGAGAGTTGGCATGCTGTTACACACAAGGGGGTTCTCACAAACAAGGGAATTGTTCAGAACTACACTTTTCCTCCAAAACCCGCAGTAATCTTACGCAATTTTACAACAATTAAGTATATGCATTTCAAC
Source organism: Sclerurus mexicanus (assembly GCA_013396755.1). Lineage (NCBI taxonomy): Eukaryota > Metazoa > Chordata > Aves > Passeriformes > Furnariidae > Sclerurus > Sclerurus mexicanus. Next base: position 287,171 of record VWZF01003762.1, on the reverse strand, counting down.
AGGCAAACTGAATGCAATAAAATATTCAAATGTTACTCTATAACAGTATTCTTTGCTTTTCTGAGCAGAAAATCTCCCATGTGATATAAGATTTGAGCAGAGTCTACCGTGAGATAAAAAACTGCTGTTCATTTCAGCATAAACATCCCTGCCGCACTTCAGAAAGAAGCTGAATTCTTTTCCCATGAAATCTGGGAGCAAAATGTCCCAATGCAAGTTCATTTTATAAAACACAGACAGGTCCAAAAGGAATATGAACAGTTTGCTGATGCCAGAGCCTTAATATTAACTGCTGATAACTGAGGAATTTCACATGCAATCACCCTCTGCAGCTACAGTTTTACTGTCCTTGCAGATAAAGATTTCTTGGTTATCTGGCTGGCACAAGAGGGCCTGTGGGAACTCTTGTGAAGAGTTCTCTGCAGTAAACAACTCACTGATAACATGAGGAATTTGATTGTTACTTAGTAGTAAAGCAGGATTTTTCCCAGTGCTCATGAAGGGAAATAAGGAGGAAAAAATAGGTAGCTGAGTGGGATGGAGAAACCCAGGGCATCTGATTCAGCAGGAAAGAACACCCTGGGAAAAAGCTGCTCACCAGGAACTCGGGTACATGTTAACTCAGCAACTGTAGCTGCTCAGGCCACTCTGTGAAGATGCCTTTCCACTTGCCTTGCCAGCCCCAGCCATGTGTATGAGCACAGCACATAAACTAAACTGCTTCAAGCCTGCACTTCAGTCTCGTTGTCACATAACCAGAACAAACGAATCCTCCTCCATCTCACACAGGAATACTTAACCCTGACAGATTTCCACAGCTCCTGTGCTCATTTCTGGCATCTCAAGAACCAATTCAAGCTAATGGCTTTCACACAGCAAGGAGAAAGCTGTAAATAAAACAAGACAAAATCATGTTACAAGGAACTATGATACAAATAAGTCTAATTTGCAATCAGCAATCAATTAGAAGGACAAATTACGTGTGGTTTCAATTTAAATAATTTTAATGGAGCCTTGTGGCTTAGATACAGAAATACAGTTGCATATAGCCAAGGGTTCAGTTACAAGTGTCCAGGACTTCCAGGTAATGCTACAATACCTATGTTTCTAGGGATGTAATTAACAAAGACAAGTTTGCTTAAAGCCTTTTTTTTTTGGTGGGTTTCTTTTGGTTTTGGGTTTTTTTCAAAGAAAGATAAAATTTTCCCCAAGTTCTTTTATCTTCAACATTTTATTTTCAAGTTATAAAGCAGGTGAATGTCCTCCTTTGGTGTTTTTCCACTAGCATATTTTTTAAAAGTGGGAAAACCAACACATGAACGCATCCCAGTTGTTTCTCCTGGCTATTCCTACCGGCCAGGTGAAGAAGTCTGGAGTTTGCACACGTACAAATGCCTCACTTGGGATCCACTCTTCACCCAGAGGCCGTGATTAGCTGTCAGTCTCCCCATGGACGTTCTCCATGTGCACCTTGAGGTAGTCGTTCCTTGTGAACTTCTTGTGGCAGAGCTGGCACTCCGCCATGGGCCGGTTGGGGTTGTGAGTCAGCTTGTGGCGGATCAGCATCTTCTTCAGGCTGAAGGACAGGTCACAGACCTGGGGCAGGGAACACAGACACAGCCAAATGAAGCAGCAAAGCTTCAAGCATGTTCAACGCTCCTTATGTGGCATCACTGAAGGCACTGCCACACACACCTGCACCACTTAAATGAGCTGGTCTTTGGAAGAATGACTCCTTACGAAAGCACCATGAAGATCATTATTCTTGTTTGAGGGGTTTTTTTTTAAACCTATTGGTCTATCTGGGATGGAAAAGAATTGTGACAAAACATCACAGGCCTCTGCTAGTTGGAACTCAAATGAAATATTTCCTTTCTGACCTCCAGAATGACATCTGAGCTCGCTCAGCTACAAGCAGGGAGGAGTGAGAAAAAAGAGGCTCTGAAGACTACAAGAAAGGTTAATAATTATTATAAAGGAAACCTCATTGTTCCAGTCCTTCTCTGCCTGGCCAAGAAAATGGGAGACATCTGGCAAATGAAGGTGAATGTTTTGCTTTATTATCTGGTGTGCTGCTTCCCTTTCTCCACTGCACTCCAAGCAGTCCAGTTCATTCTCCATTTGAATGCATGGACAGGGGGCTGAGAGACTCTGCCACGCTAAAGCCATCACTTCTCATAAAAATCCCCCTGCTGAAGTTAAAATGAAAAACACGAAAGGTTAAGAACAAGTTCAGCCAAGAAAAGTTAGAATTAAAAGCTAAGGCAAGGCACCAACTCAACTGAAATCGTGCAGTTATATTGTCCTATTCACCTTTCAGGCAAATACATATTGTATGCACAAATTTCCCAGGAAAAGGAAAAAAAAATAAGGAAGTCTTTTGATGATTTGACAAATGAAATAGGCAAGACTTGTATAATTAAACAAAAATGAAGAACACCCATAGGCTTGCAATCTTAAAATTCCAGGTTAATTCCAGACACAAATCTCTGTCATGCAGAAAAAAATCCCAGGGAACCCAGGACAACGCCTCTTTAGAAAAATGAAGCTTTAAATTCATATTGGTATCAAACTAATGAAAATGCTGAGTGATTACTGATTCCTTTGGGAAGCGAGACAGACAACTGGAGCTGACTACCCAAGCAGATAACCTTGACCTCCAGTACGTGTATTTTATGCCAATTAAGGCCAAACGATACAATGGCCACAAAAAGGCCAATTGCCAGAGGCAAGTTTTTGTACCCAAAATGTTTCCTCGGACAAGGACACTGTATGTGCTGTTGCAATGGAACATTTCTGGGTTTATGACATGATGTAATAACGAGGATTTCTAGACAGCAACTCTAACTGTCCAGCTTTTTCCCCCAAACTGTATAATTACCTCTTTCAGACCCAAGCAACAGGCACCCTTTTGTTATGTGTCCTTCAAGGCTCCAACACGTTGTGCTACCTTCCTTCCTCAAAAAGAACATGGAACGCACAGGATTGTTAAAGACAGGGCACATCCTGTGCTGTGCTTAGGCATAAAAGTTTGGGGGATTTTTTTAGGAGTTTGCTGCATGTATCAATTTTTTAAAGCAAGACTGGTATTTTGTAGATTTACAACCACTCTTGCTAATGTGCACTTGAAAATCCAATCAATCTCTTCAAAATGATCAAAGCTCTGACCAAGGAGGGAGGATGGAAAAGACTGACATTTGAAAGTAAGTGTAGGGTCAACTCGAGGCAGAGTGGAGGGAAATACTGTACTGGACAGAAACCAGGACAGGCAGTACTTGACCCTTCTGCCCCCAAAAAATAATCTGTTATAATCTGTTGTCTCTGAGGCAACTGAAGCTCAATTGGCCTTCCAGCAAAAAATAGGCTGCTCTTGAGAGGACAGAAATCTAATATACTAGGAAAAATTGCATTTAGTACTTCCACATTTCAGATGTTCTCATTTTCCTATGTGACATGTATTAGAATTTTCATCTTAAAATGGGACTATTCAATTTCCACCACGATCTGTGGGATGCAAGAGCTCTGAGACGTGAAGTTCTACAAATGCTTCTGTTGACTGATAAGACACAGAAAGAGCCACATAAATCAACTGCAGCACCTTCATCAAACAGGGTACAAGGACTAGTTTCACATGTAACTCAATCCTGTAAGCCTGTTCCATGTGCCTGAGAGAACGAGACAGGAAGACACAGCTTTCATTTCTGATTCTGGAAAAGAATCCTTTTAAAGCACAAATACAGCCTAAAAAATTGGTATGTGATATTCCACAGTTGAGAATTTGGGGAAGCTGTAGCCATGAATTACCACTCAAGTTATTATAAGAAAAATAACATCTCTAGCTATCTTGGGCAGAATAAAAAATTGCAGGTGAGAGTATTTGAGTGCAAAAAGCAAATTTCGTATTGGGTAGCCCACGATAAATGTCTCCCATAGGTCCATTTTTCTGTAATTGTTCACTACTGGTTTTCCTGTAACTTCTACTAAAACATCTGGTAATGTGCAATGTGCAAAAGAAGGACTAGACACAGATTACAGCTCCTTCTAGAAATGCTGTGAGCTGGAAAAGCACACTTCTATTTAACTAATGAGGGAAACTGAAGCAAGAAAGTATGTTTGCATGCAGTTCCTACTTTTAATTAACGAAGGGAAAAAAAAGAATAAAATAGAACCACCATATCAAATTAGGCTGAAAAAAGCACACTGTGAATCCAAGACCAGCGAATCCTGGATCCACAGTGTGGGAAAAACTGCATTTACACTGTGAGCTGGCCAACAGCTGATAAACAATACAGCAATCTGAAAGCTGAAAAAGTTATTGACAGTGATGTGGAGTTAGAGAAATCCTCAAGGTACTACCTAGAGCCAGGCTGAGATTATCCCAGAAGGAAACAGCAAATCTTCTCACGTGGAGACATCAGCAAAATATTTTAGCCGAATTTTGTCATGAAATTCATGTATTTTCTTCTCAATGAAATGACATCACATTATTCATTAAAACCCAGAACAGTTAACAGACCCTTGCAACTTTTCATGGCAAGCTGTTATTCTAATTTTGCATTTAATTTTAGAAGTTTCTGAGTAAATTTACAACTGCTCAGACTGAGCCATGTAGGCCATACCTGAAAGCTGGCAGTCTTGTGACTGATTCTCTAAGAGCCAGTATCACAAAACAAAGTGCCTATACTAACTCTACACCCTATTCTGATGCCTTCCTTCAAATCCTAGAGCAATAGCTTCAGTTTTGGCATTTAAAAGTCCTGAAAGACAACATTTCCCATCAGTTTCTGCACGTTCAGCCTGCCCACCTACCTCCCAAAAGCTGAGGTGCCCTATACAAATGGGGTATGCTGAATGAGAGGTACCTGACAGCGATCTAGGAACTGCAACATGAGAGGCTTCATTTCAGCACTGCTTCACTGAGCAAGCCTATGAGCAGATGTTGAAAATATCAGGCCACGTTTCACTAGAAACTGGAAATATTTGTGTCATGCACCATCAGGAGCATTCAGATTCCATGTAACAAGTGAGATACCTTTTCCTACATAAGCTAATCTCCAACCATTAATCTGTCGGACAATTTACACACTGGGAACAAACCCAGTGCAAATTTGTAACTTTTAACATCCAAATTGCATTAATAACGGTGAAAATAACTCTTATGGGATCCAAACCCATAAAGTAAAAGGGTGTGCAGCGCTCTTGGCAACCAAGGAGGGTACATAAAATTCCCTGACTGGCCTTTCATGAGCTGGGTAATCAAAGGCCATACGAAGGGTAACTCGATGCCACAGCCAAGAGGCGCAGGGCTGTGGGCTCCCTGCTGCACTGGGATCTGGTGGACAAAAGGACACATGGACTCACGTCACACTGGAAGGGCTTCTCTCCCGTGTGGGTCCTCATGTGCTCGTCCAGCCCCCGCTTCTGACTGAAAGCCTTGTTACACTCCGAGCACTGGTACGGCTTTTCCTGCGTGGAATGACAACAGGGAGTGAAAGTGAGTCAACACAGAGCCCGAGTCATTAAAGCAGAGGAATTCCATGCTGGATGGTGCAAGTTTTATACTCTCTCCAAGGGATTACAGTCAGTGAAAACAACAGAAAACGACTTTCAAATGATTAAGTGAAAGCTGGGAAAGCTGTGGCCTGACAGTTTCCACTTCAGCACCCACTTAGGAATTATCTGTTCCAGTCCTTCAAACCCAGCCGTTTTGGGAGTCTGCTTTTTGTCACGTGAAAGGTACAGAAACGTAAAATTCCAATGTCCTTTCCTCTATCCTCCACAAACACTTAAAGCATCCAGACAAGTAAGATTATCACCCACTTAGGAGGTTTCCAAGTAGGGGAAGATGTGAGAAGGGGAAGAGAAGGTACAAGGAAAGCTTGTGGTAGAGTAAAAACTCCTTTTGAGAAGTGGTGACAGAAGGTTAATCACATATTCATTGCAGAATCTCAAAAGAAGTGCAGATGGCAACCAAGCCATCTGTATTTTTATTAGAACTATTGGTTAGCAGCTACTGTAACACATGATGTTATAGAAGTTGCAATCTCACTGACCTCAAATAATTAGAGACAGGTAAGGAAAACCACTTATGTAAAGATTTGTTTTCTTTAAAGTTCTTCCTGAATACAGAAATTTACACAAAGTGTAATTCCACCTTGATTCCAGTAAAGTTATGAAAGAACTGTATGGAAATCAACACTTAAATCAAACATAGAAGTTAGCATTGTGGCACTGCACATGGCCTCATGAAAATTTTAATGCTCTAGAGGCACCTTCAGTTTTGAATCAGCTATACTTTCATCCTACTTTTTCCTGAGGTCTCTAATTCTGTATTGCTTAAGTTCTGAAGAAGGGTATTTTAGGTAAACACTCTTTACTACACTAAGTTGAAGGCAATGACTGAAAATCAATAGGCAATAAAAACGTTAAATCTATGAATTAAAAAATAATAGGCAGTGATCTTAAAGTTCTTTTGGGAGATAATGCCTTGGGACCCAAGGATAAGTGAGAGAGACCAACTCAGCTTAGGTGCTACAGCAACAAAACCAGTAAGTTCTCTGGCTATTGAATCCCCGTTCTCAGTATTTTGGGAACAGTGAGGTCTCCATATATTGCTGAATCCCACCAGGATTCACCAGCACAAGCCATACACCCTACACAGTGCTGCTGTTCTGGGTGTGCCCCAGTGTGCCTCTTCAGGGCAGCTCTTTGCACGCCCAGAGACCCAGCGGCGGTGAAGATGGGGTTCTTTATTTTGGAGTCTTCTCCCACAAGGTTTCCTAGAAGAAGCAGCATCATTTCCCTGATTCCCCATTACGGAGGAAAATATAACAAATCACCTAAAAACGGTCTGAACTGATCTGCAAAAAAGGGAAAAACTAAATCATCATCCAGACCAAAAACTTCATGTCACAGGGAGCTTCGCTAGACTGACTGAAGACTTCATGGAGCAGGACTGCATTTCTAAAGGAAACGTATGAATAAGCCATATGAAAAGCAGGTTGGTGCAACGAGCCCTTAATTGGTTTTGCATTGTGGTTAACACAAACCACATTTCTGTGAGTCCTCCAAAAGCAGCCTTTCTCTGGGTGGGGTGTTCCACAGAGAGTGCAAAGTGGAGTCTACGCGTGTACACCCTAAACACCTGTGGAAACACTCACTACTGAAACGGCACCAGGTGCACTCGCTCCCTGTATCAGCTGGTCCTTCAGGTACCTCAAGGGCCGACCCGATTATGGCTGCCTCAGTCAGTTCAGAGTCAGATTCTGCAGAAGGAGCCATTATAAACTCGGGGAAGCTGAAGCCATAAAAACCTGGGCTGTATTATCTTCCCCCAGGTTCTGTTTGGCTATTTGTATTACTCTCTGTGGCAAAAAAGGGTGTATCCAACCATCCCCTTGGCACTCGTATTCAAATTCACATATGTAGTGCATGAAACACATCCAAAGCTTTGATCTAATTTTAGATCCCTTACATCTGTATATTCCACGGAGTTCAGCAGACACAAATTTGATTCCCACCATCCTTCTCTCCCCTAAGCGAAGCTGCCCTGCACTCACATCTGTGTCTGGTTCAGGAGTATCAGCAGTGCTGTCCAGCGCAACACTTGGCCCTGAGTTTATCTCCAGAGAAAAAGTCTTTTTTTGTTGTTGGTTTCAAAGAAGACATCCTTCCCAGAGACTAATTTCTTCAAAACAAAACATGCTGCGCTTTTCCTTTTGTCTCTCCTCCTTCTCCCCCTCGTATGAAATTCCCATTGCACAATACTTGGAGAAAGCAACATTTGTAACATGGAAAAGATGATGTTTGCTTGGCATAACCATCACTGCTCTAAACATGAGGAGAAAAAAAAAAATATATAAACCCCATGGGAACAGGTCTGAAAAGGGCAATGCCACCTCAAAAAGATGGCAGGGACAGCGATGACATTAGAAGGAAGCTGGACACATTGAAAACACGGAGCAAAGGGAAAAACCTGCTAACTGTCAACAAAACAGGAGCTCATTGGGAAGATCATCCAAGTCTGACTTCAGAGGAGTCAGCAACTGCTCACACCATAAATCTGCCCTGTGCTGAAAGAGCATCTGCCAGGCCATGACTGGGGTGGCAGCAAAGCCAAGGGATTACACGTGTTTTCTCTTATTGATGATAGAAATGAGGCGGGGAACAGGGAGAGCCACAGAGACAGGATGTATTCGATACTGCAGTGATTTAGTACCAGTTTTAAGCATGCCAGGTATAAAAAGAAATCCGTAGATCAGGTTTTATAACCTTCCTGCCTCTAAACAAGAAAAGGCCAAGCAGAGCCCAAATGCTGTTCTGGAAGGTGCTGTGCTGTATGACTGGTATGTAACTTAAAACCTCCCATCTCTGATGATTTTCACTTCAGTATGGCAAAACTGAGAGAAAACCAACATTTTAACAACTCCAACAAACGAAAGAGTGCCTGCAATACACGCTGGTCTGGCTGTGGATGGCTGCATCACAAATCACACCTGGGACTCTGTGCAAGTTGTGCCTTGCAATAGAAAAACCTCACTCAGAGCACTTCCTTACGCAGGTAAAACATGAATGACTTTGCTAGGAGGGTCTCCAGCTTACTTTTTCTGAACTAACTTACTTAGTCTGAACTATTATACAAGCTCAACAGCAGCAAGGAGGCAAATATAATTGAGACACTACCATGTCCCAATAAATCGTAGCTCAAGAATGAAATAAATGAGAGTTAAGAACAGTTCCAGCAACTCTTTCAAAGAGCAATTTAAAAGTGAGTTGAACTCACACTCAAGAAACCTTATTCTTTACTTTTTTTGGTTAAATTAATTTACTGTAGTGATTGTAGATTTATACTATTCAAGAAAGTGAACTTGTTGACCACCAAAATGTTGCTCAATAATCCTTTTAAACACTTGGGCTTTGACGTACAAAGTACAGTGAAAATCCAATAGCTATCTCAAATCAAATCTCTCAAGGTAGTTTTTTTTAATTCTACTGAATTCAGCAGATCTGCTTCTGATTTACTTCAGAATTTCACATATTGCACGTTTGTTCTTGCAGATCACATTCAAACATCTAAGCACACGTCAGAACCACTGGGATCTTGGTGTGAGAAATACTGACCATGGTAAAGTTCACACAACTATCAACTTGCTGGATCTGTATTTTCAACACGCTGAAAGCTGAACTTACAGAGATGTTGAGAAAAAAGGAAAAGCCTGCGCAAACATTGACATTTGTGACATGAATATGAGAAGACACTGCCAGACATGAATAATGATGATGTTACAGACACAAAAATAAAATTAATCTTTTTCTTTGCATTATTTTAAAACGAAGCTTTCCTTTGCCCCCCGAAAGCCTTCTAATACCTTCCCATGAAATGGAGATACAGTAACACTGTGCTTTCAAACTGCTTTTTATGTGAAGACTTGGAAAATGTCTGTATTACTCATAATAAGTATAATTCGCTGCTACATGCATTTACAGTATCACTTGAACAGTTAACTAAAAATAGCTTAAAAAAAAACCCAAACAAAAAAACTCTGCAAAAATGGCAAAACATGGCCTAGAATGAACAGACTTGACCAGACAGATAACATGAAAATAAACTAGTCAAGCATTTCACATAAGCCCTTTGCTGTATGCATTTTAAGCTATTTCCTAATACCAGCAACACTTCATTTCAACCATCACTAATTATTAACATTGATGTTAACCAACTAACTACACTACACTCAGGAGCTCTTCAGTCACTTGTATTAAAAAAAACAACCCAAAAGTTGTATCAAAACTGATGAGCAGAGCAGGGGTAATTCTGTCAAAATGCCCACCTAAACGTGAGCTCAGCCTGAAGGTTCAGGGCTACACCAGCCTGAGAAGCAACATCTCAGGGGCCTGGAGCCAAGCCCAGCCAGGCAGCCGGACACAGGGCTCGTGATGCACAAAAATCTAAACTGAGCGGCTGGAAATCCAGGTGTTTCACAGTAAGGCAGGACAGTGCCCGCAGAAACACGGATGGCTTATGAAACTCGGGTTTAGTTATGTTTCAGCCTTAAAAACCCCAAACCTAAGCTGGCTAACATGAGGAGAAACAAGCCAGTGGCTCACCCAGACACAGAGACTTTCCAAAGCCATCCCACTGGCATTGAAGTACTAAAGTAACACTGACACAGGAAGACAAAGGTTGATGGGAATTTACAGCTCTACAGAAGTGGTGGGGATTTCAATCTTATAATGATTAAAACTCCATAAAAAAAATCGCTTTACAAGTACACACACTTCCTCAGTTAAGAAGTAAAATCCTTTTAAAAGAAACATTTCCAATAATTTCAATTCCAATTTCAACTTCCCTGTAGAAACAACTGTGAAAGAATTTTGGCATATTTAAACAAAAAAGTGGCTTTTATTAGAAGTGAATAATGTTTTTCTTAGAACAGGTCTCAATTAATTCAGGATTAAGGGTATTAGGAAAAGAATCTTTCTTTTGCAATAAAACGTGTAATGAAAAGAAAAGCATCTTCACTGGAATGCCTGCCAGAAAAAAAGAAGGTATTTTTCACAAAGTTCCAGTGTATGTAATTAGTTGGACTTTACCACATCATTAACTTCCCATTTTCCACAGTAGTTCTGCCTATTTGCTACCTATAATCTAAAAAGGTTTTGTTTCTTTGGGGTTTTTAAACTGCCAAGGTCATTTCTGCTTTAAAAGATTTGGTGAAGGAGGGTTTATTTAATCAGCCATGATGAAAATTCAATAGATGTTCGTCTGCTCCTGGAAAAAGAACAGTATCAGCATAGAGAAAGTACATTTTTACTCTACGATCACCAGTCAACGTTCCATAAAAAAAGTGTGAAAATATGGGTGCAGTGGGATTCAAACCCTCCACGTTCTGTGTACAAACACAGATTCCACAGGCAAGGAAACCACAGCCCTGGCAAAGTCATCACGCTCAGACAGATGTTTGGGAACTCACTCCTATCTCACCAACAGGGAAATACAGATAAAATCTAATGTGGAAAAAAATTCAAAATTCAATCAACACTTCATATTATTTCATTACACACTGTCATGTGCACAGAAGACTCCATTTAGTATCCAAAGTAATTTCTTTTTTGACATTCGTTTTGTGTGCTGCTTCCAGAACACATGACCCTCTTTCAAACCTTAAGCCCAAATATTTCCTGGGAAACACAGAAAAAGTGAAATTATGTCATCATTATCAATACTGGGTTCACATTATTTTTTATTTAGCATTATTTTAATATTCTTCTGGGTTAAAAAAGAAGAGGGGGCAGTGTTAAGTTCCAAATATAAATATATATATGTGTGTGTAAATATACGCAATGGCCAAGCATTTCAAGTGTTAACAAGTAAAGTCAGTTGCAGAGCTCCAAAAATATTTCTACATCACCTCAGAAATGTGCCATTTGAGCATTACAGCCCCCAGCCTTCCACCCAGCAGAAATGAGACTTTTACACAAGCTATAAAAATTACATCTACCCGTTATACGGAGACATGAAAAAAGCAAATCAAGGCATGAAAAGCCACGTGCAAACGGCTTCCCCTCTTGCTGTTTTCCACCACTGAGACTGCAATAACTCCCCCAATTTTGAATAAAGCCTTAGAAGGAGCTCGAGTCGCTGCACTGTGAAGGCTGAGAGTCTGCATGTACTTCTTCCAAGCTGATATGGCCTGGAAACTCATTTCATCCACAACTTCAATGAGTTCCTCATTTATGCTTTCCTAGGCTGTTACATTTCTCCTCCAGGGAAAAAAACCCAAACCATCAAGCCATAAACCAAACACATCTCCTTTCACAGAGGCCAATCAGCACTCTGGCGACATTTTAATACTGGGGGTGGTGTGTTCTGCCCTTGCACGCTCAGCAGGGTTTTGGCTTACCTTCCCTGTTTACCCCAGAGCTGACACCTGTGGCCACCCAGGCTGTGCTCAGTTTAGCAGCTGCCAGACCTTAATCAACTTTCTACAATGATTTTTCCAGCAGCCTTCCCTGATCCACGGCACCAGCTTTGGGATTTAATCCCACTGGTAAAATACATCTAGCTTTAATCTGTACAATGACATTTTCCTTGTTGAATGTCACAGTGTTGCTTTTAAGCTACTCCACAGCATTTCTGGCCAAAAAAACAGAGACTTTTTTCCAAGATATTTATGACAAGGGTGCTATGACTGTATTTATTTCTACATTGCTAGGTTCAGCTGATATAAAAATGCCTTCTGGAATGATCTGTCCAGTTCTATTTAAATATTAAATAAGGTGTTGAAGTGTGAAGAAGAGGGAAAGTTGGGACATGCAAGATTATAGCAAAAGGCTTCAATTTTAAAAATGACTAGTAATGTTAATGTTATTGACATTGATTCTTGTTACCTCAAAGTAAAAAAATATTTACATGGGGATAAATGCACATGAAATGCCAATTCCATCTGAATGAGCCTCACTGTGGCATGTTGGAATAGGAGCAGCATGACCACAAAAAGAACCAAACCCTCAAGCCAAGGTCTAAAAGACCACATTGTGCCTGCTTATTTTAATCCCATAGCGTAACTCTGAAGATGACCAGAAGTCTGCTCAGCACACACACACACACAAATAGAGAAACTGAAATGCCACCTTTCAGCTCTAATGATCAAAACATCGCAAGTATATGGAAACATATCACGCTTGGTTTGGGGGGTTGTTGTTTGTACTCAAAGTGTGTGACAAATCAGGAAAAAATTAAAGTTGGCACTGTTTCAGAGCTTGTTTACCACTCCTCCCACACACAGCCATGTAGAACTAGATGGTCACGGAACTTCTCCTGATGCAAACACAGTAATGAGGGACAGTAACATCGGAAGAGGATTTGTAACACTTCTTAAAGTGATTTAACAGCTGGAAAAAATGAGGAACAACTAACAACATGGGCCTGGCCTGCTCCCAGTGAACCAGCAGGAGGCACTGCACAAAGTACTGATGACTTCTAGAGTTTGGGGTGAACCAGCTAAAGCTTGATCTAGGGCCTCCAGTGAATACACTCAAGATCGAAACAGAATGGCAGAACACTGAACAAACACTTTTGGTCTTATTTTCACATATCCAGAAAGCCATTCTGCGTGCACAGTTCCATATGAAGACTAGTAACCCCAGTGTCACCCTCCCTATTTCCCAGTGGATACAGAACTCCTTGGTGTGGCCTCTGGGAGCTGTAACAGCCACAGTTCACTTCTAACTTCTTGTCTGATTTCTTATGGTGGCTGGGCAGTTAAGACAGCACAGCCACTAGAAAAGCTCACAGTCACTGGATTTTACGGAATCAAAGCATCACCTGTTGAAGTTTCAATAACACTGAAGCATTTACAGGACTGTTTACTCAGTAAACAAAATTAATTTATATCTGTAAGTAACCACAGGTTAAAGGAAGAGGTTAGTACTGCTATTATTTCAACATGAAAGAAATCAAACACAGAAAAAAAAGATGGACAGTCAGTAAGGGAGTCATAATGAGAATTTATAAGTTAATGACTTGAGTCTTTGCCTCCTGTTTTGATAAGTATAAAATACCTTAGCTGGCACGGGCTAATCCCTGCACAAGCAGCAATTAATTGCTTTTCAGCACCCATGATTCACAGACAATCCTCAAGTAACCATAAAAACCAAGCTCCACTTCCCCTTGTGAGGGACTTACCCGTGTGTGGGTGCGAATGTGCATCTTCAACCCATCGTTCTTGCTGAAGGCTTTGTCACAGTAAGGACACTGGTAAGGACGCTCACCTGGGGACAGGGAAAACATCAGAGCCCAGAAATACGGCCTCAGCTCACGAAGGCCTTGCAGCACAGCCCTTTGTCAAATCAAGTACTTTTTCCTGGCCTTATCTCCACACTCTGCTCAAACAAGAACAGATCTAAGCAAATAAAGCTCTGCCTGAGCAGGATGCAGTGCTGGATCCAAATATTCCCCATTGCTGATTGATTTTGTACTAGCAGTATATGAATACACACAGACAGCCTTGGGGGAAAAAATAAAGGAAACAAAAAAGAAAACACCTAATGCCCTTGCTCAAACCACATTCTCCAGTGATTTACACATGGTCACTTTTATGGTGAGGCATTAACTGCTCCCAAATATTTCTTCTATTTCACATCTGGTCATTATTAGAGGCCTCTGGTGTCACAATCCCAATGAAATATAAAATCTCCTCTTTTTTAATGCTGTATCTGAGCTGTGTTAGAAGCCAGTTAATCACAAGTTTCTGTAATTTTTGTGTGGCAATTTATGACTGAAATGGAAGCTGAACAATCTCAGCGTCTCCCTTACAGCCTCCCATATCTTAAAGACATTTGTTTAATGCTCCATTAAACCCGTGTCATTTGGCATTGATTTTCCCAAACTCACATTAGTGTAATGTGGATACTGAGCTGTTCAGAAACAAACAATCAAGAGTTTCTGAGCTCCATAATTTGGAAGAAATGCATTTTAATTTTTAACTCTTCAGGCACTGCTCTGGAATCTGGGTCTATTGCCTTCTCTTCCTGTATGCTATGTTTTAAGAGCAAAGATCAGGTTGTTTCCATTACAAAACACAGCTCTAAAAACAAAGACAACAGCTAATTTTCTGTTAGGAAAACAGAGTTTGTTCTACACAACCGTAATGCTGAAGGTGGTGATGCCTGAAATCCTGGAAGATAGGCACTCAGAGAAAACATTAATGGACAATACCTTTACTGGGAGTTCGGAGGCTCTGGGCCTTGTTTCAACAAGGATCTCTCCGTCCAAAAATCCCCAAAGAACCCCACCCTTTGAAAGATTACAGTTTTTATACTCTCCCTAACAATTAACATATTAGATACCTATAACCAATCATCATTTCTAATAGTCTTGGTGGTCCACCCATCAGGGTCCTAGGCTATGCCCCCTGGACTACCTCCAAAGGTTTCTGGGCTCTTCCATTGGTTTGACTTCAAGTTACCTTGCAAGTGTCTCTGAAAAACCTCATGACCTTCAGAAAGCCTGAGAATATGTGAGAGAATCACTTTAGTAACTTCTAACACCACTTAATATGTGAGCAAGAAAACCTATACTTCTAAAACTCTAGCAATCTACAAAATACACACCAAACCTTTAGGGATCAGGGGAACAAACCTTTACCGGAAAGAGTGAAGCAAAGCCTGTTCTACTTAGTCAATGCATTGCTTTCTGCTCACAAAGGAATTTCTGCATCCACAGAGAGATTTAACATGGTCCAAATGTCAGACACTTAGTAAAACTCATACTCAATCCTGGAACATAGGCAAGTACGATTAACTACATTTTACAGTTAAAAACAAGCTTCTTTTCTGTCTTTTATTACTGTTTGGGTACCCCTGTGGATGACAGTAGCACAACATGGTGCAGCAAAGCACTTGTGAAACCCAAATATTTTCCTCTCTTGCGTTCTGCCATCTCTCAGAAGGCACAACTCTGTGAATTTGGTTGGGTTTTTTTAAGGACGATGACAACAATCACTGTGCTATTGCTGTGTTTTCATTGAGCAGCTTGATATATGATACTCTCTCTCCTGACCCTCAATGCCTTCAATCCATGCCTCCGAAATTCAAACACTCCAACAGTTGTCAGTACTCAAATATTTAATTAGTTCAGCTGACATTTTTATGTTTTAGGGCTTTTGAACACCCAAGTTCAAGCTTTCAGCAGCCTGTAAGCAGATGAGCGCTGACAGGTAGGAGCTGTACCCTCTCCATGTTTCCTCCACCCTCGAGTCTCTCTAAAGAGGAACAACTTTTGCTTTCAAAGGATGGGTTTGAGTTTGCCTGAAATGCATTAACAGTGTCCTTGTGCCATCACCATCGGTGAGTAAGGCACTAAGAGCTTGCAGGAGATGCCAGCAGAGGGCAACAATACGATTCCACATCCTGCTACACCTGAAAAAGTCAGGCTTTGAGCAGCTGTTACGTACTGCCCATTTTCAAACATCTTCACTGTCCCAGAAAACCAAATTGATTATGCAGCCCTGACTGCCAGCTCTGACTTGACATTGATGCTTGGTGGTACCTTGTTTTTTCTAAATTACACGAACAATTTCTCATGCACTGGTGTCATTAATAATGTCCAGTAAAACTACTTGAAAGACTACCCCAAGTAATTTTACTGTTGCTCTTATTTTGTGTTATTTTCTTTCACCTAATCTTTGTAGCCCAAATGCTTCAAATGTATAGAAGTGTCCTTGTGCTTACACAACAACTGTAAATACACATCTTTTAAGTGTATAACTTCAACAGAGCTTAGGAGTGCCAGTAGGAAAAGCTGGAGAACAAGTGTGGTGTGATAAAAGCTCCTGGGAAGGTGACATTATCCAGCAGTGCATCCACACTCATCTACAGTCAGGCAAAGACCACCAAAACCTGATTATAAGTGTAGGAATATTAAAGTTCAAGTCAACTCATGCACAATAAATACTTGGGAGACTTCCAGATGCAGAACTTCTCTGACCACAAAAGGAATGGATTTCTAACAAGGAGACTGAAAGTAAGAATAACTGAGATGAGCAAATGAAATTGCCTTGCAAGTCATGTATCTGTTTCTCTTGCCCTCACTAGAAGGAGTGATTAGGAATCAAAGTGCAAGACAGTGATTTCCCCTATGATAAACCACAATTTCTCCTTGGATTTACTGCTAGGAGCACGTTTATCAGGTCTGGTGTCACTGTGTGGGAACACCACACTAAGAGAGGATGCACCTTAGTTAAAGTTGATGCAAATTAACAATTATGCCATTTCCATTCTGCATTTTCATATAAACATATTTTAATATACAAATATATACAGAATATTTTTATGTTTGGAGGGGTTTTTTTAATCTGATTTCTAGACAAAGCTATGAATAATATGGTGGGAAAATCTTTTAACTTCTAAATACACTCCCCAGCCTTAATCCTAATTTCACACTTGGAAAGTATCTGAAAAAAAGGCCTGCCCTCCTTTGTCCTTGTTTGCAACTCTTGTCATATGAAACCACACCCGAGTTGCACTTTTCACTAACACATTCCAGGCTTTTTCCTTTGGTCCAGTGTCAGAATCCAACAGGCACAGAGAACACATCTCCATCTGACAGCCTGTCCAGTCGACATGGCCAGAAGTAACGCTGTGAAGGCAACAACAACCAAGAACAATTGCTACCATTAACACAGCAAAGCACTCAAGCAACTCAAAGGTAGCAAATGTTGTGTTTCCCCCCGAGTTCCAGCTGACTGTCATGTCCCTGCTGTCCCAGAACAAACCACTCAACACATTAATGGCACTTCTGTACAAATACCCCAAATAAATAATCCTTGGATAAATTGCAGCGGATTTAGCATAATTCAAAGTCTAGACATTCTACTGCCAGATTTCGTATGAAGAAAAAACCCAAAGCTTTCAACATAATAAAAATAAATTTAACCTTAATACAAGGATTATGAAAAACAATTCCATGATTGAAAAACATATGGGATTTTGATCTGAAACCATGTCGTGACAGAACTGATAGCTTTTTTTTTCCCTTCCAGTGTGTACATCCCTAGCCTGAGATCCCAACACCTACTGGACCTTAGTGTAGCAGGCCTTAAACACCAGATTCCTCTGTTCCAGTCTGACTCAGGATGGACAATTTCCCGTGAGGCATCTGCAATCAAAGGTGCTGTTTGAGCTCCCCAAGTGAGATACCCCAGGAGCAAAACAATTAAGAATCAAATACACACTAGCTTTTTAAGATTTTGAGATTTCAGTGGCTACAGTTAGATATTAAATAAAGACTTTGAGACACAATAATTCAAGTCAGTCATGTGTTACTATTTGCACACTGTCTTTGTATTCTCTGGAGACAGCTCAGCCACAAAAAACTGCTTACAAAGTCAAATGTCTTTATCAGAACCGAACTGCTGTGTTAAGGAATGAAGAATTATGCAGCAAAATTACCAAGGTGGGAGTTTTTATATACATTTCAGTATGTCTCTGCTTGCTCAGTTGGGATATTCAGAGCCACTGGTCTAAGCCAATACTCACGAAAAGCACAAAAAGACCTCTGACAGACTGCACTGAACATCAGATCATGCGCAGTGAATGCAGCTTCAAAGGAGTTTTCTTCGGATTTCTTAAAGGAATTAACCAGCATAATTATAGCAATAGGGTCCCTCTGACTCTTCCACAGACCATTTACCATGTTCTAAGTATAGCCCCTTTTCCATCTTCTAAATACAGCTCCTTTTCAGATGTGGAACTACTATTATAAAGATTGGAAGATTGTTTTGTATATCTCCATCTATACATACGTATCTACATCTCTCTCTCTCTCTCTCTCTATATATATATATATGCATCATTTCAAAATGTCACTTTTCAGAACAGTTATGGTAAAATCTAATCCTTTATAAAGCCCTGAGAGAGGGAAGAAGGGAGTCTCCACCATCACCCAAGTGCAGTGGGGAGAAGGCAGCTCCCCTGGGGAGGAATTTGGAGGCCAGGGGCCATCTGGATCACACATGCAACACTCCACGCCAGATGATCCACAGGGCAGCCCAGCATGGGAATTGTGAGGAGGCTCTTTCAGTCAGAGATAATCTGGGGTGATGACAGCATTCAATGGCAAGTAAGGATGGGTAAAAGGTGAGCAGATCAACAAAATTCTCATCTGTGGCATATGCTTTGGAACACCATTCATGTGGAGCACCTGACAGTCCCACATTTCCCCTCAGCTGCTGCTGCTCTGTATACAGTGTCCCCAATAAATTAACAGGACAGTTTGTGTCCTTAAGTGTGCATAATTCAGTTAACACACTGCACAAATATGCACCCACACAGAAATGGACTTAGCATACACAGACCTGAATTTCTCTGCCATGAAAAGAACTTCATTAGGAACCAAAATTAAGTTAAAGACGAAATCAAGAAACCAAGTGATTTCAACAGAACTTAAACTAGAAAATGCCAGAAAACCAATTACTGAAGGCAGATTAAATACTCACACTTTAAGAATATATTCAGTAAATCTCACCACTCTGGTGCTGTGTAACCACTAAACACTCAAAATTTAGTGCTTGAGAAGATACAGAAGTGCCCACACAGGACTGGCCTTCTCATGCCAAGAGCTGGACAACTTTGTGATTTGAGAGAGAAAATAACTGAGGACAAGACCCAGAAACACCAAATGCACAGGCAATTTCATGCTAATAGCGAGCCAGATAATGTCACTGCCTGCTCTGACAGTCCCGTTCTCTCAGAAACAGTACTCAGGTAGGGCTCAACTACAGACAGTTCTTCATTCATTTTAACCAACATTCAAGTCTGGCATGCTTAGCTATGCTTTAATCTTTGAGGTATGGAAGTGGTATTTCCACAGCTGGGAAGGTCTTTTTTCTGCAAATTTTGGGCTTATACAAAGAATTCAGATTGCCTCTAGTTAAAGCCACCACATAAAACCTTTGTCTTATCTGGTCCATCAAAATTACCATGACTAATTGAGATACTGGCTATTTGTAACTAAATGAATCATAAAGACTAGTAAAAAAATCTTACAAAAATAAGAAGACTGACTCTCTGCAGTAAAGCACGAACCACCATTATTTATTACTTACAGACTCTCATCAATTCTGCAGTGATATTACGATTTTAGTAACAAATAAAACCCCAATACACTTTAAATAATAAACCTGTTTCATTCTTTGCATCCATCAGTGGAATTAAGCAATTTGGTTTCCCTATGAATGGAGAATTAACTTTATGTCTTCAGTGAACCCAAGGGTCAACTAAGTCTTTAAAATCATATGCATTAATGAATAGTTCATCTGATCTGAAGATGTCACTATCATTCAAATAATCTACCCCTTCCAGGAGCATTTCTTCATTCATGGCTACAGACAACAAGAAGCTGGCAGCTGCATGAAATCTTACAGGTATTTTGAAAGATTTACTCTGTTGTCTAGAGATAAATAGGACAATGATGTATAAACTGAAAGGTTTAGAAATGCAGAATCCTTACCTTTGAGGCCTTCTGCAGGCTCCTTTTTAAATTGGGTAGATAAAAGAGAGACCATTTATAAGTTATTGAATAGAAACAATCTATCTGTAGACATTTGCAAGCTGTTCACTGACTAGATACAGACACATTCTTTCACATACTTCACTGTGATATGAGAGGAAGTTCCTTCAAGCTTCCCTTTTATCTTTTTTCCATGTAAGAAAACATAAATTACGTATAAGGTAACTTGCCAGAATTTGTGCAGGAATGAGGATCCTGCCTGAACATTATTATGTACATGAACAAACAGTGGCTTGTTTAGCTATTAAACCTCTGGAGACACATTTTACACTGTAATAAAAGGAAGTCACACTGCACTTGAACTCATTACTTCCTTCAACTACTTTGAAGTCTGCTGCGTTCAGAGATGATTGAACTTCTGTTAATAACCAAAGATTTTTAATAGAACTCCACAATTAATATTTTGTTTGCTCAGGAGATTTTACATGAGAGTGCAAAATTTGGACATAGACTTCTATGCAGTTGGGACTTAAATATGATTGTAAATATGCTCAAATGCCTAATTAATCAAGTTACAATGACTTGGCAAAGTTCAGTGCACAACAAACATCAGGCACCCAGTGCAGAAGATGAGAGGAATCTCAAGAAGAAAATGAGCACCCAAAGTTACAGGGGACAAATCTGATTAAATACTTTTGAGAGCTTATGATGCAATCTTTACTTATGGAAATTGGAAAGGTGAGCTTAACTGTGTTGGCACAAAAGATATGGAAGGCTGTGATCCAAAAGCCTTTTGCTGTTTCAGTGTAATCTCTTGGTATTATCTTTTACTCGTGCATACGCAAGTAAATTTACAAGGAACCTCCTGAACTCAAAAAACAAAGCTGCTTTTTGCACACACCAGAGCATTTAACATGTAGAAATGTCCATGCTTTCAAATGGCATAGAAGAGAATAATGAATCTCTTCAGAAAACACTTAGGACAGATATAAAGTTACAGTTATCTTACTGGCTTTTTATCAGGACTTGAACTGTGACAGAAAAAAAGCAATTTAAGGTTATGTTTTAACCTATACTTGCATGGAAAAGCATTTTCTGAAGACATTTATGGTCATTAGTTGTCCTTCACCAGTCTCCACGTAACAGAAGGCAAAGACAGCATGGAAAGGATGGAATTACAGTTAGAATCTGTAATTCCTGTAATTCTAAAATTTAGCTGCAAATATAAACTACTTCACAACAACTTTCACTGCTGCACCACTTGATGTGCTACACTGCAAGGATGGAAGGGATCAATTCATTAGGGAAGCAACAGTATAAATATCAGACAGGTAAAAAGCGTGTACACACAGGCTACACGGGCACACACAAATACACACACAGGACAGCAATTAACAGACTCTAAAAGCTCCTGTAAGGCAAATGGGAAGCTGCACAACCCACAGCCAGTCACTGTTAACACTGAAAGTTGCCTAAACTTTAGGGAAGCAATTAACCCCCTGGCCCCAGCTTCCACGCCCAAGGAGCAGACCACAGAATTTCTTTTACAATTTATGAAGGAGCCAAGGAATTTATATCGCAGTCAAAGGATTCTTTTGCTGAATTAACCCCAGCTCCCTGTGACCCTAAGAAGTCATAAACCAAGGGGAGAGAGCAGAGGGAGAATGTGCTCTAGTGTTTCAGCTGACCCACAGAGCGCGGGCTGTGTCATGCCAAGGCTGGAAGGCAGATGATGAATTGCAGAGCCGTACACCAGGTTCAGAGGCAAACATCACCCCCTTCCCTCTGTGCATGCACATGCAGACATGCTCACTCACCCCAGACCAGCTCAGTTTCTGCAAAAGGCCAAGTACTGTTAGGGTTCATTTACAGAGCCTTACTCTAAGATAAAAGAGGGAAGAAATTTGCTTATCTAGGAAGCGTGCTCAGGTCTGTGAGGAACAACATTTAAGAACATATGCTGCATATTCAATAAAAGACAAAACCCCACTGAGCTTCTCTTTTTGTATATGGATTATTAAGCATATCAAAAGTGCACTTCCAAAGCAGAACAAAGAGGGTAGGCAAGAACCTTGACTTTGGTAAAGAAAAGCTTCATAAGTACTAAAAGGACAAAAAAATGATGAACAGCTCCCTTTCAAAGAGCTCTACCTGGCTTTATTTTGTAAACACAGAACAAAGCCTCTTATATAAAGTAGCTGATAAAACAAAGAGCAGCTGACCACATGTCCAGAAAACGGGATACCACAAACATCTGTACCTGGACCTCAAACCTCCTCTTGTGCAACCACTAAGAGCAGAAGGCCTTGGCAATATTTACACTGATGCTGTGCTGCTTGGCTGCACCACAGCCCAGCCCTAGCTCAAGGCTTACTCACAAAGATGAATCATCTCCTGAAAACAGACAGTGTCTGGTTGTTTCACTTCTAGCCCAGAATGAAAAGCGATACTTTGAAGTCTGACCAAAGAAAAAAAGGAGGGCAGAGTTTTGAAATTATGTATTTAAACTCACAGAATTTAACAAATACCAAAAACATGAAGTATCCATCACTGCAACATTTAGAAACCAAACATCCATCTCTGAATAAAATAAGTTTGTGACTCCACTGTTTGATGCACTAAAGGATGGTCAGGAATTCCCTTAAAAGTCGTCAAGGATTTTCACGATGCAGGGACCTTTATTACTAAGAGCCACCAAACGAGTGCTAAACGTTTTTTCTTTTTGCCCTGTTTGCAGATGACATGGATTTCCTTCATCAGCTACCCTTATTTTCCTTGGAAATGATGCAAGCTGTTCCTCAGGCTCACTGAACACTGGACAACAACCTCCTCTTGTGATTAGCCTGCATGTATTACGACTGTGAACAACATGGCTGAAGCCTTCAGGCACAGCACAAAACAAAACCTTCTCTCCAGATTTACAACATGAATCCAGCCATGGCATTTTCTCACTCAACTTTGCATGAGCCATTTTGCCATGTAACTTAAATTGTTTTAAACCACAAGTCACAACTTAGCAAGAACTCTCCCCCCTCCCCCTCCCTGCCCCTTCCTCAGGATCATCAAGAAATGCTCAGGAACCATTAACAGAATGACATCAAAAACCACCACAAAAATCTGTTTCAGTTAATTCTCACAGTGAAGGACGAGAACCACAAAATTCTCCAACAAACATGTGATTGACATCATAATAGCAGCTAGACTAGAAGAAGAAAGGATCAGAGTTCAAAATACCACAGTTTACTGTTTCTCCTATAATAGTGGCTACAAATTTTGCAAGGCTCTATAGTCAAGGTTAGAGATCTCTGGTGTGTGGTTTCATGAAATTCACCTCAGCCTAAACCCTGAATTTAGGAAAGCCTGCTCGAGAGAGCCTAAATCTACCTGGCAGCAGCACATGTGTGAAAAGCACCTTTACTCAGAAAGCCATAAAAGCACCTCTCCAAAAGCTATCTGCGCTACCAAGCTGAAGAACTAAGGCCCTTGCACTCTGTGCAAATTGATGTCCAACACTGACAGCACACAGAGAACACTGCAAGCCAAACCTGCTTATGCAGAGGAAGGCTACTTGGTAACTGATGCTCTGACTGCAAATCCACATCATTTCATGCTGGACACAAATCCTCACAAAGAAACCTCTTCCAGTTGCATGACGCCACTTATTCAAATAAAAGTGTAAGCTCACAAAATGAAGCCTGAGAACAGGTTTTTACACTTTAAGCAGGTAAAATGTCTGGAAAAGCTGCTGTGCTAGGCCTACCTGTAAACTTGCATTTCTGTTTGCAGATAGGCACATTGTGGACACACAGGTACCTTGCTATATAAAGTCTTCTCAGTGTATTATAATAAATAAATACATACCTGTATGGCTTCGGATATGAACTCTCAGGGTTCCATTGCTTGCAAACTTCTGTCCACAATATGGGCAAATCTTCTCTTTTTCTCCTGTGTGAGTCTGCAGGGGGTGGGGAGAGACAACAGTGACTATTCAGCACAGATTTAAAAGATGTGAAATACGGAATATTTTCACTGTATTGACATTATCTCCATTATTTATTTTATACCATCATATCAGTCAGAGATTCCAAGGAGCCAGCTAGAGGTGTTCTTTCAATTTTTTTCTAAAATTTCTAAACCAATTCCATTATTAATGGCAAAATAAACTGCCTTTTCAGTTCCTAATTTCACTATTTCCTAAATACTGTCGTTACTACCAAAAATGTGTATTTTCACGCTGCAAGAGTAAGACACCTGTTTTTCAGCAGGATATCTGTGACAGTGGCTTCTAAACCAGCAAACAACAGTTTGGTTACCTGCTAAATATAATATGCATAAACGGGTATGCTTTTAAAAGCTTTTCACAGAATTTTATGACATTATGAGAAGTAGTGAAAATAGTTTAGTCAATCAAGTATAACTTCTGTTGCAAACTTGAACTGGAACTTTCAAAAGTCTCTCACTAGATCATACACTGAGCTTGTCTTTTGAAATCAAGCTTTTAGGGCTAGAGGGCCTTGCTGATGTAAGAATTGCTTCAAAACAGAAAAGAAATTAACACAAATTCTCACATCCAACCTGTGTGGTCAACATCCAGAAAACCCTGAAATTAATTACATTTGTCTCAGCCTACTGAATAACCTTTCCTTATAACTGTGGCTGTTCTTTCAGTGGAGAATTTTGTATTATTTAATCTAAAAGTGTTAAATTAAACGGGATAGGAAAGATAACACATTCAATTATATGTACAGCTGACTGTTTGGGTTTCAAGCTTTGCACATCACTCTTCAGACAGGCAAATTAATTCTTCCTGTTATGAAAGACACTGAAGTGACAAAATCCTTCATTGCATCATGAAAACCATGTCTCACATAGTACATATCATGTAGCTGAAGGAAGAGTAAATGAGATCTCATTTCAATACTAGATATACTTGCACAAGTTTCCTTCTCTGACTGTAAGGATATGAACTAAATCCCTCTTGATTAGGATATAGTTATTTAGAAATCACTTGTAACTCTAAGAGCAACACTGGGGAATACCAGACAGACAGCTACTACTTCATTCCAAAGATCCAAACACAAAAGGGATTTCTAGGATCAACACATGACAACTGCAAGGCTCACAAACATACAGCTAGTCCCAGTCTGGCAGCAGCACACAGCACAGGCAGTTACAATGAAGAAGGAATGCTGAAATTAGTACAGGGATAAATGATAAATGCCAGTACTTGACATTACAGTAAAAATACACGTATGTATATGGACATTCTTAGTGTGAACAGCAAGTCTTACTGAATTTTTGAGAAAGGAATATGAGGACAAGTTCAAAAATCAATTATTCCAGGAAATCCTTTTAAGCCTTATGATGCATCTTGGCCAGATCCTTCACAAAAGGTTAAGCTGAAGACAATATATCAGTATTATAGGCTAGGGCTCGAGGAATGAATATGATCAGTTGATTCTACTCACCTTCTTATGGCTCTTCAGGACTGAGGGGGTCACAAAAGCTTTGTCACAGAGATCACACTTGTACTTCTTATGCCCATCGTGTACAACTTGAATATGAACATTTAATGTGTCCTTTCTCTTGAAAGTAGCATCACAGTGATCGCACTTGAAGGTCCTCTCACCTTAAAAGGAGAAAAAATAGGTCTAAAGACACCAGATTTTTGTGGAGAAACACTAGTGTTTATTGTTTCAGAAAACTGAATAAAAGAAGCAGAGACCAACAAGGAGTTCGGTCCTGAGAACAGAAAGAAAAGGAACATCACGTTGGGTAAAAATGCCATGGGGGAATTAAGAAAAAAACAGGCTTCATCTTCTGAAAATAAATAGTAAGAGGCATTTTCCTGAACTGAAAAATTTAAAACAATTCTCAAAACAAGAAATACTTGTTTTGAGTAACCTATCTCATTCACATCAGTAGAGGCAGTCATGTGACAAATGTGAAATAAGAGTTCTAGCAGCACTACTATTCTAACTGTGGTGATGTCACTGAAGGTTGTGGCAGAGGCCAGGTTAATATTGGTAGTTGTTTTAATATTAAATTAATTAAAAGAGAGGAAGAGACATATTTTGAAAATCTGCATACATCCTTTGAGACAAAGGAAAGCAAATATAAAGAAAGGATGACATCCTTCCCAACAAACGGGCATATTTGATCTTGAATTTTGAAAGTTATATCCTTGAGGCCTTTTCCAACTGCAAGACAGAAACACCTGAAAAGTGAGTTTATGACGGAGAATTTTTTCCACTACACTGTTTCTAAGACAAAATTTAAGTCATCCTACATCAATCTGCAGTGTGCCTGCTTTTAACAACATGGGGATATTCAATTGTAAAAAATACATGATGTAAGCTGAACTTCAATTTTTCTTAGAAGTTTTGAGCTTCACAAACCATTTCTCTAAAAGCTTTGCTTATACTCTGTTGTACTAAGGCCTCTTTGTAAGGTTGGTCAGTTGTTGTTTTTTCCCCCCAACTGTGAAAAGAAGGGCTTAAAATCTTCCCTGTGATTAATAAAAAACACCAATTATTCTCAATTAAGGCTTTGACTCATTTTGGACAGTTTTAGCTAAGCTGGCACAAGTTACCACCTTGAAACACCCTCTGTCCTTCAGCAAGACCTGTCCCCTTCTGCAGACTGACCTGACAATGTCTCTGCCACTGCAGCTCACAGTCTTGATGTATTTTATATCAGCTTAAATAGTGGTGTTGCAGGAACAGCTAAATCTGCCACAAATCACAGTCCTGACTCAAAGATCTCAAACTTCCTGAGCTCCCATCCTCTCCAAAAAGAAAAGTCAAAGTATATGTTTTTAGAGAGACCTTAACCAAGGCCCACAATTATAGAAACTGTGAATTACAGCTTTTGGATAGTCTGCAAATGCTTTTAGTTAGAATATACATTACTGAAGAGGCTTTTAACTCTTTTCCCTCCGTCATTTTTAACATTTATCATTGGGGAGAAGAATTTACAAAATCCAATGCTTTATAAAATTGCAGAAGGTTGGAAAGACAATTGTAAAAGAACAAATTGAACACGCCAGTCCAGTAATTCAATTAACAAAAACACTGTTATATGGGATTAAACCAGGAAAGATCTGTGGTTTTCTTGGTTATACCAATATATTTCCCAAATCAAAGCATTGCCTACTAAGCTACAAGGATTTTAGATGAGTATTTTCTAAAATCTGAATTGCTGATGTTCACTGGGTTGAACCGCAGTCCAGGGCTCTGCAAATGTTAAAGATGGAGAAAATTCCACCAAAAATAAATCTTTACACAGTCAGTTGAAAAAAAAAAAGAGAGAATGCCAAGAAGGAGTTAGTCATGAGTGAAAATGGCCGTAGCATTTCTCTGAGCTCTCAGTTCTGTGCCAGACAGGAAACAGGAGCCTGGGCTGGCACAGGGGAGAGAATCTCAGTGTCAAACCCTAAACCGGATTACCCACAAAAGCTGAGTAAATCATCAAGTTATCTCTGTTTCCATTTCTTCTTTCTTAAAATGGAGGTAACACTATCTCACTTAGTGCAGAAATAAATCTCTTGCCATCAGACCACAAATCAACACTAGATTTTCTACAGCATTTTTGGACTTGCATTTAAGGGCATTTAAATGCAAGGTTTGAATTTGGTTCTGAATTTTCTAACTGCCTGGGGCTAGAGTTGACTCAATACCAATTTAATACAGCAAGTTGCACGTTGGAGCAAGGTGCCACATGTGTGTTTTTTTCAGTGAAGTGTGAGAACTGAGGAAGCTCCTTTTCCTCTCTGACTTAGCACTTACTGTTATGGATCAAGAGGTGTCTTTGGAGGGAGAACGGGGTCCGGAACAAAGCTTTGCACTCCTCACACTGGAATGGTCTCTCTTCAGAATGGGTCTGCAGATGAAAGACAACACATCAGGGGAAGGGCTCATGGAAATCAATAAGCTGTCATTACAGTAATTACGGCTAATTTTCTAGACTGCATTCAGGAGGGGATGTCACAGCAATTTGAAACATCAGGGGATGAAGAATTAAAACAATCCTTCTGCCATTATCCAGAATCCTGAAAGTCAGCACAGCAGCTACTGAGGAACTGTGCCTTCCCAGTCCTCTGAAGTGTCACAGGAGGTGTGCGTGGGACAGAAACAAAAATACAGAATAACCACGGGAAAAACCTACAAGTTCAGTTGGATTGCTTCATCTGCACTAACACTGGCCTGGAGTACTTATTAATACAAATAAATGCTTTAGAACACGTACATAAACCCCTTTTACTCAGTTAAGTTTGAAGCTAACACTGATCTGATGCTCAAGAGAGTAACATTTGGCAAAGAAAATTTCTCAAATCGTGACAACAGCCTTATATATCCTTGTTTCAGTTTCTGCTATTAAAAAGTAAAAAACAAAAAGAACAAAACCAAACAAACAACCCCAAAAAACCCCAAAGCCATGGAAGAATCAGTACTGTGAGTTTCATAGTCTGTAATAGAATTCATCATAGCTGAAAAAGCCTCAAAGCCAAGAATAAGACAAAAGACTAAGCTTGGAGGAATATCACAAACTACAAAGTTGCTGAAGCAAATTTCTCTTCTGGAGCTTGGGAAACATCCAGCTTTATTCTACTTTTATAAATTTCAAAGCACTTTCCCTGTTTCCTCGTGTTATTAACTGCTGTCCCACTGTAGATAATAAGTTGTACAGATTAATTTACTATCTACCCGATTTCCTAGTATTTTTGCTAAGGAAAGCAGGCTTTTAAAGGATAAGTGTCTAAATATTGCATTAGCTCACAAGGACCTTATTAGAAGTTGCAGTGCAAGGAGGAAAAGGGGATGAACAGTGTGTGTTTTATAATATGCAGGAAATTAGGTAAACGAGTTAATTAGACTAAGGGCAAATATTAGCATAGTACATATTTATATAATCTATTTTTACTACTGAAAATACCATACAACCATTAGAGCTGTCCCTTCAACTGTGGGGGGACAGCATAATTACCTAGGTGTAGACTGAGGCCCTGGAACCTTGCTTGATCTATAATTCCTATGTCCCCTGAGATACTCACAGTACCAAAACATGAGGGTACTGCAATGGTATGGAGAGGTCAACTCCTTGACCTCAGCCTATGTCACTTGGAGCAAAAAGGCAGCTGGAGAACCATCAAATGTGTGGAATACATCTCCTGTTCCATGAAATCTGCTGAATGTTTCAGGCCAGGTTTCCATCCGCGCTTGCATTAGTTGGCACCCTGCTCGGCAGCCTTGGCAGTGAGGCCAAGGATTGACAGGACATGAAGAGACTGAACTACCTTCTCACCTCAACAGGGGGTTCCTCCAGAACAGGGCTGAGACATACTGAGGAGACACTGGGGGGGAGCTCGCAGTGCTGCTGTCTGTGCTGTACCTGTTCTGTGGATAAATAGAAGGGTTCAGTCTCCAGAGCTGTCAATCTGGCACCTTTCACGAGCGCAAAGTTCATGCTGCTTATTTCAAAAACGCCCTGCTTGTGAGCACTCACCACCTGAGCGATAGTTGTGAAGAGCACAGCGATCGGTACACAACTCCTCAGCACCTCCTTTAGAGTTCTAGTCTTTTGATCAAAATATATATATATATATTCCTCTGCACATCTTAACTTTCCTGCAGAGAAAATCACCTAACTAGGCATAACCCCGTGCAAGGGTACACAGATCATCTGCCAGCAACTGAGCATGGGCTCGTAGGGAGTATTTGATGGCAGCCTTTCCTACCACAGCATCTGTGGAGGCTTAAGCCCAGCCCAAGGCTACTTATTCCCAACAGATAAACTGATGGAATACAGTTGTTTCAAATCATTATGCTGCCCAGGACCAAACAACCCTGGATTAACCATAAACCCTTTAAAATCCTACGTCTGATGACCTATTTCTGCTGTCATATCCTCATACTTTATTTCCTGAGCTCATCCTCTGTACACAGCAACAAAGGAGCAAATGGAACAAAAGTATCTCCTGTGTGGAGGTAATCTGCATTAAATGGCTCAGAACATGCACCCTCATCCAATCCAACCTACAGGAAAGGTACTTTTACCTGCAGCACAATCCCATACCACATTTGCCTCCTCATTTCAGATACTATTCTCCTGCCTTGTCACAGGCACCTTTGAAATGACCCAACATCCACCCACATCTGAAAGATGTCTAAAAACACATGCTGTGGGAGCAATCTTTACCCTGATACTTCCAACACAAAATCAGATTAAATAACCCCCATAAAGGAATCACAGGAACAACAGCAACAATTTGCCATCTATAACACAAATCAAGAATTCAAAGGCACAAAAAGTATCTCTGTTCTGTTACTTGTAAGATACAAAAAAGATGTAGGCCTGCTGCAAAATCCAAAGTGGTTTTCTAAACACGTTGCTATCAAACTTTAAGGCCTGTTTGCTGTTAAATGCTGTTGATTTAAATGTTTTTAACTACTATACCCATCATTCCTACTGCAGGTTCCTAAGATCCCTGCTAACAGCCCAGTAACTGCAACCTGGAACTCAAAAAAAGCACCCTGAAATTATATAGAGTTCAACTTTTCTTCTTCAAAAAGAAAATGAAACTTATGAGGACATATTAAAGGAACACAGAGCTAAAATATCATTAAGAGCCCAAGCTGAAGAAATATATAGGACTACAACACACCATTAAAGGTTTGTTTCCACATTCCTGTGAACAAGCAGAACTACTGTCCTCTTCCCCTAGGAGTAGTGCAGCCTTCCCAAAATCATGGCACTTAAAACTCCTTTGGCATCCCAAGCCACCACATCCTTGAGTTGCATGTGACAACTGGTTTTGTGCATACACACCCATACGCCCCTCTGTTATCTCCTACTTCTCCTCATGTTGTTGACTCAATAGAGAGTGGTGTGTCTAAAAAGAATAATTCAGGCCACCTGTGTCAGTCTCCCGTCTCTCAAGTTCATCTTCTCACTTAGCAGGTGAGAGCAGAGTAAATGTGGCTGGGTGAATATTACAGCTGTTTGGGGAATCTTTATGCAAACACAGGAATAAGTCTCTTTCAATATAAGACAGAGTTGATTTACAGCCAGTACTATGTGCAAACAGGTTCAGGAAACAAGCATTCCAACATGCTTTAAGGAATTCTGTCAAAATTGGGTCCTTGCTAAATCTGCTGAATTTTAATATTTTCCCTATTAAGTGGAGCCGCTAATCCTTTCTTAAGACAGTGGTGTTGCTGCTTTAAACACAGAATTGGGTCAAAGTGTTGATTCCTTCATACTTAATCCTGAAGTCCATTTTCAACCCAAACTCCCTACCAGTCATCAACAGCAAATTAACATAAGGAAACATGCAAAAAGTATTAATTTACGATATAGAAGTATCTTTCTAGATTATATTTTATGCATTTTCCCCAGAATATATCCAATTTGTGAGATCCTGTCCCATTTTCTTGAAGCCTAAACCATGAAATACAATGACAGCATGTATGGGAGCTAATCCTGTCCTTCAGCAGGTTGCTGCATGCTTTCTGTTTTAGCCAGTCATCACCATTTCATCCTGCAAGAGGCACGATTATTGCTCTGACATGATTTATGGCCCAAAGTGCAAGAGATGGTGCAAAGATCCTGTGCCAAATTCCCAGATGGCATATAACACGAGCCAAACTGCGAAAGACTTGTAAGTATGGGGATATCAGGGTGAGGGTTTTCATTCTTTTACAGCCCTGTAATTCTGAAACAGCAGTCATGGATATGGCCTTGCCATTAAAAATTTAAACCCAGGTCAGGCATTACAGAAATGAGGCCAAGCAGATTTGAGCCCAAATCAACAGAGGCAGAACATCCTTTTGTGAGCCCATTTTTCAGGTAACGTTTCTTCTGATGCTGTTTTAAGATGTGAACACTACCAAGTGCAAATCTAGTGTAGTTTGAAAGCATCTGCTGCTAAGTCCAACAATGACTGCAAGAGGACTACACTTATTCAATCGTGATACTAAAAAAGATAAATTTGAAGACATTTTAAATTGTTTACCTTTTTAACTCGGTAACTTTGTATTTAAAAAAAATCCTAAAACCCAAAAAATCCCCACCAAAACAAAACAATACAAAAAACCCCAGAAAAGTCAAAATGGGATTTATTTGATGCTTTTAACCAAGCAACTGTGATTTACTTCTGCCTATTTAACTTTTTTGTTTACTAGAATTGATTTAGTATTTTGAGATTTTGGATATAACAAAGAACACTAAAACTACATTCTCCAATATTTTAATCCCATGTTTATGAGCATGGCAGAGCTTAATGATGAACCACTTAAAAGAAAAAGAAAAAATCTGCAAATCTGAGGCTGGCAGACCTGTAAACAACAACAGCAGAGTGCTTTACCTTCTTGTGATTCTTGTAAACATTTCTGTGGGCAAATCCCTTTCCACAGAGCTTGCATTTATAAGGTTTATCTTCACTGTGTATTATTTTGTGTGCAGTCACTTGATCAAGTCGTTTGAAGGACTTATTGCAAACCTCGCAGGTGTAGGGGCGTTTTTCTGCAGAAAATGAGTGGGGGACATTTAATCTCCTGTTTATACAGGGGGAGAAGATGAAAGGCAGAGACAGTCATCTCCTCAGAGAGATTTTTGCAATTAAGTCAACCCAATTAAGATTAAACCAATTAGAAAGACATCTAATGCCCTTTATGTTAGACAGTTAAGTCACTTCACAAAAGATGAGCCATGGTGTATCTCAAGAAATTGGCACATTCTTTGCAATACTCATTGCTAAAACTAAATTCTGATTAATTAGCTTAAATCAAAAGAGAATGACTTCAAAGAGGAAAACTCTGTTTCCAGATTACAAACGTGAAAGAGGGCATGACAGTTTAAATGTTTTAAAACTTAATTAACAATGTACATATTAGCTTTCAAAACCAAGAGTTCCTATGCAGTTCTTTATGCTTCAACTGGTGACTGCAACTTAACTACACTAATGCTCATCCAAAAGTGTCAAAAGAAAGCCAGGAGCCTCTGACATACAGATTATGTTACGAGAAATGAGCTTTTGGTGTGGACTGATACCAAGAAAAGAGTTCAATTGTAAGCCTGTGCAGCTGTAAAAACCTGCATTTGTTTCCATGCTAATGCGTTTGACAGAACAATGTTTGTGTTCCCATTGTGTTGGCTGATGTTCTAATCACCGGCAAAGGACACAGAAAACGCTGGATTCCAGTGACAGAAACCCGGGCAGGGCCGAGCTGTGTCACACTGCCAAGCCCAGGGACGGCCACTCCCCGCCCACAGCGACCTGTGCTGGCACAGGACGGGCACAGTGGAACGGTGTGGGGTAGGAGCTGCTTTCCTCTGACCCGAAACTACGTGCACATGACCCTACTTAATAACTCATGCATAAATGTTTCCCCATGTTTATCAACAAACCACTGAAAACACACTGCACCTCCCATCCTCTTCTCTTCACTGGTTTTTCCCTCTCCTCTATAAGACAGGTAGCAATCTTCGGCCCTATCCCAGCTCACTGACCTCACCTACCCCAGCTGGCACAACAAAACAGATTGACAAAGCAGAAATAGGAAAAAGACTACAGCATTATACTTGGATTTCTGAAAGACTCAGAAAGGATGGCTTAGATGGTTTCCTTGGAACCTGAGATTTGCTTGACCAGCTCAGGACAACACAGATTTCATCAAGCCTTCTATAAGACTCTAATTCAGGTAAAACACAACATCCATTAAGAACATATCCACATATACATGGGTTTGTGTTATTTTTGTACGTTACCTGAATGAGTTATCATATGGCGCTTTAGCTGGTTGGCCGAAATAAATTTCTTCTCACATTCCTGACACTCAAAGAGCTCGTGGACCTGCAAAATGAGTGTTGGATGATAATTAAATGTGTGCCTCAAACACCATCACACATCTTAGGTACACAGTAATTCCCTAGCAGACTCTATTACAGTAGCTATGTTAATGCTCATAAAGACTCTGTCATTTCCCCTTTGCTGGTCCCTTGGTGAAAAATGTCATCTCCCAAAAAATAAAAACTCATAATTGCAAACGAAAAATTATCACTACAACTACGCAAATTTGGTGTTTCTAACTATCAGACCCATTTAAAACACCATTATTAGGGAAGCATTAAAAAACGGGATGCAGAATAACTTTTCAGAACATTTCCTTCTAGTCAATAAGACATATGCAAAAATGACACAGCTTCATAGCTGCTGTAAAAATTTTAAAACACAACTCTGAAATGCTTGCAGGCTTGTTTCTCTTAAAAGCTTTTAGATACAAGACAGTGGAGGGGCAGCAGTGTCTCAAACTGTAAATGCAGTGTTTTCCACACAATGTCATCAAGGACTAAATGTGCTACTCACATACATGTGTTCGCTTCTAAGTTTGAGTTCCTGGGAGCAATTAAAATCCAAAACATGAGATGCTTCTATTAAAGCCATCCTTTAGTAATAATCCACATCAGTGAAGATTAACACTCCCCCTGCCTGCTTGCTCATTATTATCATTGTTGAGTGATTGAACTTTGGATTTTAACAGGATTTCAGACCTTAGTCTCAGAATACAGTTCAGATGGTGCTTTATTTGTTCTATCACAAACTTAGAGAAAGGAAATCTTACAACAAACTTCTTCGTTCTGCTACCCAGTCTTTTGTAAGCTCCTGTACAGCATTTCCTGAGTTGTGTTGCTGGGAATTTAATTTTGTTTATACTATCATATCACTTAACAGCCCCAATCAGGGACTACTGTAAATATCAGAGAGACGATAGTAATGTACAATTGGAGAACAAGACAAAAGAGAACCTGTGAATATACACAGTCCTGCATTTCCTTGAATTTACTGAGATAAAATAAAATTTAAAAAAGGCATTACACCAAAAATTAACATGTTACAAGCAACAGTCTGGAACACAAGAAGGTGAGATTAAGGGACAGAAGACAACGACAGCAAAGTTTAATTGTGCATATATAAGGAAGGGCTTATCTTTAGACATTTAAGGCACAAGCAATGCACAAGACACACGAAGCTGAAAATGAGTTGAAATCAAAGATGACATGAAAGCTACAGATCCCAATGTCCGTGTCTTCCGAAAGGAAACACACTGCAATCCCCCTACAGCCACCCTCTTTACCTCCTTTCTCTGTGTTTGTCAGATTTATCTCTCTCTCTGTTGTTTGGGCTGATTTTCTCTCACACTTTATGTTCTCTGCTTTTCATTCTTTACATTGAAAGGAAACGTGTGGGGGAAAAAATCATCTTTCTCCCAGTTTCACCTATTTTTTTCTTACTGGTTTTACTGCCTGCATAAATACGTCCGGCAATGATGATCCTGCCCCACTTCCTGCAAAAGCAAAGTAATAGAAGCAGACAGGCAGCATGAGTCCTACTATGTGCAGTCTCGCTCACTATCTGATGTGTGTGAATCTGGAATATCTGTTTTCTGGATATTTAAAAAGAGAAGCCAATCAAGAAGTTTTATGCACAAAGTCTTCATGGTGATTCTTATGATGAGTAAGTGCTCAAGTGACACAATCAACGCTATTTGAGAAGCTTGTTAGTGTGTGTGACAGTGTCTGCACAGGATTACAACTACTGAAACAGAACCTTTTAATAAAATGGACACACTGACCAAGATATTCTGCATTTTCAGGGCCTGATGTGTAGAAGGTGCACTAATGCATAAAGCTTTCAGTTACATGTGGCAAGGTACACCACCATTCGCTCTGAGGAGTAACAAAGTATAGCCCTGGTAAACAAGAAATGCAGGGACGAAAACAAATTAAAAAGGACGGGCTTCACCATTTCCTTTGCAACAACATATTTTAATTGATATCATCTATATCCACAGTGGATTCAGGTTATAAGCAGGGCATTACCAAAGACTCATAGCTAATCTGATAAACAGTACAATGCAGCTTTTTGCAAAAACAGAATCTCCTGGGTTTTAGTGATTTATCAAATTAATCTTGCAGGGACTTCCTTTGGGTATAATGGCTTCAGAATCTCATATTCATAGTCCATCTGTATTTCTGTATGAACATCCTTATTTCCAATAGATGCTTTTCAAACTGTTCACCTCTCCTGTTCTGGTTATAAAATATTATGTGCATAAACAAAAAGACATTAAAGATTTCTGTTTGAGGCTGAATTTTTTTTTTACTCCCGTGTAAGTACAATACAAATAACACCTTCAGTGGTATGTCAGAAAGCACTGATTATATTTTATACAAAAACTGAAGGCTCATGAGCCTATTTTATGGTCGGTCTGTCTGCTATCATTACGTAACACACTTTAGATTTAGCTTAGTGTTTAAGAATGCTCAAGAGCAGCAGGCAACTCTGACTTAATGCCGGCACGCACAAATGATACAAGCACAAACATATTTGCATGGGGGAAAAGGCGCATTAAAACTTTAGGAAGATTTTTGGTTTAACCAACTGCGATTACAAAAATAAGTCCCCACGCTAAAATATGTTTTGAAACCATGGAAGAGATTAGCCAAAGGCTTGCATTACAGCAGCTTTCAAGTGACATGAGCACCACAGCCTCACATCTCAGGGAAGTCAGTGCCTGCTGTGAGTCAGCCTTCATCTCACTGACCTTTCGATGCTCTTGGAGATTTGTTGCTGAGGAACATTTCTTATTGCACACTGAACACATCAGCTTCTTCCTAGAATTTCCTGAAACAGAAACAAAATACCACCAACATCTTAAAAAGGAAGTGCTAAGAGAGAACTTAAATATTTCCACTGAGCCTGTGACTTTTCACAGGTCATTTGACTGACATAAGATTTTTACATTTGCAGCCCATCTTCAAAGTGTTCTGTATCAGGAGTTCTCTGTGGGTGTCCAACAAACCAGTTACCGATGGAATGTAAAGCAAGAACACTAGAACAATAAAGGAAAAAAGCCCTTCAAATAGATGTTATCATACATCCCCACACATCCCATATGAAGAGCACAATTCACAACTAGGAACAACTCATTGCACAACTGAACACTTCATTTCTTCCAAACGTCAACACAGGAGTTAGTGCAGCAAGGACAAAACGATCCCAAGCATTTCCCATATTTGTTTATTTAGAAAGCATTAAGCACCCTACTCTGTAAAATAATATATCACTAATGGTATTCAACTGAACAAAACAGGGAAATCCTACTGGCACCAGATCACAAATTCAAATCTCGTCTAAAATGTAAATTCCAAAACAAGCTACAGGTCAGGCACCAGATGCATTTTCCTTCGCTTTTCACAGCTGCTTTAAAAAGTGATAGACCATTTAACTGAGTTTATCTATTACTTATCTTTAGAAATTCATTTTAGCAACCTATAAAGCCATTTTAATACAAGATAAAGCCACTGTAAACCTAATTCTTTGTTTATAACCACATGCCCATACGGGATACTTCCTAGCTTATGTAAAACATGTTCATGCTACACTGAACACTAAAAAGACTGGGCACAGACCAAAGAGGAGGGGAGAACTGCTTAGTTAAGCACAGTAGTATGGATCATAAACAAATTCATTAGATGGATTCCTTCTCAATATTTCAGAATCACAACATCCTGTATCCTTCCTTCCTTTGCTGTCCTAAAAAATTCATACTATGTTGACTTTTCCTACTACAACATACTATGTCAATCCATTGGTTCAATAATAAAATGTGTAGTGCAAAAGTAGTATCAAATCTCACAAATGCATCTGCTGTTATAAACCTTATGACAAATGTTTATATATACAAATACACACATAATACAGAAATACTTTCAACTCACAAGGACATTAACTAGACCTTTTCAGAGGAATACCTATTCATAGCTTTGCATAACAGTCAACACACAATAATCCTTTCTACTTTCCCTTGCCCCCAGGTAACACAAAGCAGAAAGGAATTCTAGAAGTGTCCCTCAACAGCAGTAGGTTCTTTTCCTTCCTGCACCAACAGCAGCTGCAACTTCTACAACTCCCAAGGGGTAAAATAAAAGCTCTGCTCATTGTGCGGGCAGTACAAAAATATCCTCCAGGTAGCTGCTCTCGGTCATGTCTGGAGTGATTCAAGAGAATTGTGGAATTCATATATCACTACATAACTGAGTGTTCTCAGACAACTGCAAGAGAAGTGTAGGGAACAGAACAAAGGACTCTACGTAACTTCCATTGACCTCACCAAAACTTTTGACACTGTGAGCAGAAAAGGCCTGTGGCTGATCTTGGAACGATTAGGATGTCCCCCCAAGTTCCTCAAAATGGTCATCCTGCTACACAAGGATCAGCGCGGACAAGTCAGATATGGCGATGCTCTCTCTGAGCCCTTTCCAATAACCAACAGTGTGAAACAAGGTTGTGTTCTCACACCAACTCTATTCACAATCTCCTTCAGCATGATGCTCCAAAGGGCCATGGCAGACCTTGATGNCCACCACCTGCAACTCCTCGAACGCTTCCATCAGCGCTGCCTCCGTACAATCCTAAACATCCACTAGTCTGATTACAGGACAAAGGTGTCTGTCCTTGAACAGGCAGAGACTGCCAGCATCGAGGCCATGCTGGAAATGCAGCTGCGCTGGGCAGGGCACGTCTCCAGGATGGAGGATCAGCGCCTCCCTAAGACTGTGCTCTATGGGGAACTCGCCAACAGCTGCCGCAAGAGAGGAGCCCCGAAGAGGAGATACAAGGACTCCCTGAAACAACACCTCAGCCTTGGCCATATTGACGACCATCAATGGTCCACTCTGGTCTCCAATGAGGAGAAATGAAGACACGCCATCCATAACGCTGCTGCTTCCTTTGAGAACACACGCAGAATCAGTCTTGAGGAAAAAAGGCAACGCAGGAAGAACTGTGCCTCGCCAGTAGTGCCGATGGAGACCTTCCACTGTGCCTTTTGCAATCCGACTTGCCTATCTCACATTGGCCTTTTCAGCCACCAACGTGCTTGTGGCAAGTGTGGGTAGAGCCCTTGCAAATCTTTGTTCACAATGCCTAGCCATGATGATGATGACATAACTGAGCAGAACTAAGCCTAAATATAGCAATGGTCATGGATGAGAAAAATTCTTACTGATACAGAAAGATGGAGATACCCTTTTACAAGGATGATTACGGAAGGGCTTCTGTACGCTGCAAGAATCTGGCAGGAGAAAGAGATTTCATGTAATGAAAATCTCAAAAGGCATCTCAGTGCTGTCATCGTCAACTACAGGCTATTTTCTGTGCACTCTGGAATTCTACTGTCCCCACACAAAGTCATCTTCCATTGACATGGAGAGGGCACATGCAGAGAGCAGAATGGCAGAACTGAGATCTGCCCTGTGGACCTGAAAGCAGCATTTTGCCCTTTCATGAAAAAAGAGAATCAAGTTGGATTGAAAACTCTTGATTCACAGTGCACAGATATAAAACTGCCAGGGCCTAAGAGGACCCGTGGATTGTCTGGTCTGGCTTTCAGCACAACAGGGGCTAGAGAATTTCATGCAACACCCTCATCCAGCCTAGTCATTTGGGATGCACATCTTCCAGAAAGACATCCCACTGCGCCCTGAAAATACCAAAAAATCAAGAACTCCCCGCCTCCTGCAGCAGTTTGTGTCAGAGGTTGATTTTCCTTGCTACTGAAACTTTTTGCTTCATCTATCCCTTGCTTAGCTTAAAGTTCTCAAGATGTTTATTACATTTTCTGCCAGAGACTGATGATTCATCTGGTTTACAGTAATTTCCCCCTGGGGGAGGAGGAATAGCTACTCCTGCAATTAGTTACTTCTTAATTTTCATTTTGATACAAATGAGTCCATTAAAAAAAGAAACCACAGACAATGTTTACCCTGATTTGCAAATTTAAGGGTAGGAACATGTTGAAGGGGGGGCTTCCTCTGAAGAAGCATTAAGCTCTTTCTTACCACTGTGAACATTTTCCTTGTGTTTTTTCAGGGCATCCTTACTCTTGAACCTCTTCCCACAGCTATCTGCCTTGCAGATGAATCTGGCATCCCCTCTGCACGCCTCCTTGTGCTGTTCGTAACTACATGGAATTACAAATAAAGGAAAAAAACCACCACATGAAGCAGTATCTCCAGAAACCTGACCCACAGCAAGTACTCCGAGCTGAACACATGCTGCACTGCAGAGTTCCAAGGCCACCTCATGCATTACTTACAGCAGAGAGGAATGAAAGCATTTGAGTCCTTCCCCTGTTAGGGTGCACAGACACTAACAAGCTGGAAAGCAAACATGCAAAGGGAGGCCAGCAAGGACAGGACAGCAGCCCAGTAACTCGGACACAAAACCTCGATTCCGAGCTGAAGGAAGTATTGCAAACAGAGCACTGAAAGCTTCGGGAGGAGTCTCCTGGGCTGATATTCTCTGTGCACTGAAGTACACTGAAAGACAAATAAAAGGAAAAAACAGAATAAGGGGAACATTCTACGACTTACACAGCCCTGCAGTAGCTAAAACATACATACACCTCTACAGAGCTTTAAGCAGGTGAGTAATCCATCTCATGTGTGAAGTCTCCTGGAATTTAGCAGGACTAATCAAATGCATCAACAGCAAGAGTTGGGATCACACTGCTGCTCCCTCACACAGATTAATCTTACCTTGCTTGATGGGAAAATACACAGCATGCACCCAGCAATTACTACAGACTGGAAAGAACATGGCTAAGTTCAAGAGAAAATATTCAATTTTCTCCACCGAATATTTCTCTGCTATGTAATTTTATTTATTTCCATGAAAGAACACACGTCTCACATAATGCTGCCAGCTCTAGGAACATGAACATTATTCAGATGTAGGAAAGACCAATTTATTACAAGAGCAGCCTTAAGTGCATTCTGCGAAATATGAATCTGCTTCTTTCCAATACAAGAGAGTTAAACATACTATCTATAATCACTTAAACATCTAATGCCCCATCTGTAATTAAATGTATAATAACATGTAATATGTCTATTTAATTGCAATAAAAAATACATATAAACAACAAAAGACAAAACCAGTTATGTTTCTGTATAATTGTAAGGTGTATCACTTTAGTGACTCTCTTAGTATATACTCTCAAAGACAATAAAGATGTGCTCTTAAATCTCACATCTTTCATGTTTCTGTTTGGTTTTTTTCCCCTTCCCCCAAAGTTGTTTGTTTTGGTTTTTTTCTAAATCCTACTTTAATTCTGTACCAACATCCACAGCTTAAAAATCATATCTCCTAAACTACTAAATATTCCACTGATGGAGACCACACTGCAGCTCTGATCTGGTCTACACTGCATGATTTTTAAACATAAAACATGAGCAACATTTTCGCAATTCAAATTCAAGTCTCCCACAAATACAAGAAATTAACATATTAAAAGATTAAAGTAGAGTAAAGGTACAAATACAGAAGCATAAGAAGTAAAGCTTAAATTGTGATCAAGTCAAAAGAAACAAATTATTGAAATCAATTGGAACGACCCCTGGAAAAAACACTCCTGTTTCTACTCACTGTCTTTGTAGAGCTTGCTTAACAGGGAATTTCTTTCCACAATTTCGGCACTTAAACTCCTTTTCCTCACTGGGCTTTTGGTGCAAAGTCTGAAGATGTTCAGCTAGAATCTCCTGGCTGGCAAAACTGGATTCACAGTGTGGGCACGCATGGTCCTCTTTAGAGGTGAGGGGATCTGCATGATTGGAGGCAAAACCAGTGTACAAAAGTAGTTTTGAGGCAATATTTTGGTTACATTAAGAGAGATTTTCTGCCAGAAACAGATTATGCAAAATGGTGTCATGAAATTCACACAGGACATTGTCTCTGAATGGATTACATGCAGCCTATCTTGAGTGGATTACCATCAGCATTATTGAATATGGAGGCAAAGTATTAAGCTGAGTGTGATTAGGCTGCTGGTCCAAATTAGTGATGTAGGTTGCCTCTACTTGGACAAGGATGCTGAGAATTCCCCCGGCAGCTCAGGTCACCTTCCTTTTCTTAGACATCTTACCTTCAAGGTTGGCTGAACAGCTTTATGAAAAGGTTTATTTCTCTCCCATCTAAGCAGGAAGAAAAGTACCCCTCTTAGAGTAAAAACTTGGCTTTCGTAAGACTATGTCAGGTGAAACGAGCTCCGTCTTTAGTTCAAAACTTAATAGTTACTGCTTGTGAAATCTGGGCTCACCCATTCACCCAGTAATTCACAGGACTGGCTGCTTCTTATTAGACAGAAAAGAACCAAAACAAAGCAATAAGTCATACAAGAACTCAGACAAAACCCAAGAAACCTTCCAGTCTCCTAGTCCTATGCAGTTAGTGTTCTCTTTATCCTTCATTATTATTTTAAGCTCTCAAGTTATCCTATTTTTTACACAGTGCTCACCTGCAATTTTTTCACCAGCTGGTTGCATTTCTTTATTGTTGCCACTGTCTTCAACTTCCTGGATAACAGTTACCTCTTCCTCCTCCTCTTCCTCTTCTTCCATGTCACTGTCCAAGTACCCAATCAGAAGCTCTGTGTCTGTTTCAATATCTTCCACAGCCAGATAGAAAATATTTTCCCCTTCCTGTTGCCAACAGTAAGTAGAAGCAATAAATAGTTCTGTCAGAAAACGAGAGATCCAGACACAAGTATGGAACCCTGAGCTATATTAGCCCTCAACTCTGGAAGGGTTGGCCCCATTCTTCAGGGAGCACAGTGCTAGAACAGCCTTTCTGAGTCTTCTTTCCCAGTGTGGCTGCATGGATAAAGTGCATTTCTATTCTGGTATTTGGGAAATATTCCCCTGCCTCACCTGTGAGGCTTTTCTCTTATGCGCTGTAGTTCAGACCAAGGTGAATGTGGCATTAGAGTCCTTTGGTGCCACACTCTACTTGATGAGAACTTCAGAGCTTGAAAATGAAATATTTGAGCATTAGAAAAATAGCAAAGTTTAGATGCCTAACACAGCTTTAGCTCTCTCTCCAGCTGGCTGCATCAATTCTAACAGCTTTGAGCAGCATGTTTACACAGTGTGATTTTCTTTCTCTCAAGATTCCCAGCGTTCTCCAGCAGGCTTTCAACCTGGTCAGTTATCTTCACTATCAAATTAGCAGGCACACCTGGAAAAGGCACTGCAAACACCCTGCTGATTTACATCAGTGTACCTCCACAAAAGGCCAAAAGATCCAGCCCACATTCTGCACCACAGGACAAGCTGCAGAATAATAAGCTCCAAAACCTTCTCAACAATGACTAAAAAAGCTTCCAAATAGATACATAAGCTGACAACTTT
Source organism: Sclerurus mexicanus (assembly GCA_013396755.1). Classification (NCBI taxonomy): domain Eukaryota; kingdom Metazoa; phylum Chordata; class Aves; order Passeriformes; family Furnariidae; genus Sclerurus; species Sclerurus mexicanus. The sequence continues at coordinate 243,910 of VWZF01003762.1, read as the reverse complement.
GGCCTTTGACAACACGTAATTAAAGTTACCTAGGGTTGGCACAGTGTGGGGTGAGGGGGGGATCTACAGCAAAACCATCTGTCTCCTAAACTGATATTCAGAGATGCCTTTTTTTTTCCATATGTGAGCCAACTGCTTTAGGTACTCCCCAAGCTGCTGAAGGAGACTCATTTTTATACAATGAAGACTCCCAAGTTCTATCATAAATCTTACAGCTTATCTGACTAACATCCAGCAAAGTTAACTGAAGCTTCTTTACACTGCGCCCAGCCATATATTTTGTAACAAGCTCCCTTGAACAAGGACAAGATAATGATTTTTAATTTCTGTAATATACTGAGATTAATTCAAACTATCAACAGGGATGTAGCATTCCTTGAGCTGCAGAAGGTCTGTTATATATTACACAAGATACTGTCACACAAGAGTGAAACTTCCTTAATTCAGCAGACCTGACAGAGCTGCTGCTTTCAAGGATGCACCACTTTTCTGTCCTTATCTCAACAGCAGCACTCAGAAAACAAAGGAAATTATGCATTTTTTCCTCAAGATCTATTCTGCAGTCCAGATATCTATCAGCATGCCAGCCTAACTCCTGCACACATCTCCAAGTTGCTGGGCTTCATACGTCTCTGTCACGTTGCAGAGACCTTTAATTTACTGCGGTCTAAACTCAAAACAAATCACGTACTGAAACTCTTGACATGAGGAAAAGTAAAAGGTCTTTCTACACTCAGTTTCCACTTACACAGGATAAAACCTCTGGGGCAAACCTCCAATACATCACTGTTTAGGACAACCTTATTCTAAAAGCAAAACAATCTTATGAAGGGAAGAACATACCTATTATTGGCTTGCAAAAAGTAATTTTAAAAATTAAAAATTTTGAAAATTGAAAGAAATAAAGGAAAAGCACGTATCCCAGGCAGAAATAAAGGCCCAAACTTACTCATTAAAGAACCAAACAGCACATCTTTCAATTAGGTCATGTGACACATCTTACACCACAGCATAAATCAGGGAACACAGCAACCAGAACTATGAGGTTAACATAGAGCAGGCTCTTATCAATAACTGCTGCATCCTCACCATCTCTGCATTTTCCCTATGTGAGCTGGGGCTTATTTCACATCAACTCTGTGTCTAAAAACATCCTGGTTCTCCCCCATTTGCGTACTTTTGGTTAGTAAAAAGAGTAATGACAGAAGTACTAAGGACTGTCAATGCTTGAGTGCCCTTGGTTGCATCTGCGTTGAGAAGTTTTGGTGCCAGCCCAATCTAAACTCATTTCTCCTCCAGGGTTAATTTGTTTGGCTTCTCCAGCCAAACAACCGCTAATAGCCAGCTATTCAGAGCAGTAATTAATCAAGATATACCCAAACTATAGTAGCTCCTCAAGGCAGCATTTTCAGTGAAACCAATGCAAGTTCTCCAGAAACGACAAAAGAATTAGGTCCCTCCCTCCTCCAGCAGCATGTGCACAAAGCACATGCATCTACATGCATGCAAACACAGTAAACATAGGACGAAACCTTCTGAATAATTTTAATAATCCTCCTGTTTCCAAGAACACATCTGCAATTGTTCCACCTGCCCATCTGCTTAGACCACTCAGGCTGTTTTCCTAACAACATCCACCTTCAGCAGGCAACAATGGTCCCCGGGAGAAAACCCCAAGTGCTGGTTGTGGCGGCACCACAACTTCCCTTCATGCAATTCCTGGTTTATTATTCAACTTTGTTTCTCTCGCTCCCTGCCTCCACTGTCACCTTTTACACTGCAAGCCACGCTGACCTGCCAAGTAAATACAGTTCTCTTATCTCACCTTTGCTCCACTACAGGCACCTGTCCCACGCAGGTTCTTGGCTTTTCCATACAGCAGCACACTTGCACATGTGCTTTGAAAGGGCTGAGGGGGAACTTGGGGTCACTGACAGACCATCAGACTTCCATTCAAAAGTGTAAGACAGGTATGTCATCTCTTCTGAAAGCTTAAAACACAGGAGGAGGAAGCAGCACATGGTCTTTTGTTACCTGAGGGAGTGTAGGGCTTTTACATCCTTCAGAGTTTGACCAGCTGGCTCCAATGCAGCCTTCTTAATCCTTACCCAGTCCCTCTCTGTGCCCACACCACTCCTTTAAAAATTACCTCTATCTCCAATTTCCCGGCAGCAAGCCAGCTCTTCAGCCTACCTGTTGTGCCAGTTCTGCTGTGCTACCTCCCCAAACAAGCACACTCCCTTTCCTGGTCTTTGCCTGCAGCTCCAGGTTGTCACGTTTGCCAGAGTAAACCCAATGTTGGCAATGTCTGTGAGGGCAGAAACCACTAATCAGGAGATGAGTGGAGATGATTTCTTGGAGGCCAAACCACAAGCACTGGAAAGGTCAAAAGCAGCATGCACTATGAGGGAAGGTGTGATCAGGTGTCCCTGGGGCAGCTGGTGAACCAGACAGCTTTACAGAGGTGCTGCTGGGGATCCAAGGGACCCTTGTGCCCCTCAAGCAAAGAAGGGGAAATACGGCACAAAGACTCTGAGGGAACCTTTTCTTGTTTTCAAGCTAATTCATACATGGAAAATGCTTAACTGTTTGAGGCATATATCCCTGTCCTACTCAGTCTGCTCCTGGGAGAGCAGCATGTCTGTGACTGTCACCAGCCAGGAGGCAGATGGACCTTGGAAAGACCGCCCTACTGATCTGTTCCCACAGTGCTGTATTGCACGGCAAGGTGGATGACCTCTGAGACATAAATGTGAGACTAAACAGAGCACAAGGCTAAACTAGTACAGCTATTCCAACACCTCTCTGGTATTCTTAGACCACACTGCAGTCTTTAGCAACAGCTCCCAGTGAAGCTTAGAATACTTTTCCAGCTGAATATTCTGTATTATGATAGACTCTAAGATACTGAAAACCCTATGAGATAATTTAGTACATTTTTGTTTCTGTAAATTTGCCTTCCCTGTACTTGTTATCATTTTGATATGATTGTTTATTCAATTTTTCCAAATGCTTCTCTGTGAAACCTTTTATAGGACTAACATTCTTGCCACTCTTTTTTCTCTTTAAACCATCTTCCAACTCCAGTATGATCCCTTTGAAAGGCATGCAAAAAGCACTAAGCAAGGTATAACCCTAAGCAAGGTATAACATTATGCAATACAGCATAACAGTTTCTTTCTATTTCTTTATTTAAATAACCATTTGCCTTATCAAGAAAACCACTGGTACACACTGGATATTCCATTAAAACGTCTAGTGAGAAGTTCAGGTCATTTTACTGAGTGTTTTATTGGAAACACAACAGTGAACATTAATTGTTCACACTGCTCCCTCTTGTGAACCTTACTTTGCACTTGCTAACACTGACTGTCGTTTGCTGTCTCTGCCTGTGCACTCATCACGAGCTGATCACAGCTAGTGCCTCAGACTCCTCATGGATGAGAGATAAAGAACCTGCTCACTGGTATTCAAGGACTAGGGAATCAAGTGAAATTAGTTTCCAGAAGAAAAACAGATGCATATTTCAACAGAATGTGGAATTAAAACAGTGGGAATAATTACCACAGAGTGCTGCAAATGACAACTATAAAAAGCCAAAAATAAACTTGGTAAGTTCAGATCAACGGCAAAGACTAAAAAATTATTTATTTGACAGTTTATCCTTGGGTACTACATGATAATCCTCTCAGACAAGTTGATCCTTCAATTCTCTTATTTCTACTGCAACATTTTAGCCACTGTGCTTCCTTTCAAACCTGTCTCACTTCCATATTCAATTTTAAACTACAAGGCAAATGCATGATTCTGCTTTTCACACACCTAAATCCATACCTGAGTTTAGCATAAAACACAAATAAGCACCTAAATAATTAGTCCTGATTCAACCAGGTATACATTTACCTTTTTAGTTTCCACAATGCCAAGAAAACAACTACACGCAGAGAGACAAAAGCTTAACTTCACTATAGTGAGAAACTTAAACTGTTGTTACAGTTGTTGGTTAATTATTCTGGAAATTATTTTCATGTACACTGTTCAAATCAGGAGAAATGGTTCATGTCAGTGATTCAGTGCAATTTCATCACAGTGGATTAATATAAACCTTTCAAATAATATCAGTCTGAGGACCTCTTTCATTTTCCATCCTATTAATCTTATTTATGGTATTATACTCAAGCATAAGAGTTAAATCTAAAAAGAAACACAGGAAAAGGAAAGCAGTTTGCTACTTCTCTCCAATCGTACAATTTTATTGCAAGAAATAAAGACCAAAGGGATCAAATTGTGAAATCAGTAACAGGAGGCAAATGGTGGGCATCCACCAAACGTACCTGGATGGCTGCCAGGTTCTTCTGTTCCTGTGAAGGAGCCTCATGGACGAAACGCAGCCAATTCGAATGGCGAGGATTGCTCGCATCCAGGATATAAAGGACCTCGCCTTTGCTCCCACGAACCTGAAACATGCAAGAAACCAAAACAAATCAAGCACAATTAAAGTTGTTTACCAAACATGCACCATCATACAAAGCACCAAGCCATGCTCGTGCTCAGCAAGTGTATTTTGCGTTCAGCAGGTCCCACAGCTGTGGTGCACATACACCTTTTTGTGTAAATATATTTATTCACCTCAGAATAGGGGGCAACTCAAACCCAGCAATTTCACTGAGCTCCCCCTCTTTCCTTACACTTTCCTTTAGTAAACAAGCATTCAGCCTGACTGCTAGGCCTCCCCAAGGTGACAGCTTCATCACGGGTGCTCATGTTTTCCCCCTCTCTCCTTGGTCCTTCAAGTCCTCGTTTCCTTCAGGATCTTGCCAGAAACCAATACAACCTCAAAGGCTCCTTTAGCAAGGGCAAAATCCATCTTGCCCTTGGATGGAGATCCATCTTTGGATCAAGAACAAATATAATTGCATTCATTCTTTCCATATATCCTATTTTACAGCTCACTTGAATATTTTATACATGTCTCTGAAAGAATTTTAAGTATGTAGCCTCAATGAAGAGCAGAGTCTTAAACTACGCTCAGCTGAAATTTTATCAGCTTAGGAGATAATTTCAGTAAACAAATAAATATACTATGTAGATGAAGGACTATGAATTATTTACTAGAGGTTTTGCCCACTAAATGAAAAAGCTACTTTAAGAAAAAGAACTGTGCACACAAGACATGGAGATGGATGTATCTGGAGCTTCTGGCTACCATTACAGATCCATATAATTTCTACAACTGTAACAAACTTCCAGCTTACACTGAAAAAATGAAGGTAATAGAAATAAAAACTTCATACTAGCCAAGTTATTCTTTCCCCTCAAAACACAAAGACATACTGCTGAAAAAATACATTTGTCACTGCCAAAAAAAATTGGTTTATTTTAAATAATAAATCACTTGAATCTCCACTGATATAGATGATAAAGAGCATGCAAAAAGGTCATACAGCTACACTATTATTCCAAGTGATTTATTTATATAATGAATGTATTTTCTTTTTCATCTGTCAACAAGCAGTATCCAATGCAGGTATTTCCCAAGAGCTAGGGAATTTGGCTATGTAAGATCAAAATTAGATTGTCTTCATGGCTTTGTATTTAAATTGCTCACATTCTTGCTATATTTGTTTCTAATAGATGCAATATCATATTCCTTCAGCATGACTGCTTCAATTACCTAAACATTCGGGATATCATTAGAAGGAAAAACTGTCTTCCCTTACAATAATAGACGGTGACAGCATGTTGTTCTCAGGTTTAAAATAAAAAAAAACAAACAAACCTACTGTAGTTTCTGCAAACAAATAAGTCTTCAAAATTTATTACTCTTTTTCCAAAGGAAAACATATCTTAAGAAGGACTCATCATGAAAAAGCGCCACCATTTCAAACTTTAAAAGCTCTCTGACTTTCAAACACATAGATTAACCCCTGAGAAACGTGTCAGACCTACATATTTAAATGCACCTGGGAGCAATATTATCTCACAGTGAGCACTGCAATGAGTTTCCCAGAGAAGTTATAGATGCCCCATTCCTGGAACTGTTCCAAGGCTGGATTGGACGTGGCCCTGAGCAACCTGATTTAGTGACTGGCATCTCTGCCCACGGCAAAGGGGTTGGAACAAGAGTATCATTAAGGTCCCTTCTGACCCAAACCATTCTGTAACACTGTAATAATCATCCAGTTCTACATAGGAAACCCATGAAAATGGTGAACACTGCTGATTAGCACCTTTGAGTAATTAAAGTGAAGCTAATGGCTTGCTGATCTAGCTACCAAAGTATGGGTTATAGAAGTCCATCGTGTGGGTCCTATAAAGGCTTCCATCAGATCTTAAGTTGGAAAGAGAAGCAATCCAGGCCCCATTATAAAAACCCTACGTTACACTATCTACCTTTTCATCAATTCTTCATTTGCTTCATTCCTAAATTATATAAGAATAATTTATATTCACTTCAGTGATACACAACCATCTCGCTTACGCTTTCTCAGTCTCTGCCAATCCATAAAGAGATGTAAAACACAAAGCAAAGCCTTAGCACATAAGGAAATGATTGAAAAAGGAATACGATAAATCCCTTAAAAACATTCTATATTTTCTACTGCTTTTTCCACCTCGTAAAGAAATAATGCTGCATGAAACACACAGATGTGAGGACGAAAAGTCAAGAAAACCAGCAAAAACACTGTACTTAACATGGACTAGACTGATGACATTTTCCACTCCTTTTCTGGTTGCATGGATGGTGAGTTTCCTAAATGAACAACTGGCCTTTTAAGCACCATGGCAGTGAATTCCACATTTAATACTTAAAACACCTAAAAGGGTCACACACATCCAAGGCATGCACCGGACATGAGAGCACCTCAAATGGAGATGCCTAAGAATTACCTTCCTGAGAACACAAAGGTGTCACTGAACTAATTCAGTCAAATGTCTCCCCAGTAAGATGAAATACCTGACATTCAGTTACCACCCAGAGGGTTCTACCTCAAGAACAACCAGGACACCTTTGAATTAACAAATAAATTAACAAACACCACACACACAAGTGCGCAGATAAAACTGTGCCCTAGGCATTTTAGAAGCTCCAGTATGAAACCCTACACAGGCCTAAATAATGCCTAAGCTGCCTGCAATGCCCATCAGCAACAGGCACTACTCCATCTGCCACAATGGATTTATCCCCACATCTCCAAGATACATCCCAAGTTGTCACATATGCTACTTCAAATTGCTCAGGAGTGCAATTGCAAATGCTCCACCATGCACACCTGGCAAGGGAAGAAGGGAAAAACAAAACTTCACTGCGAGTAAGCAGATGGTTATCTTTGCTGAAGGCAGTAAACACACTGCCTGCTTTCTGTAAACCATTTTCTAAATATTTATAAATGGAAAAATCTATGTTCATCAAACAGTCATGTAAAGAAAAGTACTGCGTTCTGCACTCCATTTTTTTTTGATTAGCTGAAAACATGGCTTTTATTGTTACAGTATAAAACAGCTAGATGCAATACTTCTGCATCCTCAGTTTCAGCCCCACAACAGAGCTCACTGCAGAGTACAAACTCACATTTTAATCCCTCTGGTGCATGACATGGCCTGACCTTGTCAGAGGGTACAGAAGACTCACTCCCACACCTTTGCCAACATTCTGTGGAGCTTCCATCGTCAGGGCTGAACTTCCCATTCACTGGAATGATACCCAAAGCTCCTCGAGGAAATAGTGTGTGGTCTTCTCTAACAAGTTCAGAGTAGGATACAAACACCTCAGCCTATCAACACGTGCTTCCTAATTTCTCAAATAAATCCCATAACTGAAGATGTGAGGCTAAGTCTCAGTCACTTTTGGAAACACGTTCTTCTCATCACTCAAAACCAAGATCATTAAGGTGCTGCTCCAAAAGTTACTAAAATGAATACAAAGGCATACCTTTAACATGGATAAAGATGACTAAAACAAATCTTAATGGAAATTCAGCTAAATAAACAAACTGGTAACAACGTTAGTAACTACTTTGGACACCTATCTGTCCCAGTGAGAATTAACTTAAGAAAACTGAAATCTAGGATGTAAACTTGAGATAGTGCACTAGTGTCTGACTCTTGTGCAAGTCCAGATCGTCTGTCTAAGAAATGAGAAAGACAAAAGCTTCTGAAAATTTAACAAAGATTCGCACAAAAACATTAAAAGCCAATTTTAAATGTAAATACTATTTGAAGTAGAGTAACTGGGAAGGTAGTCTTCATACAGAAAAAATAAAGACTACATTGCTAAGAACTAGATTTCTAATATCACATTCATCCTGAGGGCAAACACAGAATTCATCAAATCAAGATTTACTGTATTATGAAACTCTGGACATAATTTGACTTTATGTCTTGTATGCAAATGCCTTTGTATGCCTGAACCACATTTTACAGGCAAGATATCAAAGAAATAAAAAAGAAAAAAAAAGAAAAATGTCACCAAAACACACAAAGCTAAAAGTGCTTGACTTCTCATAGCTCAATCCTTAACGTTAGAGCTCTGATACAAAGCTGCCAATAGCAGATTTTCTGTTGCCTTCACCAATTTTCAGGCAGGCTTATTTAACCAAAAACAACTGTCACCACAAAAGCGATGAGAGTTAAGTAGTAGAAACATTAGATCATTTCATTTTCTTATATAAACACAAACATTAACTTCCATTGAAAGACTGATTTCTGATCTTCTTGGGTTTAATATAACAATGAAGAAAACATGATCTTGGCAGATAGACAGAAACCAAGCCTGAAATATGTAACATTCAGCACTACATGGCATATTATGTTCCATCCAACCCTGACCAACATTTCTTCATGGTATGTCAGAGTATTTGAAGAAGGACTAAGTCTTTCCAGCCCCCCCTGTTTTAACATTTGCCAAAGTCATCACCAGAAGTCTATGCTTGCCACAATCCAACAGCAGTGAAATGAATGCCACTTTCCTATTCAGGGATAATAACGAAAATGAACAGATACCTTTCCTTTGTAAAGGGACATCTGAGCCTCCAGAGCAAAAACTTGTGTGAACTTTTAAAACCTAAAGATTATTTCCTTCTTGCCTTTGGGCACTGGCTCTTCCAGCAAATACATATAATTTAAAACTGCTATGCCAAGTGTACTAATAGACACACACAAGGCAGTATTTAATCAAGGGGTTAGTGGCATGATAAGAGTAAGAGCAAAACTCTCAATTCATCACCAGCAGGCTGTGTCCTTCCCTTGCACAACAGTCAGAAATAACAACACAGGAGTTGGAGGATAACACAGAGGTGTTTTTTTAACAGTAAGAAAGAAGAAGCACAAAGCCATTTGGATGTTCTCTGGGGTTTTTATCACTTCTAACTACATGGTTACCGCAAATTTGGGTTTTCTTCCCCTTCATACCACACATAAATAAACTTGTCAGCCTGTAGCTCTTTAAAAAGCTAACAGTAAGATCAAGGATGCTTTCCACCCACCCCACTCCTCTGGAATCTGTTGAATGAGCAAGTAAAACACTGGATTTCTTCAAAACTATGCATGTTACAGGCAGAGCAATAGCATTCTGCTAGATTTAATTTAAAGAGAAACTCTACCATCTTCAGAACTTCATTTAAAAAAATGACTGGGCTCAGTAAATTTTTTGGGTCCCATGTTTTCCCAAAGACCAAAGAAAATACAATGTGTGCAAGTCTGTCCCAAAGTGATGCCTTAAAGATGCCAACTTACAATGCTGGTCCCAGAGAAAAAGGAACAGCTCGATCAAAACAGACCACATCACAGAGCACTCCTCTACACAACCAGAAATGCATGTGGTAAACTTCCTCACAGAAAAACACTCCACAAAATTGAAGCCCAGATCCCAGGCATCGCATACCAAGAAAAGAAATGTTGCATTAATGTTGAATTTTCTACTTGACTTACAAAAAGCCTCTCCTACTCAGACTTCTTTCTGAAGGTGTCCTCTCTGAAAACACCTTTTTTTTCAATGCCAACAGACTGTGAAGTCAGGCTTTAGTGTGCCTTCATCCAACAGTCTTCAAATTAATGATTTTTAATATCTTTGTTACAGCTGACTACACACAAACTTGGCCAGTTTCTGTGCGTGCCTCCCACAGGCTCTGGAATAACCATCTACTTGGACTGTTCAACATCTTACTTGCTGCATTCCTGGTCTCAATTTTCAACTTAAGACTACTCCCAGCATGATTTAAATTATATTATAAAGCTCACATTCAGACCAACCTCAGTAAACATGAACAACTTGGGTTAAAATGTTCAGGAAGTCATAAAATTTGGTATGCAGGAATCTTCTCAAGGCTCTCAAAACTAGGTTACAGTAAGATATTTTGAGATGATTTTAGAACAGCTCATAAAAAGCTCATTTTTTGGTTTGCTGTCGATGGGGTCATATTAGTGTCATCAGTAAATACATGTATTTGCCTTTTATTTTCTGTCTTATAGAAACAGATAAATCTCATTTCAACATCAGCAATGAGGAATCTGGAAAATCATACAGCTTTCCAACAGACTTAAAGACCTTCTCATCGCTATAATCCAGCCACCATCTTCAGAAAACCTAGTTCTAGCTCAAGTATTTTACTGATTTAATATAAACTGCAGGAATATCAGGAAGAGACAAGCCAGTCAGAGCACATCAACATGATCTGTCCTCAGCAAACAGCTGCAATAAAAGCACGTTGTGTTGGGTTTTTTCAGCTGAGAACAAACAAGATGAAAACAGTTGCTCTGAGCATGTAACCAAAGGGGAACCCACATCTCTCCTCTTCCTCTAATCAAAAGGGGTATTTCGGGCACACCCCTAGATTAAAACAGACAAAAGAAAGCCGAAGGTGGAAAACAAGGATTCGCAGACTGGACTTAACACTCATCCAGGGCTATTTTGAGTTTGGGTTTAATGAGATGGGCTTTTACCATTCTCCCACTACTCATGGTTCCCGTGTACAGAATCTGTTTAAAGCTCTGCTAAGGCTGTATCAATACTGTGCTCTCTTTATAAGCTGCTCAGTGATGCTAATGCTAGAGATTTCTCAAATCAACATGTATTTTGTTCTAAATGCGCTGAGAGTGCTTTAAGCCACATGTCAAACGTGAGTTTTTTTGGACAGTGCCACACAACATAAAAATAACAGTCATTCTTACACCTCTAACCACAGGAAAATGAAAAAGTAAGAAATTAGTTTTCTTCTCAGTGTAAAAGAGGACTAAATATGTATTAAATAGAAACTGCTTGGCTGGAGGGGAAAAAAAAAAGGAATTCTGCTCAAAGAACGAGAGCAGAAAAAGAAAGATTACAAAGGCACAACAGAAGCAACAAAAAGGCATTTATAACAAGCTGGAAACATTATTTCACTAATTTTTCAGTTAGCATAATCTCCTCTGGTGGTGAACAGATTTTTTATTTCAGGCAAATAGGTATGACAGGAACAAGAGTGTGTTATGGCCCTAATTACAAGAACTACTGTGTAAACTACTGTTCCTGACTAACACATATAAAAATGTATAAAGCAGCCCTGAAACTCATTGAGCCTTCAGCTACGTGACCACAGCACCACATTTTTATTTTGTTAAAAATCTCCCAACTACTCATTGCATTAAAATTTGATAAAATTCAAAAACTTCATTTACATTTGCCAAATTCCAGCCCAACTGTCACATCAGGAAATGCATTATGATACAGCTGAAGGAAGCCGTGAGCTGACACCTGTTGATTACCATGAATCAGTACCTCAGTAAGTTACAACTTCCTCTATTGAAATTATTTTCACTTTTTTAAATTATTTTCACATTTTTTTAATCATTTTTCAAAGTGGTGTTATATTTTGATTTTGATTGACTTGATATTTTCTACACTTCATTTATTGGTATTTCTTTATAGTTTTAAAGAAGTCAGTCCCCTTCCACCCAAACAGCATAATTTAAAAGTACAAAATCTCACTACAGTGTCTTTAAATTGGGGGTCTGGGAGAAGAAAGGAAGAAAGGATTTGCTACAGTAAAACTTAATTCTGAGAACAATTTTTGCCAGGTGTGATGATGTCACTCTACTCACTTCCCACATGAGCCTGCAGTCTGTGTTCTCATCCAGTTCCTGTGGCATTCGCTTCTCCCCTGCAAAGGGGCCAAATTTTTCACCCTGAGGAATAATTATAAAACAAAGAGAATCAGTAAGGGAGAAAAAGGTAAGTGAACTCCCAAGCTCCAGGAGAGGAACAATTTTTAGCTCCAAACAGGAAAGGACAGTTTTCCTTTATTATCTTACTTCATGGAAAGAAGGTGCACATCCTTGAGGGCTCAACTTCAAGCTCACTCCCATTCTTTTCCTAGCTTGGAGAATCTCTCAACACCATATCTCTCCTCTACGTGCTTATTTCCCCTCTGAGAAACATGATTTTTCTTTATCTTAAATAAGGCTGAAATTTTTAAGTCAAATGTCTTACATTTCTTATAAAATTTTCAGGAAGCACCTTGCAACAGACATCCAACCAAAACACAGTATTTGGGAAGCACAAAGTTTACATTAGATTTATTTGTGAGATAATTTGCAACGCTGCTTTTTGAAGTGCCACAAATCAAAACACTGAATAACTGAGGGTTTGATCCTACAGAGAGATTAGTTTAAAAATGTAGGGAAATATGCACGTGCCTATGAATTCATTCGAACCTTCATAAACAAAACCAAAATGTTCTACCACCTGCTAGTCATACCACAGGCTGTGAAAGCATCCATTGATATGTTCTTCCAAAAGTATTTGGTATTGGAGTTTTTTCCTTCATAGACGTCACACTACACACACTGCCTTGTCCTTATTTGCAGTGACAAGCCCTACACCCTGGAATGCAGCATGATATGTTCCCTTAGGGAGGATTCAGATCCAAAAGCACTATATACTTCTAAGCATTAGAGATTATAGCTACATATTGAAAAGCAACTTCAGTGTTTCTTTAAAAAATAACAGTATTTTCGTTAATAAAAGTATTGATCTTGTCCACATATCCATTGCTCCAGGTGCATTCCACATTCCCAAAAACAGCCTGCTACATGTTTAGTTTTTACAGACTGTCTACAGGTAGAGTGGAGAGAAAGAAGTGGAATGGAAAACATCCCACATCATTCCTCTTGGAAACTTGTATTTAAAATTAAACCTGAAGAAGTAATAACAAAGGAAAATAAACTGGCTTTCAGAACAAGGCAACAGAACAGAGGGGCAGTATTTTTAAATGTGCATAAAGAAGAGCAAAGCAGAAGGTGAAAAGACAAGAACAGCACAAGAGAGCAGCTGGAGCCCAGAGCAGTGATGGAGGCACAGACATGGGCCGTGACAGCAAAAACTGGGACTGTGGGGCTTCATGTCCTTCCTGATCTCCAAACCACCCCTCATCATTTTGCTAATAAATGACGTCAGAGTTCCTCCCCTGTCACCTTTTCAAATCCTGGGATTTAATACTCAACCTGAAACTTCCTCCTTCTCTTACCTCAGCAGCAAAGAAGGTGAACATAGGTCAATACAGACATAGGTAAACAGCACCTACAGTGTTAATTTTACCCATCATCAAAGCCCACAGCACTTCTGGGATGGAGCACAGCACCAGCTCAAGAAAAAGAAACACCATACATCATTCCCATCCCAGCTACTCCAAACCAAGAAATCTCTACTGCAATAAGTTTAAGGCCTTCTGGAGGCTCAAACAATACCAAAAGGCAGCATGTCCACCTCTGAATGCAGAGTAAATGCAACATGAGCAGTAGGTGATTCAGATTTCTAAGTACTTTTTATGGCTTCCCAAATTTGGAGGGAAAACAAGACCTCATGTCTTGGAACACAAAGGTCCATGGGGAAAAGTGCAATTATTCATTTAGCCTCTCAGACCATTTTCTTCATATATACATACACATACACATTATTTCTAGTTAATAAACATGTTGTCATATGCCAATACATATTAATAAAAAACAGACTTAAGACTTCAACTTCCTCTCTGATCAACTTAAGTGAGGCATACACCAGAGTCTCAAGTCAGCCACAGAAATGATTCAATATATGAAGGCACACAATTCCAGTGCTGGAAAAGCTATTTTCAACAGTTGCTTACAAGAAAGCAGCAGTAACTAATCTTCCAGTCGCAGCAGGACACAGAGAAATGTAATGGCTCTCTGATGGTTATACCAAGAGCCTCATGATACTGCTGCTCTGCAGCCAAAGACCAGCAGTTGGAAAACAGAAGGTACACAAGAACCACATCTCTGTTAAGGTAACAAAACAAGAAGTTTCCACCTTTTTTGCTTAAAAATAAAGAATTGAAAGGCCAACACAATGCCTGAGGATGCACAAGCAGATGGCAGGCAACAGCAGTTCAGAACGTATTATTACCACAACTTTGCTAATAGCAGAATTTTCAGAGGCCTACTTAGCACTCGGAGAGCTAGTACTGATTGCTGATTATAAGATCATCTGAAATGTGTTTTACTTTCAGTTCAGACAACTGCAGTTGTGCGACAGCAGTGGAGAAAAAATGGTGCACTCAGCAACGTAGGTTTTACTTCACAATTAAGTGTCACATTCAACACCTCTCCCCAATCCCAAAGCGCTGTGGAATTTAATGGCTATAAACTACTCTGCATCACACCCATTAAGTGTAGCACTTCTGCCTCATTACTGGGCAGGAGCACGTGTTGAGAGCCCTTCAGATGGGATTTGGTTTTTTCCATGGAAAAGAGTAAAGCACAGCCTGGCTATGTCCCACACACCATCTGTGTTATTTACACACCCACCCTTCTCCCAACAGCCCTGCCTTAGGTATCCAACCAATTTTAGGAATACTGTTTTAACCACTGTTCACAGAGCGACTCAAGAACGGGCTCCTCGGCCCATCAAAGCCTGCTCTTCTCATCAGGACTTTGCACACCACAACTGCTTGTGCTACAGAGGACTCACTGCCAAAGGATAAAGCCTGTAACAAACACTGTCACCAGACACTCCTAATACAAACAGATCTTCTTGCAACTGCCTCTGCTTTTACCTTCTGCATTCCACATGTCATACACTGTCACACTTGGAACACAGCAGTATTTCTAGGATGTCCTGGAAGAGCTCTGACCAAACACAGTTTGCCTGTATAGAGTTCTAAAGTGAAGTGGAGTCATTCAGGTGAGAAAATGCTCTATTTATCACTGCATGCGGCTCTTAATGGTTCAACTGATAACAGGGTAAAGGAAGGAGGTTCATCCCCTAACCTCTGAGCTGATATTTACAATTGATATTTGGTATATGCTTGAATGATATACGTGTGTATGCATTCATTTCCATGTGTTTCACTCTATGTCAGAGTCCAGGGATTAACAGGTGTTAATAGCGTACAACCTTCCTGTGTGAATCCCCAAAGCTTTCAAATGAAAGTTCAGAACTTCAGTGGGAAAAACTAAAACCAAATGTTATGGAATTGCTCCTCTTCCATCCCCCCCTTAACACTCGGGGACGCCTTAAAAATGAGAGACCCCACGGCGCCTAAGCCTTGCTGACGAAACCACTGAAAAATTAGTCAAAAAAAAAAAAAAAAAGGAGCCAAAACCAGGGCAAAGATGGAAAAAGCAAAAAGACGGAAAGCAAAACACGCAAAATACATAAAAGTGAGGGCTAATGCAGGCTGTATAGGTTGGGGTAGCCTCGATGTGCCCCAACACGCCACCCGCTGGGATTTCAGGTGTCGGATCCCCTGTCAGGAGGTGTAAGGGGCACCACAGACAGGCAGCACCACTTCGTTCCAAAGCCCCGGGGTTAATTACCCCGAAACGAGGAATTAAAGCTCTCAGTTGAAGCCTGGGAGCCGGCAGGGCTCGGCAGGAGGGGGCAGGTCGGGGCGGCCCCTCAGAGCGCGGACCGTGAGGGGAGGCGGCCCCGCCAGAAACGCAAACTTCAGGAACAAAAATAAATAATAAATAAAAACAAGCAAAAGTCCTCAGAGCAGCCCCTCCGCTGTCCCTCTCCCGGCTGAGGGGGGCGCCCGGGGCGTGTGCGGGGCAGAGGGCGGGGGAGAAGCGGCCCCGCCGCCCGGCGAGACGTGGCGGCCTCGCCCCGTGCCCGTGCCCGCCATCACCCACCTTCGTCACTCTGCGGGCCGTGTAGAGCCCCATCCCGTCCTGCACCCGGGACGCCTTCAGGGCGAACCTATCCGGCACGTACATGCCCAGCATGTTTGGTTTGGTTTGGTTTGGCACCGAACGCCGGCCCCGCCGCCTGCTAAAGGGCAGGAGGATGCGGATTGCCGGGGAGGGCCATCCCGGCGGGAGAGGCGGCAGGAAGAGGGGCTGTCCGGGGGCAAGCCCGGCTACCGAGGGGAGGGACCGGGCGGAGGGGCGGGGATCGGGAATAGCGGCGTGAGGAGCCGGGAATGGGGGGTGTGAGGGGATCGGGAATGGGAGCGTGAGTGAGGGGGACTGGGAATGGTGGAGGGAGGGGAATAGGAAAGGCGGAATGGCCCGGAAGGGTGCGAGGGGATGGGGAGCGGTGTGAGGGGAATGGGAGCGGTGTGAGGGGAATGGGAATGGTGTGAGGGGATGGGGAGCCGTGTGAGGGGAATGGGAATGGTGTGAGGGGAATGGGAGCGGTGTGAGGGGAATGGGAATGGTGTGAGGGGATGGGGAGCCGTGTGAGGGGATCGGGAGCGGTGTGAGGGGAATGGGAATGGTGTGAGGGGAATGGGAATGGTGTGAGGGGATCGGGAGAGTTGGAAGTGACCCCGGTGTTCCTGTGGTGCAGGTACAGCTGAACCCACATAGTCCTTGGCGTTCGGGGTGTTGCTGCTGAGGGAACGCCAGAAACTGAGCAACCTCAAAAGAACGCAAGCGTCACAATTTTTTTTCCTCCAAAAATTAACACCCTCCATACTCTTACAGCATACCCAGCAAGGGCATTGTTTTCTGACTAAAGCCACACACAACGTAGTTGAAAAGTTTGGCGTTCAGCAGGTTGCTAACATAGCACCAGCACTGTAGGAACACTTAGTTGAAATAAAACTGCAATACCCAATACTGACCTTTTTTCTGGAAAGCTGGTTATTTTGAGTTGGGGTTTCAGTCTGCGTCACACAAATACTGTCGCTCTCTAAACTGAGGTAGTGTCGTAGCTGGAAAGGGGACCTGATTATGAGGTCAAAAATAAAAAGGACAAAAGTGATAAAACCACTGTATTTATAGGCATAGTTTAAAATTGTGCTGATAATAATAATAATTAAGCCACTGAAGCATAATAACCTCTTATTAATATTCTTCCAGAGTTATTAACAGATGTATAAATAGTAGAAGCATTAAAAGCTCCTAGTTTCCAAGTTGTAAGGAATAAAAAATGTCCAGAAATTTATTTACCACATGATAGCGAACAGATCATCATAAAGGCTTGCATTGGGTTTCTGCCTGTCCATAGGCAGACATCTAGGGGAAAATGAAATAAAATTAAAAAACAGGTCTAGCTGAACATGGAACTCCCTTTAACTATTTTTTGTTCCCTTAGATATTGCACACAATGATGCCATTTTGCATTTAGCCTTTACAGAGTGATAGTTTTGCTATCACAGAGCTTTATAAAAACATCTTTACTAAGGTGATGTATATTCTCACCACCACATATGTATGTGGAGAAAAATGTAGATGGTACTGTGTGATATTCAATATATGAGCTAATGCTCTGTAAATTAGATGAGGCCCTCCCTTTGTCAAGGAAAAGAGCTCCAACGCTGTTGAAAGAATGATTTTGGGAATGAAAACCAGACACACAGGTTTTGCACCTTGATTGAGAGCCTGGACACTGACTGCCAATTTAGTGGAAAAAAATAAAAATGGAACATCTATATAAGTAAAAATTCTAGCATCTCAAAAACACATAAATTTAACTGAGAGGAAATAGGTTGCCTGGGGCAACTGCTTCAGTTTTAAGAGTAAGAGCAAAATTTAACTATTTTAATTAAGATCCAGCTCCAACGCTCCCATATGCATGACTGAACACAGTATTTTTGTAGACCAGAACACTTTCTTGAATGGATGCCAGTCTGTCTTAATAAATATCAGATTAAAAATGCTGGCATCATTTTCCCTGTCTTTGACCTTTTCCAAACGCTGTGAATATTCTAGAATTGTTTCACAATTTATTAAGGCCTCAGTACTTTTCTGAAAAGAATAAATATATATTTGGGGGAGGCCTTCATTTTGAGCCCAAAAATATTTCTTTTACGTGAAGTTAAAAGTAATAATACAGCACAATTTGCGGTGCATTTGTGTGTCTTGGTCTTAAGCTTGTTAAGTACACAAGACTATAGTTATTTTATTTTGTGGAATGAAGTTACCTGTGTCTTACTCAGTTTAAAAAATCAGAAAAGAGGCTGTAGCACTGGACAAGAGAGACACCAGTCTCTCCTTTTGGGGTGTACTGGATGTTATGACATTGATCAGATATTCACAACTGCTTTGCCTGTTATATTTTTTTTTTAATTTAAATTAGTCAGCATTGGCCTTAAAGCTGTAACTCATTTACAATCCATCACAGAGAAACTGAACACGCTGACCCACTGTTTCCACGTTGCTCCCTAGCTGCATGTTTAGAACTACCCAGAACACCAAGGAGAAACACAAGGACATCCAGCAGCCTTCTAGTTTGAAGCCTATTGCTGTCAGGAATTATTTCCATAACTTCCTTGGAAAGGGAAAAAGGTATTTTCAGAAGGAAGCTCTCATGTAGTCATGAAAGCTGCTGTGCCCCAAATGAAATTCCATGGCAGGAATCCACACATGGTGACAAACAAAATAATTAGAGGAGTTTTTGTCTGGAGTTATAGTACTTGTTGCAACATCCTACCAGGAGCTGGTATGTTAGTTAGCCCCTCCATTCGAGGAACAGTTAATTGTCATACTTAGTATGTCACATTCTAAGAAACAAAAAGATTTAAGACCAAAACGGTCTTCAAGATTCCAGAAGCAAACATGCCAGCTGCTGAAGTGTCAAGCAGCTTAGAAGGAAAATGTGTTCTGCAGAAGAAAGGATGGCTTTTCATAGCTAATCCCTTGTTTAGATGGTGTAGTATCACCTCCAGAACTTTTCAGGAACATCTACTTCCTCCCTCCTGCTCTGCAGGCAGTTGAACTGAAATCAGGGAGGCTCATGGGTTTTTAATCCTTTCAAGTGTTCCTTGCATCCTGAAGTATTAAAATATTAGCTTTTGCAGCGTCCACAGCAATGGCAGAATTTGTTGTTCATGATAGTGGCTCCTCCTTCCCAGTTTGAACATTCACTGGTCCACACGACATTTCTGCACTGCAGTTTAAGGAAGTTTACAGGTATGTTTTGAAAACTTCCTTCAGCCCCATCCACTCACTCTTAACCTGGTAAGACCAGGAGCAGCTCTTTAAAAGCAATCTTTGTCTTATCTGGATTGTACACCATTTGCAGAACATGTACAATATTGCCAGACTAGCTCCTCTTATTTCCTCACTCATGTGCACCTGCACATTTCTAGTGTGCATTTCTTCATGTTTAGTTTTGCAAATGTTTCAGTCAGGTATTTCCCTGGAGTTTGCCGAGCCCATTTATCTGACCAGGTACAGAGTCCTTAACTCACTTGGGATCATTGTTCTTTTTCCATCCTGAGTGACTCCCCAGACCTTCTACACTGGACCAGGGTGGAAATAGGGCTTTACGCTGTCTCATTTTGCATTGAAGTTTTCAGGAAGCAGCAGTTCCAGCTTGTCTAATGACAGACTCTGAGGGGATTGGAAGGGACTGTGAAGATCATCTCATCCCAACCCCCTGCCACGGGCACACCTTCCACTAGACCAGGTCTCTCAGAGCCCCATCCAACCTGGCCTTGACAAGCTGGATATGGACCTTCAGTCTACATATGCCAGCACAGGCAAACATGATGACTCTTGGACTGTTTTTGAAGAAAATCCAAGAAAAGTGCATCACAGTCAAATGAAATATTTGGGAACAGAGGCAGCAAATGAACTCCCAGAGCTGCTTTGGGGACAGTGGCACCCTTGCCACCAGTAATCACCAGGCTCAGGGACTAAGTACCTGAAACAAATGGTGTTGACAGAGTCAACTTAAACCATGTGCTGTACTACCAGCTAAAAACTCAATCTCTTATGTAAAACAATCTCCCTTGTGAAATAAATATGACAAAAAGCCCCATCTACTCAGTGTCTCAGTGGTTTTTTTTCCAGTTCTTACAGTGTTTGTTTTGTCTGTATTTTCTGGTGATCTGAAAAACTTTAGCTGTTCTTTCCCTAATGCACTTTGATGTGCTGAGCAAAATTCCTTTCAGAGCTATTTTTAAGGATTGCCTTTTTTTTGGTCTTTTTTTCTACGCTGATTCTTTTGAAGTTTTTTGAATTCAGTAAACATTGCAAGTACAAAATTATTTCCCTACCAAATCTCTCTTAATCAATGCACAGTTGGCTTTTGGGGTTTTCTGTAAACTAATACAGACTTCTTGTGTTGTGATACTCAAGGTCATGCAAAGCTGTAAATACTAAGATTAAACTTATGTCTCATTCTTTGCTTACATCTATGAGTAGTTCCTTTCAGAATTTCTTTCTCAGAGATTCGAAGTCCTAGAAGCTGGTGTCAGGATTTCAGAACTAAAATTTTTCTCCTTTCTGTTTGAAAACACTAAAACACATACATGCATTTGTATTTACATTCCCAATCTGATGGCATATTAAGTGTTCACTCCTGTTGTTCAAGAGGGTTTTAAACTAGGGTTTAAAAAAAAAAATAGACAAAGTCTAGTAGATGTGGCCTCAGAAGAATGACTGAAGACATTCAGGTCTTCAGTCTAGAGAACAGAAAACTTTGGGTATGAAATGACAGTCTTCCAGTACACTAAAACTACTTGAAAGAAAGCTAAAACCAAAATTTTTGCTTTTAGCGAACGCCACGCTCAGGTTTAAAGGTTCATTCAAGAGGCTGATGTAAGAACAGCCTGTTGAGGGTTCTCACATTCAGCTAAAAAAGCTCAATACACACTTTAAATACCTGGAGACAGGACAAGTACCCAGGGGCAACACAAGGCGCACCTGACCCAGGCACCTGAGTGCTCCTTGGCACCTGCTACGGGACACGGGGCGGCCTGGTACACTCACATGTTATGTCCCTATATAAAAGAATGCAGGAAAACATGAACCTAGGGAATCTTGGAAATATAGGAATTAACCCACAGAACTCCAAATAACTTATTTTACAACATTTAGTGGCAGCTATCTCCATTATTTTCTTCAGAGACAAGAACTGACAGAATCACTTCATGCAGCAGCACATGAACTGGGCCACATCCTCACACACTGTGAAAGTGTCTTCCCCAGCTTGGGATATCCTATTTCAGCTTGAGAACAGCTTCCTAAATTGATGTCCCACACCCTGTTTTTCCTGTCAGCTCCTTCGGGATCGGCTCACCCTTTCCTTCATTAATGGAGAGTGACTTTCCAGATCCAGCTTCTCCATTCTCCAGCTCACCATTCACACCCATGCCCTGTTGCATAAAGGGCACAGCCTCTCAGGCCCCATTTCCCTTTACGCCCTGCACTGGTGCTGATCATATGCTCCTTCTGGGAGCAATAAGCCTTCAACTTACCTACTTCCCCTTCTATTTGTGACCTAATATTGAGACGGATCTTCATGTAACGCCAGCTTTGCCACCAAGCCCACTCCTACTCTGTGAAGCTATTTTTATTTGTTGAAAAAACAGGGAAATTAGGCTCTCTTTCAGTACCTGCTCTGTGACTACACTTTAACTCATCACATTTGGCAGTCCAACCACACAATCAATTCCTTCTAAAACCTTGAAAGAGCTTTAATGCTGGGAAGTATTTTTCCACCATTCCTGAGCAGGACATGTAGCTGGAATACCATGTTGGGTTTTCCTGTAGCAGGAAGACAGCTGACTACTATGAACTCACAGTGGTTTGCTAATATTATTATTATTATAGCAGATGGATGACAGCTCTCATGACTGACCTCTGCCTTTTTATGTCTGCCATGTGGGGTTGGATATTCATATTTTCACTTCTCCGTGAATCTCTGCTACACTGGGTATCGTTAAGCTGCTGCACAGAATGTTTCTAAATCCTTGGAGAATGGCTACATACACACAGAAGGTATTTCTCAGAACTGCCAGCTGTGGAAAATTCATTCTGGCATTCTGAGCACATTTGCACAATCTCTGCTGTTCTTTGCTCGGAGATTTCTCTCTGGTCGTCTTTCACATAATTACTGTGCTCACTGTTTTCCTCCTGTTGTCAGAAAAACAGCACCTGAGTTACCTTCTTTTCCACAGGATGAATATCCACTACCTCCTACCTTTCAGCATTCAGCCGTGTCTGAACCACAAGTGGAAGGCTTAACCCCTGCAATTGCCCACACTACATATGTATTAGTTTCTTTCCTGAGCTGTGAGCTGGAGAAATGTAATTCCCCTGGCCAGGAGACCTGGCCCCAGGAGGGAGCAGTTTGTTCTAAGGGCTCCAGGAAACGGGAGCACAAACAGATCTGCATCACCCGGCTGGGGAGCTAAACCCAGTTCCCAGGTTCACCTACGAGGCAATACTTGTCACCTCAGAGCTGATTCCGTATTCAAGTACGGCCTTCTTGCATTGCAGCCTAGATGCCTACTGCTTTCCCTTCTGACCCCTTTCCAGTCTTTTTACTCACATCTTTTCTTCATTTGTGCTTCATTTTGGCATTTCTAGTATTCCTTTCCACTGGAAAAACACCCTCAACTTGTAGCAACCAAATATTCCCCCGCCCCCTTCAAAGAACTTAACTTTTCCTATGAATCCTCCTCAGTCTTTCTTACCTTGAAGACTTTGAATTCAAAGAGACCGTGTTTCAAGGACTGGCAAATGCTCCAGTACTTACAGAACCCAAATATTTATTTCATCCCTCCTCGCTTTTATCAAGTGATGAATTCACTGCTATCAATGATATTTGACCTGAGATACCACACAAACCATTAGGGGCAGAGACAGTAAATTTGAAATCAGGGCTACCACGTGCATGTTTAGAAGGAACTGAGCCTAACAAAAACCAACCAAAAAATAAATAAACCAAACCACCAGCATTTGTCAGGGATCAAGTTCTCATTAAACCGTGCAGGATGAGTATTTGAAAAGGGCTTTTCTGTTGAATGCTTCCATTAAAAACTCTAATCTCCATTATACTCCATCTGACACCACAGGTACTCAGCAACTGTCCAAAAGGTCAAGATGTCAGACTAGATTCTGAAAAACATAAGAAGCAGCAATCATCCACTATACAACTCAAATGATTTTTGGATAGCTCTGTAAGGATCAACTGTAAAGTTACTTATGTACATCAGAAAAACAAGCAAACAATAGAAGAAAAACAAAGGAAACAGCTATTTCAAATATTGTGGTCTTACAAATACTTCATAGGGAAGTTGCTCAGTTTTGAAAGCGATGGAGGGATTAAATAATAATAATTTTTCTTTATGCTTTCAAAATTAAGACAGAAATAAGAAATATGTTCTTTCTTACAAGCAACAGTAGAAAGATTCAAACAAGATGACTCTCTCAGACAGAGCCTTCTATTTAAGCTTTACAGGTCTACTCAGCTCCCCAAGCAGAGATGTCTGGAGACTGAATTAATTGGGGGAGAGGACCTCACGTGGCACATCCTCAGGCACTACTTTCACTGTTCACTAAGAACAGGAGTAATATAAACTCGTGATACAGGCCTGTTAAAACTACACTCTGGGGCAGAAGTTGATTTTTGAGGTTAAAGTTGGTAAGGAGCTCTATAACTACCTGAAATGAGTAGAGAAGGGCCAATGGACCAATGTGCATACACATACAGATTAACAAGAGGCTCTGAAAAGCACGCTCTGGGTGAGGCTGCAGAGAGTTTGGGTTTGAGGCTGCTCGTGGGACGCCGTCCTATTTGTCACACAACGGGGTTTCTGTTTCTCCCTTGCTCCCATTGTGCTCTTTAAAGTCAGGTTTTCAGTCGCAGCCTGCCAGGCGCCCGGAGGCATCTGGACACTGGGTGCCCCATAAAGTTAAAGTTATTACTGCTCAGTATTGCCAGAAACGGGTTAGTCATCCTTGCTCATGAAGCACCAAGGGAACGGACTGAAAACACAGTGCAGCTGCATCTTGTTTAGAAGTGTCTCTTTCAAGAGGTACAAGACATTAACATGCCCCTTTTGAAATCATATGAAAGTCTGCCCAAGCTACAGTAACTCATCCCAGGTGGTCTGAAAGGAGCCCTGTGTACACTCACGTTATGGCCCTGTCTGTCTAAGCAGTGGGTCTCTGAACCCACCAACCTGCTCCTCCCACAGGCACATCCATTCACACAGAGCCCCCAGCAAATCTCCACCTCCTTCCTACAGTTTCTTAGAAAGAAACCATCTTTTTGCTATTTACAGTTGCTGAATTTCATCGTTTGTGCAATAGTTCTTGACACCGCATTACTTCCATTTAGTTTCCAAACTGCAGTGAGAGCTACTGGGTGGTACACCGTACATTTTAATTCTGATAAAACACCATCCGATACGAATGGCAGTAGTTCATTTTCCTTTGTTTCACCTCTTTGCAGACTTGGAGGCTGTAGGCATAACCATTACTTCCAATGACATTTTGAAGGTTGGAGAATATAATAACACAGAACTGTGATAAAAGACATAAGAAAAAGAACAACCTAAAAGGCTTGGAGCAAAACAATAAATAGACGGATGAAGCATTCATCTGTCACAGGTATTTTAACTCTTAATAGTCTACATTAAATTGAATGCAATTAAACTCTAATTCTCTTCAGCTGGCTTTTGGAAATATGTTAATAGATATTGTTATGACAAATTAAAGTCACATAATATCCTCTAATGTAAGAACCAGATGATTATTCTGTCTGATGGGTCCCACTGAAGCGAGCTGTTAAAGTGAGAATTTAAAAGGTTTCAATTATCTAAAAAATAAACCTGAAACACTTTCTTCATAAGGAATCTACCGCTTTGAGAAGCCTAGGAAAGAACAGCTACTATTTTGGCATCATCCCACATGGCATTTTATCCCCCCTGCCCAGCTTACAGTATCTGCTTAATGGAACAAAGCAACCAAAAAAAGCCACCAGCATGTAAATGAAGACATTTATCTCTTTCCAACACAATGATATTGGTGAGTTCTGCATCAGCTGCAACTAGAGCTTGCTTGGACTGAACTCAAGGCAATTTCTGGTAGACTTAAAGCACACCTTTTACGACAGATCATTTACCAACAGTTTTATTCCCTTTCTCCCCTCACTTCCCGCCTGTAAAAACAATGACAATGATGAAGAAAACATCAAATTATAAAAATCCACATGGAAATGGAGAGAGGTATAGTCAGGAACATGGATTTCCTGCAGGCTTGAGTAACCTGCAAGCTTCCACTTGTTCCTGCAGCCATCAGAGCACATGCCCAGGGGCCTCGTGCACGGGATAGACATTTGGACTGCATTAAGCTTCCAGGGGGTATGTGTGCAAGACTCCAGTATGGAACAGTTATTAAAAATGCTGCATGTTTGCTATTTCTGTGGTTTGTCGGAAAGGTCATAGTTTGTTTCCATTTAATGAAAATGTGCCTCTGTTCTTGGTATTGCTGTTTGTCCCTTTCACGCCGGTTCCGCCTCCTCAGTATCATTGTTTGTCACTGCACTGTGGGGTGTCCTGGGACTGGGGAGATGTTATGCATTTGCACAGCTTTTCATTGCACCACTGGTTCATTTACAGATGGGGGTTTCTGCCGCAGCAACTTCTCTGAACTTATTAGGAAGATTCAGTCTGGAGCAGGACAAAAGGAACCACATTCACTGTGCAGAGCCGTGTGGGAGCTGCATTATTTTAGCAGATGGAGGCTCGTTACAATTCCCAAGAAAATGTGAGCAAAAATTATTCATGCCATGCAGAAAACACACCAAACCTCCACTCCTTCACTAAGAGCACATCTCCTGGACTAGCAGAAACAAGCAGCCTAGGCTATGAAAAAAGCAGCCAGAAAGCACAAATTCCAGCTGAGGTACAAGGCAAGCAAAGAGAGCAGCGGGTTAACCTTCGCACAGACTGGAGGTGTGGATAACTGTGCATTTCCTCCAGTATATGAGAACTCCAAGAAACGGCTGCGTTTTGAGACAGAAAAGAACAGTATTGTATGATGGAAACATCATCCAAAGAAGCACACAGACGACTCTGAAAAGACAGCCAGGAAGCATTAACAGTAGCTAAATATTTATGTTGCACATTTCACATTTATCACAACATACCCTTCTTTTTCCAGAAAAAAATGTCTCTCTTAGGGGCTAGGACAGACAGTATGCAATTTATTTGTTTCTCTTGGTATATTTTCTTCTTTTAAAGGGAGAGACAGAGCCAAGTGGGTCCCCCGCAGGGGGAAAGAGGCAGTGTCCTCATTTGTGAGCTCCTGGGTGTGCTTAAGTGTGGAGAAGCAAACAGCAGGGAGATACGAGCACACAGATCAGGCCCAGGAGATGGCCAAGAGCAGCAGGAGAGCCCAGAAACAAGCCCCAGTGACAATGGGAACAGCTCACTACAGACCAGAACAAACTTGTCAGCTGCTTCAGCCCCCAAAGCCACAGAGCTGACTGAAACCAAGACTGGAAGCAAGGACAAAGTGAGCAGCGGGAGATTTGTTTATAAACCCTTCCCCATGTCTAGCCTGTCTTTCCTCTCTCTTGTCTCTGTTGCAAGAGGTTTGCCTGGTGTAGGCTTTGTTCAAAGAGAACCTGAGGTTTGAGTTTAAAAGCCCTTTGAGAGAAGAGGCCTGGACAGACCTACCTCAAAGCCCTTGTCAAAGATTGATTTTTTTTAAAGTGACAGAGATGTTTTGGTGTTTATTATGATGGCAAAGACTTCGCTACTACGTGCAGCATGGAAATAGTGGTTCTGTCAAGCTTTACCTCTTAGAGAAGGGTGGGTGAGTGAGTGACATCGCCAGCTATGCACAAGGGCACAACGTGAGCTCAGAAACAGCTGTGACCTCAAGCAATTCCTGCACACCTGGATATAAAGACAACACAAGGCTCTGGTAGAAAGACTAGAGAGTCACAGAATCCTTTCTCCACTTCTCCACTCCATCTGAGCTAGGAGCTGCCGATCAAAACCTCCGGGCAGAGCCTCCTACAAAGCATGCCATGAACGCTATGCTGAGTTACTATACAATCAGCTGTAATGCCACTTGAACTGATCAAATGGCTCCGAAACACAGAGCGAAAAGGCCTTTGTTGATACCAACAGGGCACCTGTGGCTAAGCAAGATCCAGAAACAGCTGTAACTTGCTTTAGCCCACTGCTCACACCAAAGCACCAGGCACGGCCTCTTCCCCGTGTGCTTTAGTTCTGCTCCAATGGCTCTGGAGGGGCCCGAGCCCCCTCACCCAGCACTCAGCAGTCACCAGGGATCCAGCAAGCAGAACCCACAGGCACCATCTGCCTGCACCAGCCTGAACGACCCGGGGAAGGACATAAGGAAGCCATTAGAGCTTCGGAGCAGTTGCCCAACACGACTCAAAGAAGGATCTGGGGAAGCATAATGGAATCACTCATGAGCAACTGTCCCTCTGCTCAACATCTGCGGGCAGCCCACAGCTGGCTCTGCTCTCCACACCGCTCAATATCTGCACTGCCTTGGTGTACCTGCCCAGTAGCTTTAAACGTGTCAAACACTAAAAAACAACAAAAATCCCAAACAAATCTGTGGTCTGTGAAAGGACGGCTGTGAAGAGACAGCACGGGGGAAAACAAAAGCCGAGAGGAAGAACAATGCCTCCCTACTGCACGGCAAAGGAGGAGAGTTGGCTCCAGCTTCTAATTGTAAGCAACTGGAAGTCAACGTATTTGTGTTTATTTCACATTCAGCTTCCCAGTTGTGCGATGGGGAATTGAGGAGAATAAACACAGCGATGCTGATGGGGCCAGACTGCAGCTGGCATAGGCATGGGAGTGTGGGAGGGAAAACATCAAGAGTGCCTGTGCTCAGCAGGGCTCCTCACCCTCGTGTCCTCAGGGAATTAATTAATGCCCTGGGACACAGAAGAGGAGCAAGTCCTGATTGCAAGGAGCAAATCAAGAACCATGGTTAACCACCTGAAAGGGGACACCCTCCCACCATCATCATCCCACCCTGATGATAAGTTATGCACCCTGCAGATGTAACATCCTTTTTAATAGCCATATTTTGTGTCTGTAAACACCAAGTATTCAAGTAGCAACATTTCCACCTGCTCTTTTTTCAGTTCTCCTGACCATAGATAGGATCAGTAAGGAAAGTCTTCAGCAGGAGGAGAGGATCTCTTTTTGAAGTGAATTATAAGCATTTCTCTCACAGTTCATCAGAGGGTACCTCAACTCCACATGCTTTCGAACTGGAAATCAGTCACCTTTACAGAATACACAATGGCTGCACGATTAGATGCCAGCTATACATTCATTATTCACTCATGCCTGTTTGGAGATAGAGAAGTCCCTTTCAGTTAGACAAGTTGTGCTGGGAAGTAGTAACCATCTGCATTCAAAAAACCTATCAGAGTTATCACGTCACTTAAACTTGCATTTATAAATAGTTCTTTTTAAAAGAAATGGCTTAAAAAAAGAGAGGGGAGGGAGGATGTCCCACACACCACACAAGCAGTGGTTTTCCAGACAAGCTGAGGATTATGATTGTCATAACCAGTGATGTGGATTCTAGAGAGGTGATAAAGGCATTCTTCCAAAGTAGGCTTTGGAACCACTGAAGAGATGAAGTAAGAACTTGCATCTCTGGCAGGATTAATGCCCCCAGTTTATAAACCAGTCTAAACACTTGTTTAGAAGACTAAACCATCCCTGAATTGTATCAGTTGCTGTCGTAGCCTTTCATGGATTCACTGAAACTCTGAAATCCATGGAGTACCTAAAGACAACAAATGAAAGGCTCTCTTCACTAACACAGAGCGACTGAGGAAAAGGTTTAATATGGAAATGATGTGAAAAGCTCAGCTTCTCCTCTACATATAGGATTAAATTACACAGCCAGAAACAGCTGCTGCAGCCCAGCAGGAAAAGGCAAGTCTTGAAAAACAGTGGCTTGAAAAGGCAGGGAGTGGGGAAGTCAATATTTACAACACACTCTTTTCTACTTAGCAATTTAAGAAATGAGGAGGCACGGGGCAAGGGGGGAGTGACTAAAATATTTTACTTCACAAAACATCCAGGTCTTTTTTTTAATTCTCTGTCCCTCTGTTTCACCTGAAAAAAACACGCAATTCCAGGTGTGGAGTAGCACAGGTAAAACCAATATGAATTAGGAATAAGCCACTGAGCATCAGAACCATCTTGTAATCCAGACTCTCCGATCTTCCCCTCCCATCCAAAAACCCCTACACCCTAAGAATAAGCAGGACAATTTCTTAGCTCTCATTCCAGCAGCAATGCAGGCTAAAGAAGGGTGTCCCATTTGTGGTGTTACTCCAACCTTACAGCCAGAGTCCACATAGTCAGACTCTTCACTGCCAGACTTAGAAAAAGAATTTTAACACAACTAAAATGAGAACTCAGATCTCTTTACAAGGTATGCACTGTAAGATTAATACGTAATAATCCTGTCAACATTTATTTAAGCTAAGCAGAAATTTACAGTCATTTTAGCTGCCTGTTGCTACAACCAGACATTTCTGTAAATCAAGTGAAACAAATAAGCCCTGCTTACCTCTAGCAGGTGTACTACCTGAGCTATCATCCAAGCCCAGCATTGAGACACAGGCAGGAAAGGGTGGATGAGAATCAGCACGTGTATCAACACCAATACCCCCAAAAGCAGCAATTAATTATTTCCTCTGGATCAGCCTTTCAACAGCTTTGCCATTATATTAATACACATTTGTGATATGAAGCAACTATTCATTGTTAGCTCAGAGAACAGAAGTCTTGGATAATTGTCTTCTCTCCAAAGTAAGACATCATAGCTCAAGTTAAACCTCTTATGCATGGGGTTAGCAGGTTCAGGAGACCTCATACAGGCAAAGAGGCTTTTTTATACTTTCCAGACAAAAGGAGGCAAGAAGAGGGATTTTTTTTTTTTAATAGGGCTATATTTATTAATTACTCACAAACAACTGGCTGAAATATCAGTGCCACAACACAAACGAGACTAAGTCTCCCTGGCAGAGCTAACACATAAAACCAAAGCCCCTCTAGGTCTGAATATTCTTCTTTTACTTAAAAGCAACCTCCAAAAAGCAAAGACAGGCCAATTCACCTACCTTTAACAACTCCCTACCCTCTTTCCTCATCCTAGGGTAAGGCAAAGCAGGACAGGCATCTTTTATAGTTCCCGTGAGAAGGCTTGTTAAAGGAAGCAGGGTCACCTGGCCCCAGTGGTGGGGCTGGTAATGAAGCCCAGCTGCATCCTCCGGGGCTCTGGAGTCACAGCTCTGCAGAGCAGGCTGACATTTCCCTGTGCAACTGCCTTGTG
The DNA here is from genome assembly GCA_013396755.1 of Sclerurus mexicanus. Lineage (NCBI taxonomy): Eukaryota > Metazoa > Chordata > Aves > Passeriformes > Furnariidae > Sclerurus > Sclerurus mexicanus. The sequence goes on along the minus strand of VWZF01003762.1, from coordinate 213,379 downwards.
CCTTGTGTAGCAGCTCAAATCAGTGAAAGCAGGGTAAAAGCAGATGGAAAAAGCCACCTTCTTTGGTGTGGTTTTATTTTGCACCCACATTGCTGTAAAACCTCGGTGTGAGAGGGAAAATGCAAGTGGGCAAAACTGCATCTTATCCTGCTGCACCTTGGAGGCAGGAAACCAGCAGGAAGAAGTAACAGACAAATTAACAGTGCCTAAGAGTCAAGAAAAAAAAATCATATTCCTCTGTCCTCCTTCTAACAGCACTGGAATGCCAGGAGACCGTTTAAGTAACGGCAATCAAATGGAAGATGACACAAAGGACACTGGTACCTGGAATGAATAGATGTAGGACTGAGAAGTCACTGGCTGAACTGTGCACATCTGGGATGATCTCTGGGGGATCAATCAGCCCAAAGATGTGTGTATTGCCACAAAACTTGAGGGCTCATCCCTGCTACCACAAAGGTTTATGAATAAGTTTCTAATTTTATTACCTCTCCAGGCTCATGCTTAAGAGCCCTGTTATATAAATTTTTGTGTATTCGGTATAACAGCTTTTATTTTTTTTTTTTTATGCCAATTACCCATCTATTATACTCTTTTGGAAGCTTTTCATACATGTTTTGATGTTGCCCACGCTGTGACTTATGTGGGCTCTTTGCTTTCACACTCAGTCAGGAGCTCTCCCAGCAGATGAGACCTATTTTACTTTAATACTGCTCCAGTCACCTCTCAGTTAAGGCTGACTTACATTTGCACTGTGTAAACCAGTGCCCTTATTTGAACTCCATTCTTCGAAGAACTGTCCCTCTCAGATCCACTTGGGCCCAGTAAGACCTGAATAACAATGTGATGATTAGTAGATGTGATACTCATACAGTCCCAGTTTCATCCAGAAGAACCAACAGAGCTAGTTGTTTGGGAAAAGAAGAATTCCAGAGGGAATAAAGACAACTGCTGTGACGTTTTCCTTTGAAAACACTGCGTTCAGAAATAGAAGATGCACGCATCTTGGGAAGGCTTTGAATGTTGGGACATACTGCAAACATAAGGGGCTAGCAGGCAGAAAAGCCAAAGGAACCGGATGAATATCCAAACAGAGAAATCCAGCTAAAGGGAACAAGTAGAGCTGGAACTGTGGTGAAACATATGTTTTCAAGTAAACATCATAATAGGCCAGTGGAAGGGGTGCTGTTCCCCACACAACTGGCAGCAGCAAACAGGGAAATGCTTAAAAAACATGTCTTGCCTTTAGCTTAGGGATTCAGTAGCTTTGAGGACAGTGAAATGCAGGGAAAGTACCTCCCTGACAACTGTTGATCTAACCTTGGTACCACAGTCCTGTTCTGCAGGATTCCCATCTGCACCATCCACTGCTCCGCTACAGCCTGGCACAGGAATCTAGCAAGGGGGTGTTACTGCAGCCAGCTCCTTTAAGAAATCAGAGAGATGTTTCCAAACGAGGAGAGGAGATCATCTCCAGAGAAATCTAAACTTCAATTACGAAGTTTATTATATAATCACATTAAACACAGCAGGGCACCTTCTGATCAGCCTTCCTGTGGTGCCTGCCTGTTTCTTGGGAGAATCACAACAAACTCAGCTTTTGGAATGGGACGGGAGCTTGTGCGGCCACAAAACCCCTGCTGCCACCCGCCAGTCTGCAAACTGGGGCAGCAGAAAGGAAAACCTCAGGAGCTCAACACCACAGGGCCAAGGGAAAGCGGAGCTCACCTCTGCAGGGATGGAGAGGTCTCATTTTCCCTGCCAGCAGGCTAAGAGGAATCTGCTCTCAGCCTTTACACGGATTCTGGTCCCTTTCCCTCATACTCTGTTTCTCCACACGTGTCTTCAGAGCCCTGAGGGGGCTGTAAGCGCTAAAGCCACAGCAGTGACATGTTTTGTGGCCAGGCACCTAAGGAAGAAACAGAGAGCCCTGACATCCACTGCCTGAGTGCTGCAGACTGGAACACATGATGGGACCAAGGGAAAAAGGTGCGTTACCTGTCCTGAGGCCCTGGGCTGTACCTTAACTCTGGGGCAATGGGTATCCTGCTCTGAGCTGCTGGAAATGGGGCTGGGCCGGCTCCTTCTCTCAAGTGTGTTTTCCATTAAGCAGCTCCCTGCAAGCTTTGGAGTCAATGCAGGTGACATGGAAGAACAAACGAGAAAATTTAGAGAATGTTATATCCAGAAATACAGTATCTTAAAGAAATCTGCACAACGGAAATGACAATAGAAAAGGAAAAGAAAGAAACAATATATAATCTAATATTTTTAATTTTATGTACAGGAATATAACGTTATGGCAACTTTGTACATGAAATACATACAGTATTTAAACATGAAAATCAGCTAGGTAAGAATTTACATTAGCAATGAAACTGCCTCATGTGCAGCCCAGTTAATACTTAGTTTAGATCTGTGTTTTATTGGGGGGAGATTTTAATAGTTTACAATCATAGAAACATAAACATTTAAAACAAGACTCTATAAAATAATTTACAGAAACCCTACCGTCTACACTGAGAGCAAGGGTGTACGTCTGTGAGTTCCGTGTGTGAGTAACAAGGTGGACAAATGATGTACCTCAGCCTTTTTAAGTATAAAATAATTTAGAAGCAGTTCATGCAATATGGAAGCAAAGGCGTGCCAGTTCCTCCGAGGTCTCCTGCTGCCTCGGACATCTACTGAGCATCACATGTGGGTCACTGGACACATGATAATACCACTGCCAGATGCTACCAGGGAGCACCAGCCTCAGTTCCTCCAAACAATTACTTATGTAAACATAAATATACAGGTTGATATCTTCTCTACACAGTACAAGTACAGCTCACAACTTCTCAGCTGTGCAAGTAGTCAGTCCGTATACTTGGAAGTAGGATAATGCTCGGTCCAGAGTTCCATGTATTTTTATGTACAGGGGCACTAACAGAACTTCCTTGTTTTCACCAGTTTGCTCTGGTATTTCACTGAGTGCCCACCATGCCCTATCACGTAAACGTCCAGCAGGTAGGACTTGCCAGGCTGCAGGCCTCTGATTGTCTCTGTGGTCACTGCTTTCTGGATGTTCTGGCTGTGGAAGTATTTACAGAGAACCTTTTCCGATTTCTTCCTCGTATCCGGACCCAAGCACTGGTTCTGCTCCCTCTTCTTCTGCTCTTCGTTGTAGCTGTCATCCACTTCCCTTTTGTAGATGCAGAACTTGTTTCTCTCCTGCGTGCCCAGCCACGCCACCGTGACCGACGAACACGTGCGGAGCTTGTCGAAGGCTTTGATCCGCGTGTCTTCTGGGAGAGAAGGAAACGACTGCTTGTTAGGCCTCGTTGTAGCCAGGATCTTCAGCATGGAAGCACCTTTTTTGCTGCCTTTCAGCCTGATGAGGTATTTAGCTTTCACTTTTCCCCGAAGCTGGAACTGCCGCACACCCTCCACGCTTTGAGACAGGAGAAGTTTTCCATCTCTTCTCACTTGGATCTGAACAGCATCCAGGCATGAGTGGACGGAGAAGGTGACTTTTTGGTGGGATGAAACGGGGGCAAACCGTAGGAATTTGGCTCCCTTTCTCTTGATGAACACGTCTGTAACTTTGCCGTCCTTCAGCTCGACTGTCTTCTGCTTGGCCTCCTCCTTCGTCCTGGCGAAGGTGCCGACGTACGCGGTGCTCATGTTGGTGTTGGTGTTTACTGCAAACATGTCAAAGTAGTACTGCGTGTCGGGCTTCAGGTCAGACACGGTGAAGATGTTCTTGTTCCCAATGCAAACTTTATGCAGGTCAACTCTCGGCTTCGAGGGCGTTTGCCGCCCAAACTTCGACGATTTTAGGAAACCCCGCTCTTTGCCAGAGTTGTTGTCCACAGGAAAGCCAAAATGGGCAAAGTCAAACGGGCTGAAATCCAGACCTGGTTTTGGAGCCATCATGAAGGCGTCATCAGAACTGAGCTTGGCTTCGACGGCACAGAGGCTTTTGAAGTTGTGCTCCTTGTTGATGACTATGCAATACTGGATTGGCTGTTTCAGGAGGGAGGCAGTGGGACTGGGCTTCCACGCCAGGGTCACTGTTGTACGTCCCAGGGAAGTGACATCGATTCTGGGATCGTAAGGTAGCTCCGGATAAGGCTGGTCTGACTCTGGAGTGGTGGTTGCATACACTTTGAAGTGGGTGTCTTTCTCTGTCGACAGCAGATCCAGCTGGTACAGCCCAGACGGGGAACTGGAGGACACAAAGTACTCCACATCGTTGCCCTTGTAAGAGAAGAGCTCTGTGCCTTCCTCACTGGTAATCTGCTGTTTCTGTTGCTCAAGGGGCTCTGGGTCACCTACAAAAAAACAACAACACTTGTACAGACACACTTCGTGAATGTGATAAATAAAACAGACACATTTGACTACATAAAATACAAATGTGAGATGAAAAGGAAGGTTTCATTTTCTGAGGAAGATGTAATCAATACTTCTGTCAAATCAGAGAGGAAAATTGGTTTGGCGCTCAGGTTAAAACCAAATGCAATATAAATTCCACCTGAGCAGTATTAGCAGGGTCTCATCAATGGTAGCTAATGCCTTCCACTGGAGTATCAGGCACCCCACTTGGAGATGCCACACAGTCCCCCAGGGAGAACTGACTCACCTGCCTGTTCCTGGACGTGGGCCCTTGGCTTTGGTCCTCCAAGTCAGGCTCAAGTTGTGTTGCTAATACAGTGGGGGCCAAAGGTGTGTGTACCCTCCCGTGTGGTTTGTGTGAGAGTTCAGCCCCTGTGTGAGAGGCTGTGGCAGCCAAAGCCCTTTTCCCCCTCGAGCAGCAGTTACAGGGCTCCACGTCTGCAGACCTCAAAGGGCTGGGCTCAGCCCTGCTCCAACCCCAGCCCTGTCTCTCCAGTTCTCACCTCGTGTACAGCTCACAGCAAAGCCCCCATGAAAGGCCAGGTACTCTGGGCAGACACAGTTCGCTGTGGCAGCACCCAGTGCCCTCTGTGCCTATAACCTCAGCTCTTCCTTTTACTCTTTTGTAGCCCTTTTCCCTTTCATGCTGCTGCTGCTTTCCTGCACCATGGCAGGACTGGGGCTGAAGGTCCAAACAGCAGGAGATCATACAGATGGGCCTGCTGTGAGACTCAAGTGTTTGAGGAACCTCAAATCCAGGCACAGGGAAAGTCACGGACAGTGTGTTACCTGAACCTTCTCCGCTGGCTTCCTCTGGGAGCTCTTGCACACTCAGCTTCCACTCCAGAGGGGCATCACATGGTGTCACTGTCACTGCTAAGGGAGTGTTGTCCTCTTCAACCACAAAGAAATACCTAGGGGAAGGTGAGCACACCACATGTCAATAAGTCCTGATGGCAGCCAACTGGCAGGGATTGGCTTGGCACGATCAAGGATGGTCCTGGTGGGGCAACGGAGTCAGAAGTGTTACTAACAGGCAAGGGTATGCAGGGGGAATATGGAAAGGCCAGTGGGCAAGAGCTAAGTTGGTGAGGAGAGTCTTCCCACTCAGACACTGGTGTACAGTTCACACTTCGTGTCAAGACACAGCAGAGGGATTTCTGGCCTCCTCCCCTCCACCAGCTTCACTTTTTATCCCTACACTAACTATGTACAGTATAAATAGTCACAGGGATACAAATGAGGGAAGCGGGATCTCTCCTGGAATTTAGGGATATGCTCTCCAAAGCAGGACACACACCTGTGCTATGCCCAGGTAAGGGCCCTAGAAGCACATGTGGGTATAGACACATCCAGTTGCCCTCCCACATCCCACAAGTACCACACATCATCTGCTGTAAAGCGTTTCTCACCAATGAAGGCCAGAGGAGGAATGTGACAGGATGGCAATGCTGCTCTTCCCTGAACTCTTTGGAGCCTCAGGTTCTTGCCCAGTCTAACCTCAGTCTTTTCTGGAAGTGGGGAGTGCAGGCCAGGCTGCCTTACACTGCTACTTTAAAGCACAATATGAAATAATGAAGAGAGACAAGTGTGGTGGGCTAAGCCTGTAGTTTTAATTTCCTTCCCGCTCCCTTTGCCTCCAGACATGGTTAGCAGCTCCACTTCAGGGAAATTCTGCGGTCTGTGGGAGCTCTGGGCTTATCCCAGAAATCAAATAAATTGGACAGACCCTCAGCTGAGGAGGCCAGATTGGGATAGAAACTCGCACAGTTACTTACTTCACCAAACAGAACACTGGCATTTGTGTTTATCTGGTTTGGATCCAGCTTTTATTTCAGCAAACAGAGCTACTACCTCCAAAGCGTGACCTTCTCCCTGGAGCCAGACAGAAGTACCTTTTCGGGGTGTCTCGGAAGAGGAAGCTGCTGATTTCGGCTCCGTCGGGGATGACGGACGAATCGTGAAAAAACGCTTTGTCCCGGATCTGCATTTGGAAGAGCTCCTCATCCCTGGTGGGGAATTTCTGGGGCCTGGAGCCGAGCGGCAGCAGCAGCAGCAGCAGCGGGCAGTGCAGCAGGAGCATCCTACAGCAACAACAGGGAATCCCACCTGAGGAGGGGGCACTGAAACAGGGGCATGGCTACAGGAACCAGGGGAAGGTACCGGGGGAAAAGTTACTGTAAAGGATAAGCTCACATCGTCACAGCTGCAACTAAGGTTTTTCCATCCTGAACTGCCACTGAAAGCCAGTCCGTGTGCTGGTTTCAAACTTTTATCTCTCCCTGTCACTACCCAAAGCCTTCCACGTACTTCGGTAGAGCTGCAGTTTGATGTTTTGCCACAGCAGAAACAGAGCTCGCTGGACTTGGGAGCTAAAGGAAGCTCAGAGCAGATGGAGGGTACATCAGCCTCACTCTCCTTTTGGTTGGGCTTCCAACAATCCTTTGGAAAGTAAATATTTCCAGGGAAATTTGTTCTTTACAAAAATAGTGAATTAGGAAAACATGTGATATAAACCCACACATATTCAAAGCACATTGGTATTAGCATGCAATTCAGCAGGGCTTAATCCTCAAGCCTGATGGGAATTGCAAAACACAAAAGCAGAGAATCCTTTACAAATTAGGCATAATAATTCATAATCTCAGCCTTTCATTATTATGTCTACAAGTAGGTCAGTAATGACTTCCCGAACATATCCAGTGGGACAGACTGGAAATCTCCTCTCAGTGCAGTACATGATCTCATATATAATGGCTCTGGGGTGGGGGCAAACAGCCCCTTTTTGGTACGAGTATATCAAGTTTAAATTGCTAAGTGATAACATTTTTTTAAAATTAGGGGGACAAAAATGTTTAGGCCATTACCTAACTGTGATAGCACTGGGTTTGGGGAGACACATGGCAAAAGCTGAGCTGGCAGGAATAGTTTTACCTCGTCCCCTGGCTGAATGTGCAGTCACACACCACTCCGTGTGCTGCACTGTAAGGTAACTATGGCCTTAGAACAAACCCTTCCTTTTAACCTCTAAGATCAAATCTGTTGAGATTGTGGGTTTTTTTCCCTCCACTTGACCTTTCTCTAATATTTTATGTAAAAATAGCAAACACAAAGCTCGCTGTTCCTTCCGCCAACACACAAGTCTCCCCACTCACCCCTACTACACCTCCTCCCCTGCCCCCGCTGTCTCTGGCTCCTTTATCTCAGCTGATTCCTCCCCTGCTTTCTACTGTTTTCTCCAGCTCCTGCTGTCCAGCTCAGTTCCTGCCCTTCATCTATTTTCCCACTGAAACTGGTGATGCAAGAGGGAAGAGAAAACACAGAGCCAACTCAGAAGTATCCATAAGCCACGTGTGCTGAACATCCCCTCACAGGATGCAATTTTATCTTCCCCTCCTTTCTCTCTCTGTTCTGACACATATTCCTGTATTTGCAGCCAGACCCTCCCCTCACTGAGTGGAAAACCATGGCAAGATGAAAGCAAATGCTTGTCCCACCATCGTGTCCTAGGTGGGCATGGAGAGTTCCCTGGGAGCCCCGTGGTGAGCTGCTCATCGTTAAATCCTGATTTAGCTTCCCCAGTGTTTGTCAAAACTTATCCCAACCAGGTCCCGCCTCAGCTTTTGATGACAGCAGACATATTTCCTCGAATTCAGACTGAAGTGTTGATACTTATCAGCAAACTTAGTGACACTTGACCTTTCGGAGCAAAGACCGTAAGTCAAAATACTTGCTGACTCGAGCCTCTGAAGTCAGCAGAAACCTCCTCTCGCACAAAGCAGGATGAGTTTCGTGTGCTCTAACATGCTGTTTATTGATTTTTCGAGTATTATCGTTGGCCAACAGGGAAGAAATTCTTTCCAACTTAATCGCAACAGCTACAGAAGATTATTTGGTTAGGTAAGGAACTCTGACGCTTTCTGCTTTCTGCAGCGTCCTCCGTGTGAACCTCCTCAAGCTGCAGCCTTGTGTATTCCCATAGTCAGTCCCAGTGCAATGAAACCTCTGTTAAAATAAACCACTCTGATTATAGGCTGAGCTTCACTTCTTAAATAATTTCACGAGTTAATGCACTTTAAAAACTCCCATAAAAAGTGTTTCTGCCCCCATTAACAACCGCGGAGCAGCGACGAGGTACAGATTTGTCTCTGATTCCTTTATCTAATTTTAACAGCACTTTGGCTTAAAAGTAAGTACCAAGAGACACATGGAGGTCAGTTCTGTGGTCCCTGCCCACCCCACACTGAAACATCCTGAGATCCCTCAGAAAATGCACTTGCTAGAGCTGAGCCTGTGAATTCCTGCTCTCCCCGCCGGCCCTCAGAAACTTCCAACAAATGATTTTCTTGTCTTGAGCTTGTTTTTAGAAGCCAGGTACAAGCTGAGGCCCAAGCACTGCACTGTTAAGCCATACAAATTGCGTGAAATATGTTGTGTGACTTTTTGTTCTCTAGTCTGTGCCACCTCCTTAAATGCCTTTTATTCCCTTTTCTACAAGTTCGCCTTGTTTTCTTTTCTTTTAAACTCTGAGTCAATATTTTATTGATATATTCCTGCTGACTGGAGGGATTTGCCTGCTGTTTATCACTGAATTTAAGAGAGTGCCAAAATAAACAGTCCTAAGTGAAATAATAAGCACCGGTTCCCTTCTCCAAAAAAGGATTGCAAAAGTGCCCTCTAATGGCCCATCTTTACCTCTAGCTATTTCCCAAACTCGCTCCTGAGCTCTAACCCCAATCCTGCGGATTGACCCGCTCTGGGGAGCCAGACTGTGAGCAGGGAGCATCCAGGGATTCCCCATCTCCTCTCCCAGGGGACAAGGCCACCCAGTTTTGCCTGCCAGCCAGGGGGACACGGAGCCCAGGCAGGCTGAGTGATGCCGGGGCAGGTGGCCAGGGTTTCCTTGGATTTTCACCTGGAATGTGGCAGTCCTGTCTCCAGGTGAGCAGCTCCCGGGCTACACAAACACTCTGGTGGCCACAGCCACACCTCAGGAGAGGTTTGCTTGATAAAGCTGCACGTATTTACCTTGGCAGATCAACAGATTATGAAAAATATGTGCTGTGCATTGGAGTGGGGTATGGATTCTTTCAAACAGCTCAGAATTCACCACCTTGCCAGGGGCTTGGCATTTTTTAACTTCTTCCACAAAGAAACAGCCTGGCCATTTTATAAATTCCAGTTATAAGCACACACATGAAAATCATCCTTAAATCAGATCGCAGGTTTTATGACGATTACAATGAATCCCCATTTTTCAAAAATTTCCACGCAGGCAGTAAGCCTTCCACAAAGTGAGACCTTTCCAAAATCCCACCTCTCCAAGCCCTACCCAGCCCTCTGTCCTGCCTTTGAGACCTCTGCGTAACAACCTTCACCTGTACAAAAGACCCACAGATCTCCAGGTAAACTGCAATTACAAGCAGAAATGGAGAGGATAATGGGATTTGCAGCTGGCTCGGGTTCTGAGTCCAGGGACAAATTAGCCAGAGCTGTGGCAGCACCTCACGGGCTTTTCCCACAGGCTGCAGGATCGGTGGGGTGGGCACATCCTCAACCAAAGCCACGAACAGGAGGCCTCAGGGGCAGATAAAATCACCCCATTTTTGATTTCACTGCTCAAGCCTACGGTGGTTTCTGCCTGCCCTAAGCAAGACTGTCCCCAAATACACCTATGCTCCAAAAAACCTATTTTACTCCATAGAAAGTATATATGGCGAGAGTATTGTGTTCACCCCGTGCAACACTGGCTCTGTTCACAGTCACCTCCAAGTGCCTTGATCCATGGAAATCATTTGCTTTACTCCTCAGCCATCTGCAGCTCACAGAGACCTGTGAAGGATTTACAATGACAAACCAAAGAAGATCTGGGTTTACCTGCAGCAAACTTGTCTGCAATAACTAAACCCTCACATTTAATTACAGAGAGTGGAAAGTGCACAGCTGTAATTTAGTGAGGATAATTTCAAGGCACTGCCTGACACAGTGCTTTTGTGTTGCATTTCTTCTCTTTTTATCATATGGATGGTTAACTTTTTTCCTCCTCACATCCTATTTTTACACTCTGGTGTGCTGGGTTTTTTTGCTGTTTACATTACCCATGCTGCATCTCATAATAAGCCTGTAGATTTATTGACACGATTTAAGTCCAGCTTTGGAAATAAGAGGGCACTGTGCGACTTCTTTGACTTATTTTAGGAATGCTGCAAGTAAAAAGGCTCTGAGCTTTTCCATTATACACTTCATTTCCAGAGATGTATAACACAAATACATGCACCTCAGCATACACAGTTATCACCTGAGCAACAGAGGAGTTTAAAAGCAGCTACCAATTTCGATTGTAATAAAATTAGTTATTTTTATATGTGCAAACAAGGAAAAATAATGCCTTTGCAAGTGAAGTGTTTACCCGGAGCTGCTCGGTTTGTTTGTTTAGGGGGAGACCAGAGGGGAAAAGTGAAGGCCTGCCATTTAATACCCGCTATTCCCTGAAGGATCTGGAAAACGTTTGGTATGCTTTTCATTTGGGCTTTTCTGTGGTCTCTTTTTTTTTTTATTAAAGCAGCGCTTTTGAAAACTTGTTGTCTGGTCCTGCCTCGTGCCCGGGGAAAGGCGCGGGCCAGGCAGGGCTGTGGGAGCTCTCCAGGAGCTCGGGACAAGGAATGCTGCCCTGACAGGGACTCTAAAGTGCCTCTGTGGACTTTAATATTTTCGTGAAGTGCCACAGCCAGCTTGACGTGGCAGCTCCCGTTGGCAGGACCAGCTGTAACTGGGAGGGCAGGAGCATTTATGGACCTGTAATCCGTGGATTAAAGCTCCCTAAGTCCGCACGGACACGATGGACTATAATGGTGCCTTTGAAGCATTTCGGGTCCACCGTGTCAATGATCTATGGATTAACCGACCGCCTCTTGCAATTCCAATTCAACCCACGATTTTCCTTTGCTGGGAGTATTGTTTTAGCAAAGCAAATCACAGTAGCATGGGGGGAAAAAAAATCCAACCGTGTAAAAATCGGGAGGTATGAAGAAATCGGGGTACATTTCCACCAAATCTTAATGAACAACAGCGGCAGCGAGCCACAGCTTGGGGGAGAGGTTAACTCCAAAGGGCTATCATTGCAAAACGCTGAGCTGTCTCAAATTAGACATGTTGAAAAGCAAACATACTCAGGGAGATATGGTATCAAAAAATCAGATTTTACATGGACTATTCTGTTTCTAAACCCAGCCTTATTTATTTTTCCACTCTTAGTGGAAACAGATCCAACTCTGATTACATCGAATTCATCACCCTGGAGCTGGTGGTGGTAGCTGGATGCTTCAAAAACCAGCTGAGCCAGGAGATGCCATTTGGGACACTCGAGGAAATGCCTCATGGTCTTCCCTGTTTCAGTGGAGACCACATACCAGCGCTCCTCTCCTTCACAGCCACCTGGACCCAAACAAGTGTCAAAACCAAACAAACAGCGAGTCCCCGGCGGCCTCTGTTACAATGCTCAGTTGTTCTGGCCTTGGGAGGGGATGGCAGTGCCTCGGGAAGAAGGGATGTGCCGGTGGCCCTCCATCCCCAGGCCAAATTTTACTTTCCTTGGCCACTGTTGTGTCCTCACTGTCATGCCTGCTTGCCCTCCCAAGCCTGCAGAAAACCTCCAGGTGGGCTGGACGTCGCTCCTGGAGAGGGAAAGTGTCATGGGACAGGTGACTGGTCCCAGCTCTTCCAGAGGAAAATCTCGTGTCAGACTCAGAGAGTCTGACCCAACTTGGAAAAGACTAACTTTTTCCATAGTCTCAGCAGGGGTTGAGGCTCACTTGGGAGAAATAAGGCAGAGAAATCTAAGTTTGCACAACTCTGGGCTGTTTAAGATAACCAACCCGGAAGGCCACGCAGCTCTACCACAAATCTTTCAGTGCAAGGGCTGGAGGTGTTTTATAATGGAGAGTAATTATTATCCCCTTGTTACAAGCAATAAAAGTAGGGCAGAGACTTTCCTTGTTCAAGGAAATCCCAATATAATCCCTTCCTTTAATCATAAAACAATAGCTACTTTCCCCGGCCAAGTCATTCCGCCTTCAGCACAGGGTGTACGCTGCTCTCTCTCCGTAATGAATCTCAGCAAGGGGATTAGTGGGGAGGAACACACGAACAATTACAAATTACAACCAACACCAGCACGTTGGGATTTGGTACAGAGTTTCCCACTGTTTCTCTGGAATACCTCAGAACGACGCTGTGAGCAAGCGCCCTTTCCAAAACCAATGAGGGACAGGGATGACTGGGAAGTCAGGGTGTGAGAAAGAGCAGGGACAGAACTGGTGTCCGTGCATCCTCAGACTGCCGGGGCTTATGGCTGGAGGTCAGGAAGACTTGTGGAAAGAGCTTAAAACATAAACCCAAACTCATTACTGCATTAACTACTGAAGGAGTTAAAGCGGTTTGAGCCATTCCTGGGGAATACTGCTCGACTGGAAGCTGCTCACGGCCAGCAAGGTGTTGGATAAAGGGAGAAAACAAGGGGCTGGTGTAGGGCAGGGAGCTGCAGGTCACCAGAGCGACTTGCAGAGCAGCACCAGGGAGCAGCCAAGCCCCCAGCAACAGCCAGAGCACTCACATTTTGTGGAAAGCTGTGCCATGAGCACACTGGAATCACTCATGCACTTCTTTCCTTCCACTTTTTGGTAGGTGATTAGGAAAAAGGGAATATTGCTGGCTCCTTTGAAACGCTGCTAAGTGCACAGGGGCCGATTCCCAGAGCTTCCATCAGGCACGAAGTCAGGAACACCACCACACACATACACAGGATTACCAGGCACAGCCAGCCCGAGGGCATTAGTATTCACACCCACTTCCCCAGCCCTACACACAAGAGTTTTCCTGCAAGGGCTGCTCAGAAAGTCTCACTTGCAGTGTTACCATACATCCCTCCTCACCACCGAGGGTTTCTCAGTGCTCCCAGGCTCACCAGTAACACCCAGCAGCGACTGCAATAATGTGGAGCATAAGAGCAGCTCCCCTCCAGAAAGCCCAGTGGCAGCTGGAAGAGCAGAGCGAGGCCTCAGCAGTAACAATCCATGGTGCTCATGCCCAGGAGACTATACCCCAATCCCCGGGGAAGCGACTGCATCCCTGTGCTGCCACCAGGACTGTGCTCAGTAAGGGTGGATATCCTGGAGCAAAGACACAGCGATGGGAATTCAGGTAGGAACTGCAGCAGGCATCTGGCACCAAATGAAACTGTAAGGTTGTAGGTTTTTTTTCATTCCTAGTTAACCTGATACGGGACAGGAGAACACACAATTTGTATGAATAGGAGGAATAAAGTTATTTCTATTTTATTCTGTTTTCTCCTGTATTTTTTTCAATATTATCCCTGTGTCACTTTCAGTCACACCAGAATCTTGCAATGCAGATTCCCCAGATGACTTCAAAGAAGGGATGACTTTTTCCACTGGATTCAGAGTCTAACCCATACGAGAATTGCTTAGTTTGGAAAAGCCCTCTGGGATCAGTGAGTCCAACCACTAACCCAGCCCTGCCAAGGTCACCACTACACCACATCCCTCAGCACCACAGCTACACACCTTTTAGGTACCTCCAGGGATGGCGACTTCACCACTGCCCTGGGCAGCCTGTCCCAGTGCTTGACAACCGAAGGAATTTTTCCTGCTATACAATCTAAACCTTCTCTGGCACAACTTGAGGCCATTTCCACTTGTCCTATCCATTGTTACTTGGGAGAAGAGACCAACACATATTACTTATGACAACAGTAATATGTATTATATTGAGAGGTGATCCCTCAGAATTTCCAATTCCTTAATTATCATCAGAACCCAAATTTTTCTGATTGAAATTACACGCAAAATTGGATTCAATTTTAATATTTTCTGCTTTCAGCTGCAAAGGCATGCAAAGGAAACCTTATGCCCTACAAGTCCTTAATGAACCCTTAAGGTGCTCTCTCATAATGATTTGTTATGTATCACGGTAATTCACAGATGCCGTGTCTCATTTTCCCTAGTTGGAAAAGGGCTGCTGAAAATATGTAAACATTTGCCAAGTGTTTGGAAATGGAAAGAATCAAATGTAGTGCTGCAGCTATTGATATTTACATATTTCTACCAGCGCGCTTGGCGTTAAGAGCTGGCACATCTCAGCCACAGTTACAGCAGCAGACTCCCCAAGACCCAGCACAAATCCCTTCCCCTGCCTGCAGGGCAAATGGTAGGGAGATGGTGAGACACAGCCATGGAAATTGCTGCCACAGGTGAGCCTTGGTCTGAGCCCACACACACACACACACACCTGTCTGGAGAGGCTGTAAGACACCAGGAGCCCAACCACAGCTCACCAGCCCATCATACCAAAGCAGGACAGCAGCTTGTTTGGGAGCTGCCAGCCTTCAGCCTTCTTTCTAGCACTTTTCTGCCTTTCTAAGCAGAGCACTTCCATGTGACTGAGCTGGAAAGCCTTTCCCAAGTGCAAAAAGATGCGTGCTCCAAAGGGATGTGCCACCAGAGCTTCAAACCTGCCAGGGGCAGCTGCAGAGCTGCGGCAAGGGATGTGAAAAATCAGATTATCCAACGGGTCGGTTTCAGCCCCGCTCCACTGCTGGGCCAGTGTTTATTTGTCCAGGCTGGCAGGCGAAAGGTTAGTCCTTCATCTGGTTACTGCCAACAAAAGCCCAGGGAACACATAGGGGTGGGGAGGTCACACTGTCATGGGTGAGTGAACATCCAAATAGCCCCAAAACCTTCAGGCCTTCTTATGGCAACCATACATCCTTGGCTGGCTGACAGAGGGGGAAAGAAGGGAGAAGAGTGGGAAAGAAAAAGGGGAAAGAAGGGAGGAATTTGTGCCTTCAGAGATGACTGACATGCGTGCCAAGGGCATCTCCTCTCCCAAAGGTGGACGACATGGTGGGAGCTGTGGCGTGAGATCCAGCGCTGCCTTCTGGGCACCCTTTTCCAGGGGTGTCCCTTCACTAGGGACTGGAAATGGCTACAGCATTCTTGGATGAAAGTTACTGCTCAAAGCACAAAGTGCCATTTCAGCAACACAGTTAATACTTCGTCGTAAAAACCCCAAAAAGCCATAAATTAAAAAAAGTATCTGCTCTTTGGTGCTTTTTCACCCAGGGCCACAAGCTGGGGTCTGCACAGCCCCTGGCTGGAGAAAGCCACGATAAGCCCACAGTTCCAAGTGGGAATGGGCACAAACTTTGTCAGCAACAAGTTGATCCAGAGTGTGTTTTGGGCTACTGGAAGACCATCTCACTAAGGTGCATTTTCTAGTCAAAGCCCTAATTGCCTGGATTTTCTTATAAATGCTTTGCAACTGCTTTTTCTTTAAAAAAAGTGAGTGGGGATCAGAGTGCTCTCTGTAAACTGACACAGCACACTTCCTTCCCTGAGCCTGCCACCCTGCTATCACACACTTGCAAGACTTGTCTTAGACTCTTGCTTTAAAATTCAAACATTGAATTAAATTAGGCTCGTTCACATGATGTGAGACGGTCTTTAAACCTACTTATTTTTCCTTGTATTATTTTTTCCCCACTATTGTAATGTAACAGGATTATAAAAGTTTTAATTGACTGACATTAAATCTTCCCTGCAAAATTGTAACTTTAATACCCCTTAGGACTATTAGATTTTTATTCATTATTTCTCATTACTGAAAAACCAGTTTGAGAGAGCCCCTTGGGTCTTCCCTAAATAAGGATAAGATCCTATTAGCCCTACAAATCACACTCAAGTAAGTAATTCTTACCCAGAAGAGAAAGCCCATGGGGAATTAAATACAGATTTAGTAGCCAAAGGAAGGGAAGGGAATGGGGACTAGAAACTGCTAATGCTGCTCACTGATGTTTTCCTTTCCATCCAGAGACCAGCTGGCAGCTCCCAGACACTTGGCTTTCCCGCGCCATCATCATCCCAATCTGTAAACTGCTTAATTTGCATCAGGTTTCTGGATTTCGGAACGCTGAGACACGTTTAGGCTGTTTGACTATAAACAAATTAGCAGCAAATCTGCTGCACCTAAACAAAGCAGCAAGAGGGAGAGAGAGAGGGCTCGTTTCTCCACAATATTCCAGTTGCTCTGTGAAAACCATCCACCCTGTTTAATCACCCCTGAAAATGTGTGTGAGGAGCCTGTGATCCCCTTGCTGCTCTGTTTCGGTACTGAGCAAAGTCAGAAGTGAGAAAGATGAAAAGCGTCCTTTCTCTCACTCCCTAATAAAGTTTCAGCCCCTTTAAAGCTACGTTTTATGAAATAATATGAAATGATTATAACAATATGAAATAATAATAACAATAAAAAAGAAATACGCCCAGTCAGGCGACGCCGCTTTCCCCCTGTAGGTGCCAGGGGAGGTGTTGGCCTCGGAGGTGTGTCCCATGGTAGGCATGAGAGGGTCACACTGGAGGGGCACTCGTACCCTCACATCCGGACCCACAGAGCGGGGAATGGAGTAGGAGAGATAAATTATTGCCTTTCGGGTTCCAGCTTTCCAGGTGCTCGCAGTAAGTACCCGCTGCTTCTTATCTCAGCTGTCACACAAGCAACAAACTCCAGCTACTGAGTTTCATTCCCCCGAAGCCAGGGCAGCCCCAATTCAGGCCAAACCCGAACAACTCCGTGTGCTCTGGAGAAAGCCGTGAGAACGCTGAACGTGCTCCCGTTACCTGCCTGGGTGGAAGGGCAGAGCCCACTGAAGGATGCTCAGCGCAGCACCTCCGGGATATTTGTGTCCAGTCGTGGCCCGCGGCTGGGTTCTCAGGCGGCTCAGGTTGCTGATTACTCGAATGGCATTGAAAGCCTGCCCTGTAAAATGTTCCCCATCATGTTTTTGGTGAAATTAAGAGTATCAGCGGCCTCCCATATGAACTGAGAGGACACTCTGCCTCTGTCTGATGTGTCCTGCACGACTGACAAGCTCCCTGGGGTGCAATCAAAGCCATCTACACAGTCATAGGATTTTCAACTGATTCCTGTTACAGCTCTGTGTTAACATTTATCTTTCTCCTGTTCAGGGGGCGTCCTTGCATACAGCAAATGAGAAAATTAATTCTGAAGGCACAAACTTCTTTTTAATATTTACTCTCTCCCCTTCTTGATGTATTTCCAGCTTTAAGCACACTCTCCTGAAGTTACGATTTATTATCCTGACCTGTTTCCTCTCCTAATGACATCTTGTTAAAGTTTTCAAACATGACATCTCCTCAGCCTTCAAAGCTCCTTCCACCCATCCATAAGCATTAGCTTATTTGAGTCGTTTTCTCAGGCAGAAACTATCCCTGTTTGATCTAATAAGGATTTTTGTCAGGCAAGTACATCCCAGTCACAATGTAAAGCGGAGTGGGGAACACGGCTATTGCACTCTGCCTTTTCTCCAAGGCATTGCTCACTCACTCACTGCTCCACTTGTGACTTAGCAGAGCTCAAGCAGTACTTAAGTCCCTTCTCACTGGTCTTACCTATGATATTTGACATAATTCTGATTTCCCCTATTTCATTCCTGCCCGTACAGTGGCTGTGACCAGAATACAGAGCTCAGCAGCGTTCTCTATCACACCAGGTGCTCTGTAATCAAGGTGAACATCAGTCTCACGGCCTGTCTATTTGCTCTCATATTCCAAACACATACTTCTTGATTTATAATTAGTCAAGGTTATCATCCCGGGAGCTGGGCAATCCCACTACTATACATACCCTTTGCAAGGGCTTGCAAATTTGTTTTCTTACAAAAAGGAAGAAGCCCTTCCCTCCTTCAGTCAGGTCCACCCTTCTCCTCTGCATTTTTTAACCCAACAGAAAAGGAAGCTAAACCTCCCCCCCCCTTTATTTTAACCCTCACAAGTGGCTGAACTGGCAGCCCAGAGCAGCTCCGTGGTCCTCGACGTTACCAACATCAGCCCCTCCGAGTGCTCTGCATGAGGAACGTGCAGTTTTCATTAGGCTGCCCTTAATGCAGAAAAGGTGCACGTTCTGCGGGGTCGGAGGGAAACCCGCCATCCCCGGTGTGTCCATCGGTACAAACCAGTAAATCTGCCTCCTGCCAGAGCGGGCCAGGGGCCGAGAAGATAAATGCCCACTTAGTAAAACAAAATAAAACCAGCTCTAGAGAGACGCGAGACCCTGAAGGCGGGCTGAAGCAGCCCCTTGAAAACAGTGAAGTAATGGGCTTACAGTTTTATTATTCACATAAAGTTTAGTGACTTCAAAATGAACGCGAAGCCAAACAAGACTTGTTATCCCACTAAAATCTGGGCTGTAACTGAAGCCAGTACCCAGATGTTCTGTGGTAAAATCTGCCGCTTTGCTGCATAAAAGCACCACGTACCCTGACGTACAGTCCTGCCTTGCCTTTATCCAAACCTACTTAGATTCTGGATTATTTTTCTAGCAATCTTTTAAACTGCCATGGGAAGCATAAAAGGTGGTCTCCTACAAAACCATTTGGTACCAGCTTGAAATGTAACCGTTTGCAGAAATAAATCAGGATTTCTTTTTAATAAACTGTTTATCACCAGCCTCTCGGGACATAAATTGTAGAAGAAAAAGCAGGGTCTGAGTTTAATAAACAACTCCTCTTTTTATATATATTAAAGGAGAAGACCCTGGCACACTTCAGAGTGAAACATCCGGCAAACAGGCTCAATCCAGCCCTACTGAAGGCAGGGAGCAGAAGGGCCATGGCATGGCTGGAGCTACCAGGAAGGGGTTTACCCCTTCATTTTCAGGGAACTTCCAAGGTGGGCAAACCTTCTAAGGAAGGCAAAGGGGACTCAAAGATGCTGTCTCTGCCTGTACATGCACGTACATTTAGTGGATAAGCCGGAATGCTCTTGCCAAGCTGGTCGGGAGCAGCGTGGCACTGAAGTATGCTCAGGGCTCCAGTGGTGGAGCCACGGCACCAACCCTGCCTGCACCGCTGCGTCCCCAGCCCAGCTCCCAGGAGCTGGAGAGGGGTCTGGAAAAGCCCCAGGAGATGGGCCGGAGCTGCGTGCTGGGAGCTTTAAACGTCAGATGAACACGGAGTACGTGGCGAAGGCATTCAAGCCAAACAGGGAAGGCAGCACAGGCGTTATGTGATTTTGAACAGCTTGCTTGACAGTTTGGACCATATTGTATTTATAAACACTGGGGGGAAAGCTAAAAGCTTTTCCGCAGCGTTTCCGAAGCAGCCCTCCACAACAACACAGGCGTGCGGGGCGATCCTGCACCGCTCTGCCTCACCTCCGTGACAACCTTCTCACCACTAAATAAAGGGGCCCATATCAACCTCCGTGGGACCGGCATCCCACACAGTGCTCAGACTCCCTCTCAGACTGCCATCTGATGACCAAACCCCAACTTTCCCCAAGGGTGGCGGGGGCGGGAGGTGACCCGCTGGCCGGTGACGCCAGCGGGCACGTCACAGGTGTGCCACCACCCGCCAGGTGTGGCTCGCAGCTGGCTCTGCTCGTGGGTGCCACAGAGAGTGGCACGTCCCCACCTGCGTTGTGTTGCCTCGCTGGCAGGGCTGTGATGACACGCTGCAGTGCCCACCCTCCACAGCAGAAAAATCAATGGGGTTTCTGTCCAGGACCGTGCAGAGGTGGAGCATGATGTACCCGCAGTCCTCATCGTGGAAAGGTGACAAGGCTGAAGGAATTTTTTGGATGTATTATAAAGCTCTTTCAAATTAAGAGGGGCTCGCTCTCTGCTGGCACAGAAAGCCCACAAGGAGCAGGTACTGCTCTTCTCACCACAGGACAAAACGCAGGCAGTCCCAGTGTGTGATGCCCTACTGCACGTTGCAGTCTCATCACAGTTTTAATGATCAAAGCAGAACAACAAAACCTCTCAGTGCTTTAAAAAGTCCTCTCCTCCTTCAGCTATTAACAGGTTTTAAATTCTAGGTGTTACTGTAGGTACTCACAGAGGCTGGCAGTGGTACTAGAAAGCTGACTGCAGCAGCTCTCCTCTTCCAGGTATGCCTGTGCTTCACTACGAGGTGAGAGAGCGAGGCCGGCAGGATGCGGCATTCCCAACTAGAAGCAATCTGAAATGCCGTTCCTAAAATAGCTAAGAATCAGCGATTTTCCAAGTGGACTGAACAGAAATACAAAGTTTTTTCGCCTGCTCCCCCTTACAGCACAGACCAGGGTGCTGATGATGTCTAACACCCAAGCCCGACTTTTATGGAAACCAGGTTATGGCCAAGCCAGCAGTGCCTTGCAGGGTCACTAATGTAATAAATCACTCACCGCCAACCACCCATGGAGGAATTCACCCTCAAATCGCTCTCGCCTCTTCCAGCTTTACACAGATGCAACTCCATCATCTCGACCAAGCACGAAATCAGCACATCGAGGCTGGAAACCCGTCATAAGACAGTGCTGGATGGGGCTGCCAGCACAGCCTGACTGTAGGATGCTCCAGAGGAAACACAGTGCCACACTTGCGTTACCGAATGTCTCCGGGTATCTGCTCACAAACAGCCAGCCGGGTCAGCGAGATCGGTGTATTTACGGCAGGGATCTCGCCTCCCCTCTGAGCTCGCCTCCCGCAGCTCAGTCGAGCCACAAGAACAGCGATACTGTTTAAGTGTTTTAATTAACGATTGTAACTAGATGCTAACCAGATCCTCCGGCGGGGAGGGAAAGCCCAAGGGAACTACGAGCGTCACAAGCCGCTCTCTGGAACCAGCCTCCCAGAGGCTGCCCAGTCCACGTCGGTGTCCTCCGGGATGATTTCCAGAGACGCCCTGGGCAGCGTGGCACGGACAAGACCACGGTCACCCCTGGCACCAAGCTACCCCGTCGGAGGAACCGGGGCACGTTACTGCTCAAGCGTTAAATACATCCAGAACAGAAACGCTCACAGAATCGCAGCTTTCCAAAAATCTGCGCCAGCCTTCGACCGTGAAGGTTTACATACATAAAAGTTATATCTGCAAGTGATTAAACAACGCTTTGTAGCCATTGTCTCTGCCGTGGAAATAAAAGCACAACCCAGGCTGCACGTAGCAAATCTCGGCACTTCCATCCCACCGTTCATTCTTCTGCCTACTTCTTTTTAGTAGCCACTTTTTTTCCCCCAAAAAACCACCATATGATGCTGGCGAAGCCGCAGCCGCTGCCTGCCTGGCACACGCTGCTCAGCGGCAGCGAGGACGAGCCGGGGGCTCCCGGCAGCCGCCCGGGGTTGTGTGGCACGGGCAAAACGGGGAAGAGGCCAAAAACGGGGGGGAAACCCAAAGCTCGAAGGCGAGGCGCGGCTCCGAGAGGCCGCGGCGGTTCCCGGCGCAGCATCCCGCGGCGGAGCGGTGCCGGGACGGATGGGGGCACGGCGCCGGGGCTTTGGCCGGGGGGTCCCGCACCCCGGTGGGAGCATCGCGGCCCCGTCCGCCCCGGCGGCGATCGGAGGGGGCTGTGCGGGCGGCCCCGGTGCCGGTGCCTTACCTTGCGGCGTCCGGTCCCGTCCCGTGCCGTGCTGACCCTCCCGCGGAGGGGGGGAGGCTTTTTTTNCAATACCCGGGGGAAGCCGCCCCGCAGTCCCCGCACCGCCTGGCTTTGTGCGGCGCTGCCCGGGGGTGCTGCTCAAACATCCATCTTGGAGGGTTTTATCCTGCCCGCAAGCCGGGACGAAGGGGGGATGCGAGGGCTCCCGGCTGCTCTGTATCCGCGCAGCCGGCTTGCTTGGAGGGGTCGGGGCTGCGGGAGCGCTGCGGAACATCCCGGCAGCGGTGGAGGCGGGAGGGAGGGCTGGGGAGACCGTCAGGGATGCGTGAGAAATGGGATTTCTTAAACCCCCCTGCAATTTAGCAAACGGGNCCGGGCAGGGCAGGGCAGGGGCGGGCCCGGGGGGAGCCTCGGCACCGGGGGGGAGCCTCGGCACCGGGGGGGAGCCTCGGCACCGGGGGGGAGCCCGCAGTACCGGGGAGAACCCGCAATACCCGGGGGAAGCCGCCCCGCAGTCCCCGCACCGCCTGGCTTTGTGCGGCGCTGCCCGGGGGTGCTGCTCAAACATCCATCTTGGAGGGTTTTATCCTGCCCGCAAGCCGGGACGAAGGGGGGATGCGAGGGCTCCCGGCTGCTCTGTATCCGCGCAGCCGGCTTGCTTGGAGGGGTCGGGGCTGCGGGAGCGCTGCGGAACATCCCGGCAGCGGTGGAGGCGGGAGGGAGGGCTGGGGAGACCGTCAGGGATGCGTGAGAAATGGGATTTCTTAAACCCCCCTGCAATTTAGCAAACGGGTCTCGAAGCTGCGTGTTCAGCCTCTCACCTTCTCCCTCATTACGTTCTTGTCAGAGGCAGCTTTCAGGTTTTCAGGTTTGGGGAGTGAGGGGCAGTGTTCTTACAAATCACCTGCGAGCTGCAACGAAAAGGCAGAAACTATCCTTTGCCGTTTAAAAACAAACCCCTCTCTTTTTGCTTCCTTTTTGGCACATCAGTCATAAAAACGTCAAGCGCTACATAGGCATTAAACAAGTTATTACTGATAGCAGCTGATGGGTAATTTTCCTGAAGGCAATAATTCCTTCCCTACTACTTCAAGAGATTTGGGAAGCACAAGTAAAAAAAAAAAACAAAACCTTTTTTTTTCTTTTTTGCAAGACGGCTGAGCAAATCTGACAGCAAAGCCTCAGTGGAGGGATGCAAATTGTCATATTCTGTAGGGTGACAAACAGTTTCGCTCTGTGAAGACACATACCCCAGAAGAGCTCGTGTCTGCAGGGACACGTAGCTGTCCGGACCTCTGCTAATTGCCATTAGTCACTGCCACTTACCTCCCACTCTGTCAACTTAGAGAGCTCACGGCAAGCCAGCGAGCACTCTGCCCTGGGGGCTGCTCAAAAACATAAGTTCACCAAAAGAAACCCAGGATTAAGGAAAAGAGCCCCCCGGGAGCCCCTGTCCAGTTATCCTCCTGCTTTCACGTCCCTGTTTTTACATATTTCACAAATCTATCATTTTCAAATAGGTTTCAAGGGTAGGAGTTTGGGGAAGGCAGGAAAGACACAACTTTAGAATTAATTTGTGCACGTTTAAGGAGAACCAAAAAATACCTGGTATTGGCACACAGCATCCCGACTTCTCCCTTTCTAGAGGGTCGTTCGCCTCCAGCTGCAACACCTCACTTAAGAAACCTCAGCAAAATACACGTGGCTCCTCTTTCTGATGCAGGAGACGCAGAGATTCAATCATCCAAAAATGAGAGAATCTAGCTAAAGGAGAAAGCCAAAATTAGTAAAGAAAACCCGGTACGTTCCGAGCAGCTTTCCCCCAAGCCTTTGGAGCGTGCAGGAGCCAGCAGAGAGGGATGTGCTCAGGTGAAGGCAGGCAGCTACCTTTGGGTACGATGCATGGCACATGGGTATTTTGTAGAGCCTGCAGAAATAGCTGGCTCAGGTTTGAGGTCATTAGAGGTAAAATATTGCTACCCAGCCAAAGAGCTCTCGAGACCGTGCGCTTCGCACACAGGCAAACCGATTATTTTCAACCCGAGGACAGCTTTAGTGCTATTGTTCTTAGGGGGCATTACTGTTTGTGATTCCAGGGCAAGCAGGATGACATCCCTGGGATATTATTTACAGAGGTATGTGAGCAGCGGCTCCTCTGCACAGATAACTCTCGGTTTGGATGCCTGCAGCTCCCCCTCTATCGCAATTGTAAATCTCTGTCGGGATTTAAAGCGTGGCAGGGAGCGACTCCCAGCCAGCTGCGTGGTCTAAAACACCTTCACAACAAGATCCGCTGCCCTCGAACATTTATAAGCTACAAAGATGTTAAATACAGATACAGCAGGCAGATTTGGGATTGAAATGCTGGAAACTGCCTGTATGTCTGGAAGGCACCAGTTAAATGGCAATGAAAGCCCCAAATACGGAAAATCCTCTTGTGTAGGTGATTCCTTTTAAATCCATTACATAGGAGTCTATCCCAGGTACTATCCCAGCATCTAGAAAATTGGCATTGAAATGGTCCCCCTTGAAACCAGAGATGACTCATGTTTGTACAACCTTTACAAGAACAGCTCCCAGGCTTGGCAAGGTACAACACCTGCGGCAAGAGGTCCTTGACTGTAAAATGCTCTTCCTCATGCCTGTGTGGCAAAACTGAGAAACTGAAGGGGCAGAAGATCAGCAAACCTCGAAATTACTTGTCCCTGGGCACTCATCTTCTGCTGCCATCCTCTCAAAGGCTCAAGGGAGCTGAGTACCATCACGCTTTAAGAACCAAATTATTCGTTCACATGCAGTCACAATCTCCATCTGTAGCTGTGGATCATTTGCTTGGGGGCTGAGACTGTTTTCATTTCAGTGAGAATGAGAAAACAAACACCCAAAATTTGGAACATCTGTAATTGGTTCACAGAGAAGGCTGTAAACCCTCCGGGTGAAAATGTCACCCTCCCTGGTGTCACCACGCCAGGAGACCCTGTTAGAGTGGATGGATAGGTGCTACCAGGAAACAAGATGTGTGTTATGAGGAAAAAGAGCAGGAAATGTTTAATAAGATATCCCGTGAGTAAATCCTGAATAATAAATCTTTCTGAAGCAAAAATGGAAATGGGCAATTGGATATTCTAGGATGGGAGAAAAGAAGAATAATTCATCATATAAATAATTCATTGCAAGCTTTAGCACCACATTTGGTGTGGAGGACAGACGACACTGTGTGTGCTTGCGTGTGTGTTTAATTGTGTGTATATATCAGGTTTTTTTGCCCAATTCTGTGGCTCTCATTGTGGTGCAGATCTGAAGGTCTGTTATCAGCAATCCATTGATAAGCATTTGTCGCTAGGGGAAGGGCATCGTTATTTTTCAACTGAGGTGCTAAACCAGACTCATCAATCGATTATGCCTGATAATCCAGGCTGTGATGGGGTTTAGTGATGCAGCGTCACACAGTGCTCACTGTCTCAGAAGAGGAACGGGCTGGACAGCAGGGGCCTCAGGAGGCATCTAGGAGGCATCTGGCTGGGTAGCTGCTGCTGCCTCCCCCAAAGGAGCAACACGTGAGTGCCCAGGTGGAGCCCAAGCAGCGACAGCGTGCAGGTAAGCAATGAAACCGAACGCTGTGTGCACTGAGGTGATGCTCCTGCTTCCAGTAGGCATGCTGATATTGCTCACTGGGTTTTGCTTGCCTGAGGCTGAGCCACAGGTTCCACCTGAGGAAGAGGTTTTTCTTCTGCCTGTCAGGCTGCTTGAAGCAGAGTGACCTGTGTGAGCAGCAATGGCCCTGTAGGGCTGGACAGAGCATGACCCCGTGGGAACACCTTCCCCCAGTGCTGCCGCTTCCCTGAGCACAGCCCGGGCAGGCAGGCAGGGAGCACGGTGCCCTACACACATTGCTGGCTCCCCGCTAGCCTCAATTATGGGTTCTTTCGCTAATAAGAGACATTTTCTTTACCCTCTCTTGGGAAAAATCAAAAGCAGGTGCAGCAGTTGGCGTGCAGCTCGCGATTTAGCCCAGTGTTTCTGCTGCATCACTTAGAAGCGCTGGTGGGAGAAGGCTAAACAAGACACCTCGACAGCAGAGCACTGTTAATACAATTTCACGGCACCCCGTTACGTGCCCTCCAGGCTTTACCCAGATGCAGTGTAAGCTGATGCATTGCCACCGACCCAAAGAAATTGCACATTTGGGCTGCCCTCAACTCATTACTTGCCTATTTTATCCAATTATGTTTTATTTATTAAGCTAATCTTTAAACTCTCTCGGTGCTGACTGTTTTACACCTCCAGTGCGTTCTTTTTAATCCTACTGTTTTATGAACTGATTAACAAGATGTATTGGCTCCAAGAGCACAAAAATACAACACAAACCTAAAATGTGGTCCAGTCGAATCAAGTCTCCAGCACTGGCATTTCCCACATCGCCATTGGAAAACACCTGCTGTTGGACACTACTGCAGCACTTGCTTCACTTTGCCAAATTTGATGTACTGTTGTAAAAAGAGATTAAAGATGAATGATTTCACTCTAAATCCCAAATCTGAACGTGAAAAATAATGGCAAGCAGAACTTTCATGCTCCAAGCATTATTTCTTAATCATAACCTCATTCTACTGAGAAAGAAAAATGATGCTATTTTGCATAATTTAAATAATCTAATATACTTTCCAGATAAAGTTGTTAATAAACCATTGATTTAATCTCAAGTGCCCAACAGACCCCTTAAACTCTGATGCAAAATATCCATTCCTTTAATTAAAACAAGTGAATTTAATAAAGATGAATGGTATGATAATGAGACGTATTAGGAAGTAAAGGCTACTTTGATCTAGAACATGCACCCTTTAATTCTTGCATGACTAGGTGTTCCCACAGACACAGCCCAGGCCCAGGTTCTTGTTACATTCCTGTCTTCAAAGAATAATTGCTTCAGACGTGTCACTGCAAAGGGTTGATTCAAGTCACTGTTTTCCAACCACACCATTACACACTCACACACAGCAGAGTGACAAACTCCTTCCTTCCAACAGGAACCAGCTGCTCAAAAACAGTACTTGAAACTAAACACTTTTTTTTGTTTGTTTTGCATTTAATGCTTCACGTGCCCTTAACTTCAGCTCTACACACAGCTTCGTTCTGCTCCTCATAAACCCTCAGTGCAAAAGTAGTAACTGCAATTTTTAGGGAATGCTTGAGGGCTCCGTAAGTCCTTGCCTGTGCAACACAAAAGATCGGAACATACTGGCAGAAGACTAGAATGCATTTGAAGAATGGATTTTGGGCTTATCTGATGCAACTGATGGAGAAGGATTTACCTTCACGCAGGACAGACAAGGGGAGTCTGTGATGTCCTAATTCCTTACGGGTCACTGAAAAATCCATGGCATCAACTTCCTCCTCTACTTCTCTGTCCTCCCTCGAGGTGAAGACCAGCCTTTGATATCCTCAGCTCTCATTCCAGGACTGAGACTTTCCATTCTGGTTAACCAAGGACAAGAAGAAAACATAAAATTACAAACTCTCCTCAGCAGAAGCACCCAAATCACCACCATGACAATGTGTTTCCCTTTGGACTTTCCCAGACGATTCCAAGCTGAGTGTAACACAAAGATGCCCAGAATTCTCAGCATTTTTGTGCATCCATGGCATGGAAGGTTTCTGTGTGCAGTACATGTGGCCCTCTCTTGACAGAACAGCCCTGGATGAGCAGTGACCTGTGTCACTGAGTGCTTTTAATGATTAGACATCCACGATTCCTAGGATATCGGAACAGGCAACTTACTTAATAGACAGAAAACGCTGAGAAAGAGGGAAATTGTCAGTCATTGACCAGTGACACCATTGCTGAGAGAATCTGAAATATAGCAGAGCTAAGATTTGAGTCTGTAATTACTGATAGGGAGCAATGAGGACAAGAACGCTTTTTCTCTGGGAAGCCCCAGGTTTCAACTTTATGTGCTTTCAAAGTCTGCACTTCAGGCTTTAACAATACAAAAAGAGGTTAAATGAAGCATGGTGCAACATCTGGCTACTGCAAAACTACAACTAGCTGCCACACAGCACTTAAAGTATACATCCAGCTATGTTAGTGCACATATGCTCCTTTTTTCTTACCCAAGTGCATCCAGCAGCACTCGGCAATTCGCAGTGATGTTTTGTGAGCCGGCATTCACATGTGCACAGGGGAGGAGAGCTCCAGGCAATGACTGAGCGGGATGGCGAGCTACAGAATGGTTCTTCTAAAGGCATTACTGAAGGGCAGCTCATCCTATATGATTTAAAATAAAAGATCCTCCGACTGTTTTCTGTCTCACAAAGCCAGAAATCCCATGGTACGAGAATGCAGCAGGGCTGCTGCATGTTGGCTGAAACTACAGGCTGTTCAGTATGAGCACATTTTTTGGTCGGTTGGTGCAGCTTCAAAATGAATCTGATAGCAAGTGAAATTCAGCTTTATGTTGCCCCGAGGACATGCCCAGTGCCACCAGGATGGCTTTGTTGCATTGCAGGGAGCACAGGTGGGCTGCAGTGACTTGCCTGTCTCATTAGAGGTGGAATTAGTGATATCCATTTGCTTTGCTTTCCACGAGAACGTGACCTCGGGCTGTGTGTGGAGCAGGGGCCGAATCTCCCCGGTGCTTGTACCACCCATGTTGAAGATAAGCACAATGTCCTCATAGCCAGAGTGTTTACACTGCTCTCTGATGTATTACTGGAGTGGTTTGATTACATGAATAACAAATGTGCTTCTAAAAACGTGTTCTCAAAGGCTTTTGAAGCACAAATCTGAGAGGTGACGTGCATACCAAAACTAGCACGGTCCTGGTGGCAATGACATGTAGCTGGACCTCTGAATCCATGCATTACGTCTTTCAGAAAACTTTGGAGGTGAAGACATGCTTGATTCTGCTTTCTTTGCCACACTCCTAAGTTTTATTAGCTGTCCTCTAGGTAACTAAGTTTAAGGTTGAACACTTTTCCTTCTCACTCCCCAAATGTGTATTTTTTTCCCTCTAAACCATTAAGCAACTTTTCCAGTGCTTTGATTTTATACGGATTTAATAGCTAAGGGGTGTGTTTATTATAATTAAATATGGGAAGCATACTAAGGGACAGAGGGAGTGAGTGCTAAAACAGTTCTGCAAAACCAGACAGCGACAAGAAAATGGAAACATCAGTGAAAGCTTCAAGCACTTCTGGCTGCAAGAATACATTTCCTTTTTCCGCATCTTTAGCATCCAACATTTCCTGTTACAAGCAAGCACTCGGGAAGCCAGGCTTGCTCGATTCAACCCTGTTACTGAAATAATCCAATAAACACGTCTATGTCCTATTTTCCCCGCTTCTGCAGCAGCCCGCTGGAGTTTTATCCCACAAACACGAGCTCCATCTGGTGGGCTTTCCCAAAAAGTCGATACATCCATCCAGTCCTCCTGGGGCCAAATACAGGTGCCCCGACCTGGGAAATTCAGCCACAGCTTGCTTCAGGGGATTGATTTTGGCCCTCAGGGTCAAAGCCAGAGTTACAAACCGCTCCACGGAGAACTGACAGGACCATCAGCACTTTGCCACAGAGCTGGTCTTGCTTTGGTCTGCCCTGGCTGAGCTCAAAGGACAACAAACTGAAAGCTCACCCTATCTGGCAGGTCAAAACATTTGTGCCCAAAAGTCTCTGAATTCCTGTGCTTCGAAAATAACCCATGCAGCTGTCTGAAATGCATTTTCCCATGTCAAGCCTTACAAAATCCCTGTGCAACCAGCATCATGTTCTTTACTGATGAGAAAACGGGGAAACTAAAAAGCTGCTTCAGTTTCCTGAGGAGAAGCACCTATGGCAAAGGGATACGGGTGTCTGGTCACATGGCAAACCAGTGAGAGGAGCCCAAATCCATCAGCACCTTCTCCAGCTGCTGCACACAGCCTCATCCATGGGAGACAGCACAGCTCAGGAATGACAGAGTTCCCAAGGCTGTACTCCAGGATGTTATCACAGTTTTGAATCCTCTCTTACAAAACACAGGGTCCTGTGAAAGACACTCTGCTGTGTCTAAGTAGGACATCTATTCCAAAGATCTATAATTGCTTCCCGTCTCCAGTGTATGGATGATAAAGGCCAAGGCAGAAGCTCACAAGTTAATTGTAATAAATTGGCATTGGCCAGGAAAGCAGAATCTGAAAACACATGAGATCGAAATGATAAAGAACACAATTATGCAAAGCTTAAAATCCAACATCTTATGTAACAGCAGAAATTTGTCTCTGCCTCAAGACACAGCATGTGGGAACGCACATAACTTGTTTGCCTTCAGTGCTGGTAGGAGCCTCCTCAAATTTGGATTCATATGGATATGGGACAGCTCACACACAGCCTCAGACCCGTGTGTGCAGTCAGCAAGCCCCACTAGTT
Organism: Sclerurus mexicanus; assembly: GCA_013396755.1. Classification (NCBI taxonomy): domain Eukaryota; kingdom Metazoa; phylum Chordata; class Aves; order Passeriformes; family Furnariidae; genus Sclerurus; species Sclerurus mexicanus. The sequence goes on along the minus strand of VWZF01003762.1, from coordinate 183,142 downwards.
TGTTTTTCCATAGTATTCCTATGTTGTGAGGAGCAAAAGGCACAACAGAGACGCTTCTATTTACCCTCTCCTTGTGGCCCAGCACATCAGAGCCATTCAAAGGAAATTATTTGGGACTCTGGATAAGAGCAAGGACTGCTTGTTAGAAGGTGGGCAATTAAGAGAAAAATGCCAGAAGAGAGCTGAATGTCTGTGTGTGGTCCTCAGGGAAGCCCATGGGAGAGCTCGCCTCAAGACATTAGGAAATCTGTGCAGAGGAGACACTACCGAAGCTGTAAGGGCCAAGGAGGAATTGACAGGATACATTTATTTAATCTTTCCTCTTCTTTTTGCAACAACAGCTGGAGGAACACAGGGAATCAACTAAATCAGAGAGCGTGGAAAGAGCACCCCTGAACTAAGTGGCTGGAAATACTTCTGCGTGTTACTATTCCAAGAGGAATCGTTTGCCTAAAGATAATTATTTTTCTCAGCACCAGCTTTAAGGTTTTTCATACAATCTGATGCAGTATTTTGCAGCCCCATTTTCTCCTCTCACTCCTGGCATTTATTGTCTGCAAACACCCTATGCTATGCTATGCCATAAGGCTCTGAGGAAAGTTCCTAAGAACACTGCTAAAGAAACACACTGAATACAAGAAACACACAGGCAAAAAACTCACAAGCCCCAAGTTTCTCACTGGAATCTGCTTCCTCCTGGGGTCCATGGGCAGCTCTTCTTTTTTTTTAATTCCAATTTTGCTAATCTTTCTAGGGATAATCAGAATCCAAACCTGGAAAATGAGTTTCCCGGTGGCAAAGACGGATCCTCTGGGAGAGGGAAGTGCTCCATCACACCATATAGAGAGTTCGTCCACAGTGCTGACCAGCTAACAGAGGGCAAACTCCTGCAATGCCTGCATGTACAACAAACAGCTGATAATAACAGTTGCCCCAAGGTTAAGCCCCCCAAAATAAGGCCATTCCCCATCTGCCAACATCCCCAGTGTTGCTGAGAAAGAAGGTCATTCAAGGGGTCAAGGTTCCTTACTCAGATTTGCAAGTGTTGGCTCGGCAAGCAGAAAGGGAAAGGAAACAGCATTTTGAAACCAGGCAAAAGCAAAACAGGAAACATACAGCTTAGAAGCCACTCATTTCCCTCCTCACCACCACCATCTTTGAGAGCAGGGCAGGATGCAGTACATTTGTTCTCAGATGATCTTTTACTCCTGTTAAGGAAGGAATGGGATGATGGAGAACTAAAGAGAGAAATGGCATTGGCATCAGCTACAGCTCAGTCACAGCAAAGCAATGCTGCCTCAGTAAAGGTCTGGCACTACACTGACAAGGCAGCTCCTCAGATGCTTCCTTAGCTCATCCCACTTTTCCAGAGCAGACAGTGTGGTTTCTCTGTGAAGCCAAGATGATGGTGACGATGATCATGTCCACAAAAATCCCATCGCCAAATCTAGGGAAGGCCAGCATCAAAGCACTTCAGCCTGGCATCAATAATGACATTTCAGTGTATTGACTGGATCAGCTGCCAGCCCATCACCTCATTTATCATGCACTAATTCATAACCTTCTCCTGTTTTATCGACAGCATTACAGATTTCCTCGGAATTGGCCTGGACCGGGATTACAAATGTTCTACAGTTTGCATGCTCATTCCCTCTAGAGCAAATAAAGCCCCTTCAAGTCACATATGCAATTATGTGAAGAATTTTATCATCTCCAAAGCAGAGATGAGCCAGTACAGCAGTGACTAGATTATGAGACGCCTATTCAGACAAAGTTCCCACTGATGAAAATGGACAGGTTGGATTCCATCTTCTGACATGGGTGAATTCACCTGTTTCCAAGCAGAAGAAAAATAACGAGAATGGATAAAGACATTGGAGTTACACCAGCTGTGTACCACAGCTCTACTTAACATCACTTTTGAAAACGTGAGGAGGGCTCAGAAATAGCTGCCAAAGCATTGCCTCATTAATCCTGTTGTTAATAACTAACTTGTTAAAAACAAGTCCTGATTTTTACATATACATACATGGATATGCACATATATTACTGACATTTTATGTCAGTGTGTAACATACATATCCCATATTTATTCATCATGGCTTGCCTCTCTCCCTCAGTAAAATTTCACCAGCTCTGCAACCTGTGGGACCAGGGATGGAGATCAAACAGGCAGCATGGTCCTGGCTTTCCTAGGGATGGGTCTCACCTGGCAGAAGTCTTGTCTGGATTCTCTAGTGTCTAATAAACCCACAATGCATGCTGAGGTTTCCCTGAGCTCAAAGGTTCCCCTCCCTTCTAGCTGCCCACCTCTAGGAAGGCAACACCCTTGAGACCTGCTGGCTTCCTATCAGGTTTGACTGAAGCTGGCAAATATGGCATTTCACAGGTGATATAAAGGCACTGGGAAGGCCTGGCAGACACATGCATGGGCACAGCCACCAGCGTTTCATAGACACTGCTCCATAGGAAACCAGGCAAAAAAAGATGGATCTATTCTGTCCGGGTCCCTTCCCTGCTGTGCAAGGGAAAGGCAGGGTCATAGCTTTGTTTGGGAACTCCTAAAAATAATCCTCCCTGTAATGAAGAGCTGGTGCCTTGCACAATGGAAACCAGCCCTGTGAAGTGAAGGAATGGCCTGGGAAGCCTTTGGAGAAGCCAGGGTTTTTTTACTGTACTTTTTCACTACAGAAGAAAGGTGTTTAAATTGCCAGGAATGTTTTTTTTAACGCTGGTCTAAAATGATGCCATTTTGGACAAATGCAGCCTTGCCCTCAGCTGCGAGCACTGACCTTCTCCCTGCTGCTGGAACACCACACGCTGCTGGGTGAAGGAGGCCAAGGACAAGAAGGGTGTCCATTGCCATTCCAGCCATTCCATGGAGGTGCACCATGGGCCTTTCCACATCCTGTGGGCAGGGAGTTTAGCTCAGGAAGCCCCTCATCACGAGAGGAGAAAGAGAAACAGAACAACAGTGTGCTTTTGTGAGCAGGACAGACCACTTTGGAGCCCGATTACACCCTTCTAGTAAACTCGGAGCACTCTTATAAAAGAGTAAATAAAACCCAACGGGAACACACTTCTGCCTCAGCAGTGTGTAAACATAAAGCTGGCACTGAGAAAGCAAAGCGTGGTGGCAGCGAGTGGGCTCTGCCAGCCCTGAGTGCAACATGTCACTAACACAGGCAAAGATTCTCAGCCTGGAGAGACTTTAAAAATTAGACCCCATTGAAGTCTGAACTCCAGGTTAGAATTAAATCTTAATTTTCTCTTACCACTATGCTCTCCCCTGGGGACACAGCATGTTACGTGCCATGGGTAAGGTTTAGCAACCTTGCTAGATTTCTTTTCTAGAGGGAAGAACATGTATATCTAAATATTTAGCTCTTACACCGTCGTAGCTGAACATTTATTTTCTGTAATACAGACGTGCAAGTACACACAGGAGCACCTGCACGTTCAGTCCCCCGACCACCTGGAAGAACCTGAGTTGCCTACATATGTTTTTCCTATAGAGAAAGGAAAATCTGTGCAGTTCAGCAAAGCCAGAGCCCCACTGGGTTTCTGGGGACTTCAGAGGCAGAACGTCTGCAGAATTTCAGGGACTAATATGTCAAAGTTTAAAGTAGCCTGAAGAATTTAGTGGAGATTTAGATGCCTGCAACTGAAATATAATAATTTTGAGAACAATTGAGTGAGATGAATGACATCTGCTTGGTAGTCATGAAACATTGGGCCAGTGTTACACCCACTGGCACACATAAATCGAGGTGGAAGGCCTGTATCATTTTATTCCCAGGTGAAGAAAGGCTTACAGTCTTCAGAGGATTAAGCTGACCTAAATAAAACAAAATTAAATACTGCTCATAAACAATAGTGATGTTTACATACAGAAACGAAACAAATTCGGGCAGGATAGGGATATTCCTTCCTTATTAATATCCTCCCCCTTCCTGGTACTACTCAGAGGTTTTGTTGTTTGCATTTCCCACATCCCTTATCTGTGCTTTCAGGTACAGAAAGCCACACAACATGCTACAGCTTGAATGTTTGCATTCATCAAAGTGAAAACTTCTATTAACAAGAATTCAATTATTTGGAAAAGGTTTCCTGGCAGTGCAGCACCACCCTTCTAAGTTCTCTTCCAATGGGAATTTTACTTTCTGCAAACCTTGTCTGACTCAAAAAAAAAAAGAAATTACAAGTAGATGGTTTGCTGTGACGCCAAAGTCAAGGACTGAAAGGAATGAGCATGGAAAGCGAGGCCTGTCACAAGCATCTGTGGAACAGTAGGAAGTTATGGTCAGCTTGTGAATAGTAGCACTAAGACTCCACGTGGGAATACTATTAAATTAACAGCACATTCAGATTAATTGCCTTTTCTTTTTTTTCTTTGGGACTTTTCTTGTTTCAGTTGCCCAACAGGTACCTCACAGTGCAGAACTGCGGTGCACAGAGGTCACGCTGCGATACGGGGTGGGGAGGTTTTCTGGTTTTGCAGCTCTTTCTTAGCTCTGCTTCCAAGTCCTGTGTTATGAATTCATCAGACAGGGATGGAAAAGCAGCTCCAGCACCCTGACCCCACCACAGCCCAATCCTCAGGGAAGTCAGATGTCCCTGCAGAAGTCAGGAGCAGTAAGATGATAACATCACACACACATGCTTTGAGTTTTAATTATCACTGTTAAGGAACAATCTCTGTGAACAACCAGTTTTGCTGGCATTACTCAGACAGACTCAAGTCTACTTTTAGTTAACTACAATGCAATATATTCAAGGCTCAAACCTGACTTTAGTGAGTTCCCTCCCCTTACAGAGAAAGTGCATCACTGGAGACTCCAAGTCCCCTGTTTGACATCCCCACCCTGACTTAACTCTTGGCCACAGGGGAATTCTAACAGGGAACAAAGTAATCCCTTTCTTGCTGCTGCCAATGTAAGAGTATTGTTATCCCAGTACATAAGAAATCAGCTTTTCTCCTGTGACAGCTTTTCTTTCCTAAAGAACACTGAAAACATGGGGTGATTCCCTGCCCCTCCAAAGCTGTTTTGGTGACTGAACAGGTCACTTATGCAGAAAGGATTTCATTTGGAATATCCTGCTCTTTGGTGCCTATGATTGTGTTTTTCTGGTGTCCTTCCTAATCCCTTCTATTCGGCATAACTAAGATTGTTGCTTCTGACAGTATTTCTACAGATTCCATGCTGGGTCATGACTGTAAGGGACAGGCTACAAATTTGGCACTGAGGAGAAAAAAGGGAAAAGAATAGGAATTGCAAAAAGACCAACTCTTATTTCAATATTCAGAAAGGGGTGGTTTTCCATGACTTTTAGCATAGGGACATAATCTGGCTGGTGCTTTGTGCTTAACCTTAACTAGCAGTTTAAAGTGACTTCTACATTTAGTCAGAGATAGCTGGTTTTGTGGATAACTTGCAAAGAATCTGTGCATGTGCCAGCCCTACAGGATAATGCCATTGCCTTAACTGGATTAATCTGGGATTAACACGACTAAGAGCTGAGACACAGGAAGCCTGAACACAGTGAGGCACAAAATGAAAACTTCCTCCAAGAAAATTAAAACATCTCTCTCTCTTCTCTCAGCTAAACCAAATAACTAAATGAAAGAAACCAAGCAGATGGCAAAAAGGCCAACAAAGGAGCTCTGCCATTTGCCAAAGCTGTAATTTCTCTCTTCATCAGGTCACACAATACAAACACCAGCAGCACACATCCTGCCATCCTCCACCAGACCCCCCTTCTCCAAATCCTTCCCCCTGGCCATGGGAAGAGCCTCACACCCTCCTCAGTCTGGTATCTCCCATTAGACCAACAAGGCTGCAACCTACAGGGCTTAGCCTTGCCAGGTCTGGACCCCTCCAGTGACCACCAGACTGTGGTGGTGGCCAGCGTGGACCTCTTGCTCTTGGCCCAGCAGCCCTCGGGCAGGAAGCACCTGGGTGCTTCCCTTTTATAGGGCAGGTGGGAGCGGGGCTGTCGCTGCTGTAAGTGAAATTGCAGAGTTAACCAGCATCCTGGCTCCTGGTGGGAAAGTGTTCTATTAATCAAAAAAATATTTCCCACCCTGTGGTGTCTTGCAGACCTTTAAACCTGTGTCTGCACAAAGCAGGGAAACTCTTCTGTCGTTCTCACAAAGCTAGAATACAGAACTCATTTTTAAGCTTCAGGATTTAATTTTGTTTTTTAAAAAATAAGAGTGAGGGCTTCAACCTGATTAGAAATATTCTCTTATCTCAGGGTGCTATGGGCAAGGCAGAATTTCCAGCTCATTACACACCCAGCCCATTGGAGTGGGAAGAACAGAGGGAGCTGGAGCAGCTGAGATTGCTTTACCAAAAGGTATCCTCATACACCACCAGCTTCTTCTCATTCTATCTAGACTACAGAAGGAAAGAGAGGGCCATAAAGACCAGAAATTTTGGGCATCTCATAATCCTGATTACTCAGAAAGATGTTGTTGCCATGTTATCCAGCCTTCTTACCACAGGGTAGTGTAGGTGTGTATTTGGGACACTCCATGTGCTTTGCCCAAAGCATCATCCTGAACCCACCTCCTCTTGTACTCAAGAGTTTCTCAGGCCATTAAAAAAGCTCTCCGTTTTTATCAGCAATTTTGAAGTAATCATTTTTCCTTACTAAAACAAATGACAGCCTGAGACTAAGGAGGGATGATATTTAGTGATTTATAAAGACACACAACTCACTTATCACCAATGAAATCTTTGTATCATGGCACACATTATCTACGTGTAAGAGTAGAAAGAAATATCTACAGATATAGGATGGAATAAGCAATGACATGGCTGTCACCAATAGACCTTCAGGCCTTCAGATGGAAAAGACAATTTTAAAACAACATAAATTTTTGGCAAGGCACAGAGCTTAAAATACCTGGCAATTAAAATGATGGTTAATCAAAACAAAAAAAACAAACTTCAAGTCATGAAAACGTTGACAGGGAAATAAAAAGGGACAAAAATTCCCCAAAGACTTCAGGCTTTTCAGGGAGAACTGGGAGTGGTGATATCCAGTTTTGGCAAAGCCCAAGGAAGGAAAAATGCCTGTTAAGAACACTCTGGTTGATTTTAACTAAAATAACTCACCCTCTCAGAGCCGTCTGGGTCACTGCAGAAAGCGTATCCTTTGGGGGCGTTTGAGTCTGACAGTGCTAATTCAAACAGATGACAGCACCTGCATTTGGGAAACATACATCATTCCAAGGAAACCAAGAGGAAAAAGCAACTTGCAGGCATTTTATAAGATACAAATTCTCGATCACATAATAGAAGGAACACCCCACACTTAGTGTGGCTAGGGTTTGTGTGAGTCAAAGTTTAGCCCTGTGCCCAAGCCTGACAAACATTAAAAGGCTGTGACTAAGCAGAGGGGGAAAAAAAGATAGCCCTGCAAATGCTGCTTTCTTCCTGTGAATAGCTGGTGTTGAATCGTCAGCTCGGGCCAGATGATGCTTGCACAAATGGCAGGAGCAAGCCTCCGTGGTTAGTTGGGGGAAACAGTGGGAATAAATGCAATGGGGGGCTGCTGTCCCCCCCACCCACCCACGCACCCACACAGAAGCTGGTCTGTTCGGGGGCTTCACAGCATCGCAGAGCGCGGGGGGCTCTGCCCACAGCGCTGGTCACCTGCTGAGCGCTCCCATTGAATTGGGTTACATTGTAATTGGATTTTCCGAGGGCACTGCATTAGCATTTTCCATGATCTCACCCTTATTAGCCAAATCACTAATCAGGAGTAGCGGCTGCATTGTTTGCTGGTTAAATTATCTGCTGCTGTGGTGTCTGCAAGCCAGCGCCGAGTCCATGCAGAGATAAAAACTCCGCTCGCTCTCTCTCATGGAGACCTGGGAGTTGGTTCTGTAGCCAGTGTTGCAGTCAACTAAGTTCCAACAGCTCAAGGAATGGCCATGTCTCTCCAGAGGCTGGTCGGCTCCGTTCTGTGCTCTGTTCTTCCTGAGTCCCTGCTAGGAGCTGGGAATGGCATCCCTTGGATCCGTGTGGGATCCAGAAGCAGCATCGCAGTACAATGTAAAGGCAGAGAAAGCCTTTCCCATGGGCTGTTCCCCACTGAGTCCAAAATCAGATGCTGAACATGTTTAATCCCGTAAGGTTCTCATTTCAGTGCACAGGCCTTTGGACACTGAAGGGAATGGAAATACCTGCTCTAAAAGCAGAAATGACACTCGCAGGCAATCTCGTAGCTGATGGTTCTGTCTTTGCACAGCTCGAAAAACTGTTTGTGCTGGAACTGAAATCCACAGTAACTGCTCCTGAGCTATCAGGAAAGCAGGCAGGACATGGTGCAGAAATCTGGTTCTTCTTCTCTCAGGTGGGGTCCCAGCAGGTCGAGGATACCTGTCTCCCAGCATCTGCTTTCTGAAAAGCCTGAAGGGAATAGACAATCTCGCAAAGAAGTTAACAAGTAATGTTCACTGAACACCCACCATAATTTGCTGAAAAACTTTAATTGTCTAAATACAATTTAACTTAAAAAAGCCAGGTTTTATTCTTGGGTTAGAGGTTACATGATGATGTTCAGATTCATTACAAGAATTATTTGGAAATATAAAGCCATATTCACTGAGAAGTTAAACCCATCAAATATTTCTACTAAAATTCTTCCGATGCAAACAAGTACTCCCTGAAAAAACCCCTGTGATTAATTTTCCCATATAATTCTAGAGCCAAAACAAAGGACTCAAAAAGGGGCATGTTTTACCTGGCCTGGCATCAGTGACACCCTGATTACAATTACAGAACTACGTTCAAAGGGTGAAGCAGACTTCCTTTTTACCAACCAAGAAAAAGATGACAGAATTCGAGATGATATATCAACAAATCACTCCCTGGAATCAAATAAACCCCCTTATAATTCTCAAACAACAATAACAAAATCACAACACTATTTGGCTTATAAGCTCTCGAATTCAAACCAGATGTGACAGTCCGAATCCCCAACAAGAGCTGCATCTTTTCTCATAAGGCTTTTTAACAGATTCTCATAGGCAGCACAAGCAGCATCTTCAGAACAAAGGGCAGTAACGCTTCCCAGCAGAGTTTAACTGGATCCTGAGGATCACCAGCCTCCCTGATCTGCTTTTCTATTGTCCTCACAGGGATTTCACCACACATAAATCACATGCACTGAAGAGATAAGGAGCTGGGAGCAAAAAACACCCAAAACACCCAGAAGAAAACAAAATAATGAAGTTGCAAGACTTGCTTGCAGCCTTTGGTTTGCACTTGTGTGGGTGGGCAGGCTGTCAGCGATGGGCTCCCTTCTCCGGGGATGAATCTGCACGGGTAAATCAATAGGAATTATTTTGAGATTGGGAAAAACAGCTCACTTATTTCCCTCTACTTTGTAACACTTTCACACACAACCCCCCCAAAGTCAATACTGTACATCATTAGAAGACTGTAATCAATCCACTACAAGGGGCAGTAAGAGTGAAGGAGCAAAAGAGAGCAGTGATAGCAGAGTGCACTGGTAGCCTCTCTCTCAACTTTCATCTAGCCCTGATGGTTAATACAGAGCAAACAGCAGGGTCTAAAGACCTAAAACCCCCTATAAAACTTTGCTAGACTTCCAGAAAGCTCAGCTGACATTCAGCAGAGCTCACAGGTGTACATGTGCACCCAGGAGAGTAGGTAAGTATGACAGAGGGAACAAATAGGTAGCAGTACCTTTGGCTAAGCAGGTGTCTGTGGTTTAAAAACGTCTTTGATAGTAACTCGCTCAAGCTAGGAAATCAGAACGAAAGTGAAGAAAGGAAATATGCTGTTTCTGGTGTAACACATACTTCCTGAAGCTTCAAAAGGTTTTGGAAACGCTGTACCACACCTCTAGTAACACACATGCAAGTGCACGCAGAGAAACGTTGAGAGTGCAGTATTTCCAGGGGTGTTTTGGATTGGCCTTGGAGAGCTGCTCTGCAGCTGCTGCACAGTAACCCCATCACTCACTGCAAACCCACAGGGCTGATGAGATCCAAATGTATGTGAAAGAAAACGTGGTCCAAAAGGGCCACGTTTGCAGCAAGTGGCTGTCCTGTGAATCACTGGCTTTGGTGGCACTTTGGCCTTGCAGGTTGTACCAGAGCTAAAATTCACAGCATTTATTCGTGAGAGCTGGAAAGAGCAACAACGAGCAAGCTGGTTCTTTGTGCGAGGGAGACACATTTGTGCCAGGGAGATAAAGTTGACTTTTAAAAGCAATGCATTTCCAAAAGAGGCAGCTTGGCAGGTGCTGGAGTTAGAAATCACAGGTGTGCTAGTGGCCTTCCTGTTACATCGCAGTAGCAGAAATCAAGTTGCATCAGTAAAAACCCTGAAAATAACCACATTTTCATTCCCCGTGGGGATGGCCAGCTGCTAATTAAATCTGTCTTGACTACTTGGGAGCACTGATAATTTCTCATGCAATGTATGCACTAAGAATAGGCTAATACCAAAAATATTTAGGGTCTGGGATTTTTTCCAGGAAAATTAAGATGTCAATTAATTGACTTTTTTTTTTCCCCCCTCCTGTCTGGTTTTCATTGAAGACTTCCACAAATCCATTTTTCAGTTTTTCATTTTTTTCCCCTTCTCCCTACAGATGTCATTATTTTCAGTGGAAAAACCCCACACTTCTCCCTCCTCTTCTTCCAATTAGCTGTAATTATAACAACATTAGCGGCAAATTAGGTACCTTGAGGGCAAAAATCTGGAAAGCAGCAGAGTGTGGAAAGGGAACAGGAGATGAGATTATAATGAAAGTAAGTGGGCACATCCTGCTACTTCATGTGCTCATCTGGGCATCCTTAGGCTTCACAGGTTGATTTCTGCTTTCACTAAGTGTGCCAAGCCATTTTTGGCTTCCCCCTGTGCCTGGCATAACTGGATCCAACACAAAGCACACACAGCTCAGGTCACAGAAACCCCATAGTTATATCTGATGTTCTGAAGGGCTGTCTGGGGTCATTAAATACATGAACTGAGAATCTTTCTGCCAGAAATACAAATGCAGTAAGATCCATTTTGAAAGTGCAAAAGGCAATACGTGCCAGCAGTTGTGGCATGCAAAGGGGTTCCTGCTCTGAGTAGGCTTTGGAGCAATAAACCTCTTTTCCAGAGAATTTCGCATTAAAAAAAACTGGATTCAGGGAAAATCTCCAAACCCAAGCTCTTTTTCCAACTGTCTTTTCAATTTTGCACAGTTGGATAGGGAAGGAAGTCAACACTCCTGCCAAATAAAGTGACATTAAATACATTTGCTGGAAATCTTTCTGCCTTGCTCCTTAAAAATTAAACTCCGATCACCCACAAAACCCAAACAGAACCACACAAACAAAGAGATGAGAAATCAGTTCCAGGAACAGAGTGAGCATGGAGAGGACTGGGAGCTGATGTCCCTCCAAAGGCAGTGCTGCTGGTCAAACAAGGCTGAGATGGAACATTTAAGCACAGTTTAGGCTTCCTGCACATAAAAGTCCCCGAGAAGGGACCAGCCCACAGGTGGGAAAGAAGAGTTATTCTATTGGAAATACATTGCCAGTAAGAAAATGTCTCATCATCTTGTTCCTTAATCTCTTCCTGTCTCCTACCACTTTTTTGGGACCTTCAAGGAAACACCTTTGCTTTTTTTTGGATGATTTTTCCCTAATCCTGTTTTGCAGACAAAATGTTCCTGTCCATCTCTTTGCGCTGCCTGTTTCAGATGGAATATTTAACATTTAGGAACATATGGAGAAGAAGTATTTATGTCCACAGACAAGCTGAACTCTGGTATGAGTTGTCTGAGTTTTTAAGCAGTTTTCTTGAGGGCTGTTTTTCTTCCTTCTTCCGCCTTATTCCTCTCATCCTTCCTGTATTCTGGTGAAGTTATTTCCATCTAATTAGAAAGGGCCCAAATCAAAAAGTGCCAGATCCAAACCACCACGCCACCATGAGAGTTCAGCGCTGGACACAACATTGCTCCTCAGGCAACTTCAAAAACGCATCTCTGGGGAAAATAACAGTCTGGAGAACAAACTTTAGAAAACAGAGTCAAATAGCATTCGCCCTGTTTCTAGAGATACAGGCAAAAAATGTTTCTGAAAGAGACTAGAAAGACAAACTGGGCTTCCCAGAGGCAGCGGTCCTTTGAGACATGGGAACAGCCAAAGGAAGTGGTGCCAGTTGGAAAAAATAAGCAACAAGAAGCAGAAAACACGAGATTACAGCTGGTTACAGAGGGACCTGGAAAACCCAAAGTACCTGGGAGCAAGTACTTTCCTCCCTGATAAGGGAGGGGAGAGAGGGAGGAAAACACAATCTAGGAACATCTATACAAAGCTGCAGAAAACATTAGGAACTCCTCCTTAGTGACATAACACCTCTGCAGCCCCAGTGACACTGCAGCAAACTAGTTAGAGGCAATGCAGAGACTCTCACGGATTTCATATATCTTTAAACCAGGCTTTTTTGGATGGAATATTATAAAAAATATCAGTTTCACAATCCATTTCCCTTCTGTTCAGCTCTAAAGTCACAACCTGTGATCTGCATTTTATAATTATTACTTCAGAAAAAATGCCCAGTGTCAAAGGAAATTTGTTAAGGAAAACTTAAGGGTTTTCCTTAGAACCATCAATCTGAAATAACATTCCTAAAGGAAACTGCTTCATGCCTAGGAGTTGCTGCACTGCTGATTTGTTTTTCTATAATGAAGTCCTAGCTCAGCAGAGGTAAGATTTATTGGTCAGTTTATCATCTAATGAGAAAATGAAGGATGAGAAAAAGAGAATTAGGAACGCTGCTGAACATACTGGCTCATTTAAACCCTCCATTGCAATTAGCACTTGCACAAAATAGAACAAAGAAATTGGAACATTGGAATACTTCATCATCACAATATTCTTGGGGTTTCTATCTTTGAAACCTTTCTCAAAATACTTACATACAGATTTATTATAGACCACTATATATAATACATAAACCCAGACTTTTAACAGAGAGAAGTTGGACTTCTGAGTGATCAATGGCTAATAAAATCATCTTTGTTTTATCAGCCAAGATAAAAAGAGCCCTAAAGATGTTAAAGCAGACATCCTTCACAGTGCTATGATGGGACTTATTAAGAAATCCTCCTTATGGGGACTGAAGAAACAATAAGGGAATGGAAAAGTCTCCAAGTGTCCTGGGCAAGGAACAGTAATAGGAAGATAGAGCATGGATTTTGCAAAGGTTTTTTTTCCAGGGAGCCAGAAGTCAAGTCACACAGTCAAGCAGGGTAAGAGAAGAACTCCCTTTTCTCAGATCCCCTCTGTGCTCTGCCCTGGCCCACAGCTGCAGCTGGTGGCCCGACTGGTTTCATTCCCTGTCACAAACATCCTCCCTGTATCCTCTGCTGCAGTAAATCACTGCGAGTCCAAGTGGGAGGAATGGCAAGATTAATCTCCTGCTCTCTCGTGCAGTCACAGCACCACTTTCTCTGTGACCACATCAGAACCCTCCACGCAGTTGCCATGTCATTATGGGAAGCTCATCAGCCATTTTGGCGAGCTCCATTCCCACCCTACCCTCTCTTCTGGGCAAATGTGGACAACAACAAAGAATGGAATAGTTCTTCTGTAGCCATCATCTTCTTCTAGACGTTCCAAAACAGCTTCTGGACTCATCAGTCCCTGCCACCCCATATAGCACCCACCCAGAAGAGATTCCTTGTCCTCCCTGGCATCCACCTTATGAGTGGTCTGAAGTAATACTTCAAAACAACCAGGAATAGTTTCAAATCCAGATACAAATATTAAAGAACTCCACCTGGTTTCAAAAAAAGAAATAAATAGTTTGTACTGACACTTTGGCAACCAATTAACTCTGTTCATTTACGTGGCTTTGTTTTCAGACCTGGCACCCTGAGCTATCAGGTCAGATCAAGACCAGCAATGGGCATTTTGCCCTTAACGTGAAACAACGTCCTAAAGCCTGCACTTTGTTGCCAAGGAATTCTAAACCTGCCCCGTGTTGGTCCCCTGGTTTGGCACATCATCAAATTTGCTCTTAGCTGGAGCAACAGAAGCTCTAAGGAGAATTCTGAGAATATCTTCTCTTTAGGACTATTCCTAGGTGTTTAATGAGGCAAATGTGTGATCCTATAAAGTGTAATAGAGACATTTTATGAATTGCAGCCGAGCTGAAAGCTGTAGTGTAGGTGGTGTTGCATCAGAAACTTCACCTGCATTGCACATACACCAGCCTTGACTCTCCAAGGCAAAGCTGTCACACAAGCACTCAACAGATAGATAGGAAAGTTTACTCTGCACCCCTCAAAGGCCTCCATTTAAAATAAAACTACATTTAATATATGCTCTGTACAGCTGCTGTCTTACCATTTGCCTTGTGCTGCACATCTGGCGGAAACTGGTCGGGAACATACCACTGATAGTCTGGCTGCACAGAACAATAAAACATTATTGCAGCAATATGGGCTTCATAGACACTTCAAACAAAAGAACAGTGACATGATAAAAACATAATTGCGCTGTGAAGCTTTTTATTAGCCATACAAAAGTAGTTTACAAAAAATCTTATATTTAGGTTTATATTTCCAGTGATCCCAGTTTTCAGCTTGCTTCCTTTTCTATGGCGTGTGGTTTAGATGCTGGACCCATCAGAAATATTAGAAACAGTAAGGTGCAAACCCTTCTAGATCCTAAAAATCAAAATCAACATTGACAGAACCAAATCAGATTTTAGAAGAGCTAAGGAATAAAGTGCTGAAGGTACCAGCAGGCACCTCTGTCCTAAAAAGCCCCAGAAAAACGTGGCACACCTGACAGGTGAAGCTGCTCCAGTTTCCATACGTCTGTAACACACTTCAGTGGGACAGGAATTAACCACGGGATAAAGTTTCCCCCCCCCCCCACAGGTGAGCATTAGTGTGACCACTGCATCAGCTGTTATCAAATAGCTTATTGAAAATACTGTGAGGTAGAAAAGAATTCCCACCTTTCTATAGGAGAAAGCATTGGGAAGGTTATATCCATGAAAATCTAGTTTTGGCCAGGGAAATCTTGCAAGAAAGCAGCAGTGCATTACAGTTTGTACCACACCCCGTGGTAAATGAGTAGCAAAGCACCACTGGAGAAAACAACTCTGGGACCAGACACCTCAGTTGGAGCTGCATTAGGCTGTCTGTCTGGGGTAAGCAGTGCACGCACGCTTGTCGAATTCCAGGTAATTACTGCTTTAAATTAGTTAAACTGCAAAAATAATTCTGGTTTTGCAGAAATTACTCTGACAAAATCCTGGGTTGTCCCAAGGGGAATCTAACAAACAAATTTCACAGACTTCCAAAGAAGTTTTGCCTAAATTAAGATGGCAGGACAAAGCTGTAGATGCAGAAAACAGATTTAACTTTTCTGTTTTGCTGTCATTCCTACTTACAGAGCAGTAATCACTCTCATCCACTGGCAGAAAGAAGGGGCTATTGTATTTTCACTGCAGTGGTACCATTCACAGGAATTGTTAACTAATTCTGTGCTTGTGAGCAAACAAAACAGGCTTTGATACAAGGCAAGGCTGCGTTGCTTTAAGCACAGGTAGTTTTCCCACCAGTGCCTCAAATTACACTTATTTGCATTGCTTTTTTTGAGTTTCTGGTGAATTTTCTGTACTCTGATCAACCCTTCTCTTTCATACCTACTTGCACCACACAAACTTGAATGAATTTCAGAAACAAGACTAAACAAAATGTTTCCACTAGCAATGCAAAGAGGAAAGAAAAGGTGAAAAGTATGAAAAGACTGGAAAAGCAAAAGCACAGACTAAACACACAGGATTAAGTATCAGGACCCCCATTAAATTCTAACACCTTCCTTCAGTGCTAACAAATTGCTCGGGGAGGTTCCCAAAGCTCAGAGCAGCAACGCTGTGCTCACCCAGGCAAAGGATTTCCAGCAAGGGTCAGAATGGAATGGGGAGTCACAAAGCAACCAGGCAAAGTGACCCCTGTGCTCCAGCAGGAACGGCAGAGCTGCAAACCCAGTGACCCCGCACAGAATTAGAAACCCAGATGATGGAGGCTCAGGGAGAAGAGCCAAAATAACCTGGGCCAGTGTCCAAATTGCAGTGAAAAACATTCTGCAATACTTGCAGCTTTGATAAACAGGCAGATAAGCACACCCCTGAAGCACAGAAATTACTTGTGCGACCACAGCTTCTCCACTGGATTTCTGCAGCCCAAAAGCCTTATATGGGTTTTGTGAAAAGCTGTAATTTCCCAAGTAATGAGCATCTTTCCATATGTGACAGCTGGAGAGCCAGAAACAGATATTGAGTATGAAAACCAACATTCACCATATGTAAATGCATTCTCACCAGACTGGAACAAACACAGCCCACTTAGATAGCCCACAGCACTTCCAAAATACCTTACTTTGAAGCAGTATTTTCCTGGAAAGAGATCACTCCCCTCACACAACCTGCTCCAGTGCAAGGCTATTCTTCCTTATGCTGAGGAAGACAGGGCCCTGTTGTGTGCCAGGAAAAAAGGCAGATTTCCCACTGTGTTAGCCACACTCAGATATAACTCCTGCTGATTGGTTTTTTTTATTTTATGATGAAGGTCCAGAACTGGGCTCCAGAGAGCAGATCCATATTTCTGAATGTGGGTAGCTACACAGCTAGAAAGGGCTCTGAACGTGTATCATGGATGTAAATTAATCTAACAAATCAGCAGGACTCCAGTCAAACAACCTTGTTTTTTTTTTTAATTGAGGAACAAATGTTCCTTACAGCAAAAGAACCCCCTTTTTCTTCCTAGTGGTATTATAGATACCAAAGCAAATTTGATTATTGATCTGGAACTAACAACAAACTAGGAAACCACAGATTCAGTTGCTGGTGAGGATGGCACCGTAAAAGCACCATTCTCCTGTGGTCATCACGCTGGGAGAAAATCAGTGTCCCTGTGACATGGGAAACAGTGGGAATCTTACCAAGTGCTGCTGCTGCTCATGTGCCCTGCAAGGCGCTGGATGCACTCGAGGATCTTGATAGTGCAGAACCATCCCACACCTTCCATAATTCACACAGGGGGAGAGGAAGAGTGGAGCTGGGTAACTGGGCCTCTCAGACTGTACTGGCAGGTCTTTTGTCTGTCACAAAAATCAGAAGAAATGCATCAGCAGCAGGATACAATGACCAACAGAATATTCAGGTACAAATTCATCAGTGAAAAGCAATGTTAGAAGAAACCCTCCTCTCTCAGCATGAGCCTCAATGCTGCCTGTTCAGCCCCTTCAGACTACTCGTTGTTTAAAAATTATTTAAGAAAGCTGACCCGTGCCACAGCAGAGTCCTGACAATTTTTATGTGAGGAAAGTACTGGTTTCAAGACATGACGTGTCTTCTGTATTCAAGTATTCTATATCCTCACGACACACAGTAGCTTCCAGTAATTTGAAGCAGATCTACATGGACAGTTACTTGCATGACAAGAAAAATAAATAATTTGGGAAGAGGACCAAAGTCAATGGCCTCAAGATTTAGGTCTGCCTTTTCTTTAGGCCCTCCTCACCCCAGTAGAACCAACAGGAATTTGCCTACGGAGGGGTAGAAGATTATTAACATTCTGCTATTCTGTGAGTCACGACTGAGTAATTTCAATTTAAGAAAACAAACTAATAACTATTTTATATGGTTCCTCTCATCTTTAAAATCCTTCAGAATCCCTGTTTAATCCAATCCCGAGGCAGGAAGACACAAACAAGGTCTCCAGTGTGAGCTGTTGATGCCCTGCAGGGACAGTCAAGTTGTACAACACATTGCACAGCACCTGTACAGCCCTTCAGGTGTGTCGTACACGTGCAGTGCTGTTGGAACTTCTCCTGGTCCTGCTGGGGAGCAGTGGGAAAGGCCTTTCAGCCCTGTTTCAGAACCCCTTCTATTCACCTGATAGCACAGCAAGACCTTACTAGCACTGATGCCTGGGCTGGTTGAGAATAAGTCAATAGTGAAGTTTCTGTTTCACAACAACGTTGGGGAGGACAATAAATCATCGCAGAACATTTTGGTAACCGGCCATTCTTTTAAAACATTGCACAACCTTGTCAAGACAGGAAACCTCGACATTTCGTCATTTTTTAATGGGGATTGAGAAAGCTCAGAGTTTTGTGTGCCATGATTTTACTATGGCTTCCTACTGACACTACTTTGAAGATAAAAAGGATGTTGCAAGAAAAAATTCTTGTGGCGGCTGCTCAACTAATTTGTATGGAGACCATTTTCTCCCTCAGTGATATTACCATCACTCTGTAACTCATTTGCAGAGGTCAGGGTTAGCTACAGAAGCTCTTTATTTCAAAAGTTGGTTTGATGTTACAACTCTCATATCAAGTGCCAGTGAAACAATCAAAGCCCTCTGGACTTCTTTTTGGTCATTCCCCCCTAGCCCCACCTCCATTTTAAGATATGTTTGAAAAGTTTTTGCCATAAATACTCCCTCCATCTACTTATTTTGTCTTCTCTAATCGTTTCTCATCTTCTTACTGCATTACTTCAGAATGATTTCATCCCAGGTGGTGACCTCATATAAAACCCAATGTCAATTAATGGAAGCCAGAAAGCCTTGAGTTGTGTGGAAAGTGAGAAAATAAAAATAAAATGCACATGTGCTGGCAACAGGAACTTTCTTTCGATTCATACCTGAGAGTTCAGTTTATTCAGTTGAGACTGCAATCTCTCGTTGACTTTCTGCAAGGCTTCTTTCTCCTCATTGAGCCTTTCTCGGTCAGACCTCTCCTTTCTGAAGTCTTCCTCATATATTTGTACCTGCAGTTGTTAATAGCAAGGATGGGAATTCCAGCAGAGCCACTCCATCCCCTTTGCTGGTGGGTTGCTTTTTAAACAGTGCCCAAGCAGCGGGGTGCATTCCAAAGGGATCCCTCCTCTGGAGAATCCTACAAACAAAACTTTGCCTCGACTTTTTTTAAGACCAGTACAAAATGACAAGTAATGACTATCCCCCAATGGCACCTGTCCATCAAAACAGTCCCCAGCTCCAGTGTTTGTAGATCCTTGAAATTTAAAAGGCTGACTGGCAAATATCAGTTCTAAATATCATAAACAAGACAGAAAATACTAATATTGAGCTTTTTAAGGGATTGACAAAGATTTTACCAACGCTTTTTCCACTCTCCCCTTCAATTATGAGCACTCAGAACTCTCTCCTGTAGCTCAGGTGCAAGCAGTTAGTGAAGAACCTCCCTGCCCTGATGCAGAAGCAGAGGGGAATGCAATGCACACAATTCAAAATGCAAACACAGATGCTTGGCCTGGTTCCTAGAAGATAAGCTGCCTTTCAAATGCTGAGGGATGCAATGGCTTAGCTCTTTTAATGTCACCAGGAATCCTGGTGCTTCATGCCATGACCACCCCAGGCTCAGGAAGAGAGTGCACGGATTCAGAAGCGAAACACAAATCCGTACATTCTTTGTGTTAAGCTGACTGGTTATATTCTCCAGCTAATGAATGGGCAGGAATCCACCTGGTATAGGAGCTGGAGGCTGGTGGCACTTCTGCTGACAAATAACAGCACAGACATGTTTGGGTGGGAACCACCACCAGAACTTTCCGAAATCCTCCCATGTCCCCTTGCTGACAGTCTGGTTCCAAAGGACTCGCTCGCTGTGGCTCATGCCCTGCCCATTGGACAGATCCAGTGCTCTTTTTGCTGGCAGCAGCACTGTGACTTCACAGAAGGACTAAAGAAACGTTAATACCTCAGGGGAAGAAAAAAGTCAGCACAGGGCTCTATAAATTATTTTAATGGCTTGCCTGTCGCAGCTCATTTTCGCAAGGGTGTTTTTGGCCCTGGTGGTCTCCCACTAGATAGAAGCCCTTCCTGAACAGCACTGTCCAAGGAACAAAGGCTGTCTGTGTGGCCAGGGGTGGAGGAGGCCTGCACAGCCCCGACCCTCCGAGCCAGAGGCAGAGCTGGCCCTTGCAGAAACCCCTGTGTTCCTTGTCCATCTACACACTCCTCTCCTCGGTATTTCCTCATTTCTCCTCTCCCAATCCTGTTCCCCCTCCCTCCCTCTCTCGCTCCCCAGCTGTACACTCTGCTGTAGCTGCAAGGGAACCCCTTTGGCACAGTTTTGCCATATATTCTGTTGCTCTGAGGAAGAGGGGAACACCTCCCAAGGAACGAATGCCTTCATCTCTCCTGTGCTGACCAGGGATGGGCTGATGACAGCCAAGCTCTGGTGAGACCCTGCCACGTCTCTCTTTGTCCCAAGAGTCCCCCCTCCATACAGTTACAGCCTCCTGCTCCACTTGGTGTAGAAAGAAAGTCTGGACTCGCTGTACTGATTTATACAACTAGAGAAATACATTCATAAAATGGATACCCCCTGAGAATTCTGGGAAAAAACTGATTTACTCTATTTTATTGTGTAGAATTAAATAAGTCATTACGGCACAATCAAATGCAGGATTTTGTTCTCCAGCATGTGGCAAGCATTACATTAGAGAGCAAAATCTGGCTCTGCTGTCAAACGTGACAGAAACAAGTATTTTTACTCCTATTGAATAAAATTCCCATTCTGATCACATCCATTTGTGTGTCAATAACATTAACCCTATCGCTGTCCAGGCTGACAGAACCCAAAATGTAAAATTATCAGACAAGAATAAAACTTTTAAACAGATTCTTAAATGTTTTGCCTCACACTTTGAAAAGTGGCAATGCCAACGCTCCAGTTTTCCAAGGCTTCCTTTCAAAAGCTCTGCACAGCAAGTCCACCAGGCACAATTCCTGGGAGAGGAGGCAAAATTATGCTGTGTAAAATTCATCCAGGCTTACTTCCAGCTGTTCTTACCTGCTGCCTCAGCACTTCAAGCTGGGTTTTCATCTCCTCAATGCTGTTCCTGTCACCCTTCTCTGGAGGAGTCCCGAGAACAGGCAAGTTCTTTTTCAATACATCCAGAAGGGCCTATAATATCAGCAAAAATGTTAAACAGGGATTCATTACACGAAAAGGAAAAAAAAGTCCTTTTAAATCCTTAGAAGGGGGTTTTCCCTTCACCTGCAGTTGCTTCAGTTATATACACTGGATACAAACCCCATAAATAACATATATCCATGACTGGGTCTAAGTTGTGAAAGATGCCACACTACATCCATGAATTTGGGTCCGTGTCGTTCAGGGGACTGTACTTCTACTCATAACCATACACAGTATTTACCTGTGGAAATCACAGCTGCAAATCTCATCCATAAACACCATTTCCCTGTGCAAGCTGGAATTTGGGAAAGCAGGCAGGTGTCTAAACTCAGCTGAGGCTAAAAGCAAGCAAACAAAACCCCCCAAGAACATAAAAGCAATATTTAAAGATGGCCTAAAAACGTAACAACAGGAAAGTCTGGCTGAAACATTTTTTGCACTGAAAGTACAGATTTCTTCAAGCGGAACAGAGCAAACCCTCCTGCGAGAAGCTCGTGTAGTCGCGACAGCTTGTCACTAGAGGGAGTTAGGAATACACACAACATTGGTACCACTCCTCTGCTTTATAGTGACATTCTTTGTAGATTTTCCTTGTTTTTATCAGCATTACACAGCTCTCCCTTGGACTGGAATAATTTTTAAACCACTCTTAAACCTATCTGTCTATAACCACACACTACAATGATATATTTTCTTTATTCTAGCACAAACACCATTAAGTACTTTCCAAAATCTCTCACCTAAGACATAAACTCAGCTAAATTCACCCCTTTTAGAAGTTCAATTCCTGCTAATGATCCTCATCTCTCTCTTGCTGGCCACATTCCGTTCATGCCATTCGGGAAGCAGAGAAGATAATTTGGAAGGGGAAGAAGCAGAGGGGGAAGTGGCCAAGCAAGAAAAGCAGCATCTAAAGTAGCCCAAGGAGTAGTATTAATTATTAAAAGGCCAACAAAACCCAAGCATTTTTCATAGAGGAGAAGAGGAAGGGTTTTTATCTCTGATGAGCTACTGTCTCTAAGAACTGTGCGGGAGAGAAATTGCTATAATAGTGGCAAAGCCTGAGTTCCATGTCAATAAAGAAATAAGGCTGAACTTCAACATGGGAGAATGAAGATACAGATACTTGACTGACAACCCCTCCTTTCACCCCTTTGGGTCATTTTTAATACCTCTTTGAGGAGGTTCTACACCTCAGAAGTATGAGTAAAACTCTAGAATAAAATTACAGAATAAAATTCCAGGAAATGCAACCTCCAAAAAGTTAACAGCAGAGAAAAATAAGGTGAAGACTATTTTTAAACTGCATTTGGAAGCAATACTGTGAGACCTTGTTTTATCATTTCAAATGAGAGAAGAAAAAGTTGCTTGGTTTCAGAGAATTTGTAATAAGTTCAAGTGGCTGAACCAGCAATAGCAGGGGACTAGACTCAAAAGGGCACAGAGGGTCCCTTCCAGTCTGATGTGCCTTCATGACATGAGATTTGAAGGATGCAAATACTAAAAAAAAAACCCATTAAATTACTGTTGGGAAAGTGTGTTGCATGAAATTGATGCTTCATTTAAAACAATGGTCTATTTACCCATTTGTCTTATTCCAAGCACATCATAAGACAGCAAAATAAAACACTGCAATAAATTGCTTCACAAACAAGACCCTGAATGAAAGTTACACTGGAGCTTTCAGCAAGTCCTGTCAATGCATTTCAAAAAGAGCTAGAGATCATATGTTCTGCCAGTTTTTTTACTATGGCAAACATTGGGTTTTGGCTTGACTTTTGCACATCCCTTTAGCTTGTTAAAGCACTTGAAGTTACACAGCAATGGGTACTGCAGTGCATTTCCTCAGGAAACGTTTGTGGTTCACCATGAAATACTAAATTGTTAGAAAACACACACTGCTTTATGTGATCTTCTGATTAAACTCAATTACATTTATTACTTTCCCTCAGTTAAACAAAAGAAAATCCCATTTAGCTATTTAATGACAGTTTCCTCAGTGAGACATAAGTACACACAATACTTATATGTATGAATACATGTATATATGAGTATGAACAGTAAGACAGGGCTGTGTCTTGTGAAGAAAAACCCTTATTCTCAAACACTGAATATAAGTTAAACAGTTTTTAAACTGTGACCTTTTTTTTAACCACAGTGCATACAAAAGCATCCTTGTGCCATTCCCTTTTGTTCTAAGGAGGGAGGATGTAGAAAGAGCTTAGACGTGACATGTAGGGAGGTTTCACAGGAGAAGACAAAGACTCTCCTCTTTACAGTGCAACCCTACTACCTGCCAGGAACAGCATGCACAGGTATTGGCTGAAGTAAGGTCTTGCTCGTTTCCCTAATTCCCAAAAGGTGACCCTGATCTGCTGCCATGAATGGGTTGTTCACCCAGGCTGGAAAAGGTGGGCATCTGGCAGTGTCACTGCCTGACAAGAGAGATCCTAGAATTAAAGGATCAGTGGCTCACTCCTGCTCCTACCTTATTGAGACGGCTTATTTCCCCCTCATAGTGTTCTTTCTTTCTAACCATCGAGGCGTTCTTCTGCTTCAGGAGCTTGTTCTCTTCCCTCACCTCATGTAGAGCTTCACTGAGGGCCTGTGCTTCTTTCTGGGATGCAAAAACAGAGATGCTGCTGAAATGCAGATGGAACCATTTTCCAGGAACAATTTTCATAATATCTTCTGTCTGGCAGATGTGCTGCGTTTTTGTTGTCCCAAACACAGCTGGGAAGGGAGGCAACAGGAAGGCGGATTTGTCAGGGAACCCAGATATGATAAAGTCTGCACAAATTGTTTTGACCACTCACCACATGATGAGACAGAGACAACATACCAGACTAAAGCCCTGCTCTCTGCAGGCACACAAAGGCACAAGAAAGCTGGCAGGCCAAGCAGAACAGAATCATATGGACAATTACCCCAGACCTGCATTTCTCTTATGTACCCATAGTGCAAAGCCAGGGCTAAATGCTGGAGGAGTCCCAGTCACCCCCAATGCCACACAACACCAAAAACAAAACCAGATCTCAGTGCCACAGTCTGAGAGCTTTATCCACTACAGGAGAGACTGAGACAGGCCTCAGCCCGCTCTACAACTACCAAGCAATGCACAGTGAAGGGAGCTGAGATCCAAATCAGACCCTGAAGCAAAAGGCATTCCATAAGCTTCCCTTGCAGGGTAACGCATTCCTCACTAGCCCACTTTTGCCAGACTGGTCTTGGAACAAAGCTGTTTGGACAAATGAGACAGAATGGCTTCTTTACAAAAAAAAAAAAAAAAGGAAGTATTTCAAATATTCTTCTGCAGCTGCTTTATGTGAATGACAAAAAGGAGATTCAATAATCACACACGCAGGACAGCATGTGGATGGCATCTTTTCCCAGCTCCTGGTACACATCCTCCTTTCTCAAAGGCTGGCACCTCCAGGAATATGGACATTTACCACTAAGTATTTCCAGTCTGCTCAGGTTTTTGAACCATCTGAATTCTTACATCTAATTGATTCTTACTCAACACTGAATCTTGGGTGTTATGATGCCTAGACTTTCCCGCGATTAGGTTGGTCTTTGATTCCTGTCTCCGGGTACAGAGACATGATCAGGGAGAAGAAAAATGAAAATCACATTTCCAAACCAGTCACTTTTCTTTTGTGGGCCATGGAGGAACAACAGGGACAGAAAAAGTTCACAACATTACCATTCTGTGAGAGCCATACCTCTAGGTCATTAAACAATGAAGTCAGATACCTCTGTCAGCATGTCACCTGTCTCAGGGTTGTTTGGTGCTGCTGCTTTTCCTAAATGGCTCAGCAGAACAGCCCAGAAATTGTCGCTCTGAGTAAACAAATATAAAAGGTACTGCTCAAACAAAAATTTCTATTTTCAGCAGCTGCTTTTACAAAGGTATAGATGATCTGCAGTCCTGCATGACATCCGAAACAGCACAGAAATTCAGAGCAAATGGAAGCACTTACTGGCTGAGTGTACAGCTTTTAAAGAAAGTGCTGATCTAAGGCTGAAGTTCCATGCACATTAACATGTCCTCTTAAGAAATTTTTGGATTACATTTGCATTTATTTCATTATTCCTGTATGTAATAAAAACATTCAGAGAGCACACTCTCATCTTTATAAAAAGGCAGTTAGGGTTATTTTTCTCAGATATCATTCATTAAAAGGCAGGCAGTATATGAAGAGGAAGATGATTGTCTCACATTGACTCACACTCAGAGCAAATATAGGAAGTGATTTAGCAAGTACCTAATGACTTAGTTTGCTTTACAACACGTACAGAGTCCCTTTGGTTGGAAACCAAGTACATGCTTAGCTAACACTGATAAGCAAGTAAGAGGAATGCAGAAGCTAACTCACATCTTATCCGAGCCTGGAAGTGATGCAATTGCCACTTGTTTGCAGGTTTGCTTCGAGTTACCAAGAGAGAAGCCCACCTTCAGGTATCAGATCCTCATCCAGAAACTCTCAGGAGAGGTGACCAAGTACATGATACCACGGAGCACAATAAGAACAGGAAGCACCACTCTGTGGGGCTCATAAAATGGAGCACAGAGTCTCGTGTATTTGTCAGGCACACAGATGCTGGTCACTCAGGCTGGTGGTTTTACTGAGGTGGGAATTCACCTCAGGGATCTAACTTTGGATGCAAAAGAGCAGGTGCCCAAGGAGTCCTGAGGGAGGAGCCCAATTCCAGGCTTCACAAGCCAAGCAAAAGGGATGGGACAAGAACCGACAATACGTGACTACGGTGAGGATCAGGAGCTGATTTTGCCACGGCTGGGGCTGGGTGGTATTTAAACACAGACTCAGGGTGAGGTGAACACCGCTCCAGAGCAGCTGAGCAGGCCTAGTAACTGCACTGACTGTATCACTAACATCTGCAGGGGGCTGGAACAGCCAGAACATGTGTAAAAACCCACATTGTCAATCCCAAAATCTGTGTGTCTGGAGCTGAATTCCTTGCTCTCAGTATTTACTGCCAAGCACTTTGTGTAGCATCTGCAATGACACTGCTACTCCATTTGAGATAGCTGTAGCATTTTTGTTCACAAAGCAATTGACGCTGAACAGCGAGGAGGGAAATCTCTGCAGTGTTCATATCAATCTGCTCTTTACTCCCACACACACACACACACAAATGCTGTGCTATCTGCCAGTTTCTGTTGAAATGACTCCCTCCACACATTGTAGATGTGCCTCTGATGAGGCAGGTCAGCAGCCACTGCCTTGGGTATGATAGCGAAGAGCGCTCAGCCCCACGGTTTCACCTCACGCTGTGTGACAGCCCACGCTCTGTCTTGCACCAGAGTGTTGAACACAGAGCACCAAGGAGGTGACAGAGTGCACCCTCCTACCTTTTCCTGCAACGGCTTCTCTCTGCCCAGCACTCCCAGCCTCTCATGCCCTGGATGCTGCCCGTGTCTCTCCTGTTCCAGCTGGCTCACTCTCCTCTCTGCCACGTCCAGCCTGGCTTTCATCTCTGTCAGCTGAAAGGCAAGTGACAGACCATGGTGGGCTGGCTGGGGATTCTCAAGGGCACAGCACCTCCAAGGTGTCTACCCAGGGGCATAAAACAGGTCCATATTAAATGAGGAAGTGCCATTTGAATTCATCGCCTCTTTGGGGAAAGGAAAAAAAAAAAAAAAGAAAAAAACCAAAAGCAAATAAATTATCCAGATCTCAGTCAAGCTTATTGGAAATTATTGGAGAGAAAATTTTCCTGAGGAGCACATGAGGTCATTCTGTAAACTTCCTTTCCACAGCAGGAAGCAGTAGATGAGAAGTGTCAGTCAATGAACCAACCTGGGTTTTGGAATACCAGGCAAAGTTGTAAGCAGTCAGCCTCCCTAGGCAGCTGATGATAATGCCTGCAGCAATGATGCCACGCTGCCATAAGCAAGGAACAAAAGCTATGCCAATTGGGATCTTAGGGGGGAAAAAAAAGAAGAAATAAAAAGTGTTTACTTACAATATATTTTTAAAGTCCTTGTTTACAGAGGGCAACATTCATGGAGGATTTACCTGAGAGCTCCCTCAGAGAGCTTCCAGGCTTCACAAGCCAGGCAAAAGGGATGGGACAAGAACTGACAATACATGATGACGGTGAGGATCAGGAGCTGATTTTGCCACAGCTGGGGCTGGGTGGTGTTTAAACACAAACTCAGCTGTCAGCAGGTGGCACACATATTCCAAGAGAAGTCATCAACAGCGTTACCTGCTTTTCATAAAGCTGCTTCATGCTTCTAAACTGATGATCCCACTGCTTGTTCACCTCCAGAAGCTGTAATTACCAGGAAGTCACAGTTAATGACCTTTATTTCAACATTGTCAATAAATCAAAAATGGACTGGCATTCTAATCCTCCAGCTCTGATTGTTCACAACCTCCTCATCATCTGGCCAGTTCATTCCAGAAAAAGCAAGTTCAAGGTTTGGCAAGCCTTCCAGCCCATCTGCCAGTGCTTTGGTATTTCAGTTAATGCACATGAAAACGCAGGAAACATGCAAATACACCACAAGCTACAGGAGAAGCACTGGCAATGCTGTACCAAAGCCAAGCTGCAACTCCTAAATGGCCAAGGACTTCCCTGCTGGTTTGCTTTAAGTTCCACAAACAGATTTCCAACTAGAATTTTGAGTTCAAACAAATGAATTGAAGGATACAGGGACACTCTTTAGGATGCTCGGCGAAAGAGCAGCTTGCAGTTTGCTGCTACCTGTGACCAAGACACCACTGGCTGCTGCTCACAGTTGTTCCTCGGCCTTTACAACCGTGATAATTGAAAAAATTTGCCCTTTGTAGCATATAAATCTCTGTTCTTCTACATTCACAGTCACGGAACAATAAGTCATCATTTGTTTTTAGGAACAGTTCTCCAAATAATAACTCTGCCTAGCTTGGTACAGAGAAGTAGGACTATAAGAACTAGCTTAAATGCCATTTTAAGTGCTTGCACACTTCAAGCCATGAAGAAATACAAAGCAGAAAGTCTCCACAAAGAAATTGTCTGACAAGAACAGGATGAGATTCCCACAGGAAAAACGCAGGCTGTGCTGGAGTGGGGGGTAAAACAAACTGCAGCATAAACAGGGTGTAATTAACAGTGATAATACTCTCAGTGATTTCCTGCTTCCATAACTGATACTGTAATGGTCGTCGTACAAGTTATAGCTGTAAAGGTTAAGGGTATATTTAAGATTACCTCTCTTCTCTGTCTTTCCAGTGAGAGCATATGTTGTTGCAGAGAATTGGGCGATGAGGACTTCTTTTTGGTCAGTAATGACTGGAGGAAAGAAATGCTCAAAAATTAATGCTTTTGGCATGCTCTCTTCAAGTCAAGGTTATCACGTAAAGCTCCATCCACCCTGGCAGGTGCATGTAAAGGAACTGAAACAGAAACATTTTCTTGCATTGCATTTGTATTTTGGTCCCTTAACACCTGCTGACAGCAGATTCTGAAGGGGACATCTGCTTTAACCTTGCTTAGCCTGTGTTTTAATTGAAGCATTATGCAAACAGCCACTGAAATAAACAAAATCGTGTCTATTTGTACCATCTGAGACACAAGACACAAAACAGGACTTTAATTATCTTACAGATGGCAATTTAAACAATTAATACAAGCCACAGAAGTTGGGCGTAACTTGAAGTGGGCATAAGTAATTCCCTTCATTTATAAGAACTAGAGTAATTAGTAGTGTTGCCCCTGGTAAGTGCTTGCAGGCCCAAGGTAATAAACTTCAGCACAATGGACTCAAAACAAGCAACGCAGAAAACAAATAGGTCATTTGGAGAAATTAGGAAATCAGTCTGCAATTGTTTTTTAAAGCATGGAGTTGCTCCCATGCAGGACAACAGCAGCTAAGCTCTCATTTTTATAATGGCAGTGTCATAGATCATAATTTCCAAGAAGTTTCTAGGGATTGTCACGAAAACAAACATGTGATCTATTAGAGAGAGAGAGAACTGCACTGGAAAAAAGAGACATGCTCATAAAAATAGAACATATTATGTTCATATACCTGCTCAGGGAGTTTTGTTTCCCTCCCTAAATTCTCAAGTGTGAGCACTTCTGAGGCCTTGAATCTCCTGAAATAAATTTGCTTCAGCTAGCGAATTTAATGCCAAATAGCAATGAAAATCAAAGAAGAGTTTAAGAGATTTGGTGTGTCTTTCCACAGGCAAAAATCCCAACCACATATTTGCCCCATGGTCAGTCCTGCTGAGCTCAAATGTGAAACCCTTGACTTCCAAGCCAGAAAACACTTACTCCCTCTTCTTGTGGTTCACAGAGATGTTTAACTACCAGTATCTGAAGTGATAACAGAGTTACTCAGATGCTGAATTGCTTAAGTGCATATTTAAGGTTATATTAATGTGAATAAGACAACTCATTAATCTCACAACTATATATACACTTGGCACCAATCAGACTGAATATTGCTCACAGAAGTTTTTGGGTCAGTAAAACAAACCACTTTGTACGCTTTGCATAACAACAAATTCAAATGACTGGATACTTTTGGAGGGTAAAAAAAAAAGAACCCAAACCAAAAAAAAAAACCACTAGGACAGGTTTTCTTTCTAAGAATGCTATATCCAAAAATATTTCTAACATTTTCTTCTGATCTTAAACAGTGTAAATCACTCAGAAGAATCCACTGGAACACAAAAGTGAATCCATAATTGTCAATCCACAAAGTGACACACCAGTGCACCAGCTCAAGGTGTTCCTGTTTGCCTCAGAAAACACTTCAGAGAAGAGCCAAAACAGTCACTTACTTCCAGTGGGTCTGCTGGAGCTTCCATGTCACTCCCACCTGCCCATGGGCACCCAGGCTGGCCTTGAGGGGCTGTTCCACTGGGGACCTTGGGAAGAAGAGGAGCAATGAAACGGGTATTCCCTGCTGGCTGAAGGAGCAGGAGAACGGCTTTAAGACCCAGAAGATCCACAAATGCTGCCTGTGGAGGCAGCCCAGGTTCAGAAATAAGGGGTGGAATTCTGATTTTAACCTTTTCCTCCTTCCTGCCTGGGGTTTCCCAGACGGGATGAAGCACCCTGCTTGTGACTAATATGCCGGGCAAGGCAGCTCTTTCTCTGCTTGGAGAGCATGTAAATCACAGTGGACTGGCCAGCTCTTCCCAGAGAGGAAGTTGCATGTGTGAGGGGAGGAAGGGGATTTGCTTTTTCAGTAAATAAGAGCACAGACTGTTCTATCCCTGCTTCCAGTTATGAAAAAGGACTTATGTAAGTACAACAGCTAAGAAGTGACACTAGGATAGTGAGCTATCACAGAAAAATGAGTGAGTCCTGCTCATGAAGGAGCAATAGCCAAGTCTGTTAATAGCCCCATACAAACCTCAGCATGCTTAGGGGAAACCATAATTGGAAAATTGATTTATCTCGCTTGAGAAAAGCTGCACCAAGATGAAAAATGGCAGGGGTTGCTGTTCCCCTCCTAAGGACACCTTATTTGCACTTCTGCTACTTGCCTTACCTAAGCTGGACCTTGCTTCAAGCTACTCAAGACTTGAGTACTCAAGGTATCCAGCACTCCAAACTTGTGCCTTAGTTTCCTGTTTGGAAAAAGAGCTTAACCTTACCAAGTTCAAGTCACAGGAAACATTAACAAAGAAAAGGCTTCCACAGACTTCACATACAAAGTCAGAATAAAATAGAGAAGCGCAAAATATTGTCGCCTTCTGTCTCGGAATTCTGGATAATTCTGCTTTGAGAAGGAAGCACGAAAGAAAACTCACATTCCTTATTGTGGCAAGATCTCTGGGTCTCTGGCTTTTTCAGTGGCAGCAGCGGTTGCCGATGTCATTTCAAGGAATGGAATCAAAGCTAGCCTGTGCAATTTGACACAATATAAATCCTTGTTTCGATTTTCAGAAAAGGATTAGGACAAAGTAAAGCAATCCTGTGAAATGCTGGAATTTAAGAGCCACATTCCAGATCTCTGGTTCACAATGTATGAGCAAGCAATCCCTCTTTTGCAAGATACAAACCCCAATTTGGAAGAAAGCTACTATTTTGTTATATTTGCATATGATATATATCCTCCCTACCCCAATGTTCTTTTTACTTTTTCCTGGTTTATGGAATAGCTGTAAAACTTACGGGTTTTTTTAAATGTTATTTTAAGGTTATTTTAATGAAGACATATCAGATTCTCCATAGGAGCCATTCTACCCATCAAAAAATGACTGAATTTTACCTGTGCCTATACCAAAACTAGTCGTTGAGCACATCCCTCCCAGGTAACAACATTGCAGAATATAAACTATGTGCCAATGAGCAGGGAACAAAAGCTCAAGCTCTTCAGGGGTGGTGGCATTCTTCCAGCAAAAACTGAGGGAGGTTGAAACAAAATCATTGCCTGTGTCACAAAAACAGTTAATAGCACTTAAAAGAAACACAAGGAGATGACAACACTCCTTTTTGTTGGTGCTGTAGAGATAAAGACACTACTTTTGTTTATGTCTACAGCAATAGTATCCAGAACAACTCAGCTGTACAACAGCACTTCAGAACCCTGAGATACACAGTTTAGTGGCTTCTGGAGAACCTTCTGTTTGGTTATGTGCTGGTTGAGCTTTGCTTTTGGCTTTATTCCTGAAGCTGTTGTTATGTCAGCAGTGCTTGTCACGAACTCCAGTGCGCGAGGTGAAATGAGAGATTTAATTGAACACTAAATTAGCTCTTAAACCAGAGGAAGATTCTACGTCTTCCTGCCCCAGCCTGGTCCATGTGCTTCACACAGAAGTGTGCTGGGAAGGGATTTTCCCTTCAGCGAGTGCATCAGCCTCAGCCTTTTGTGCTGCTCAGCTATGTCCTTGCTCTGACCAAAAACGTGCAGATGCAAATGTGTGTCTTCATATGTGGGAACCAGATCAAATTAAAGCAAGACATGGTTTCAAAGTAAAACACAGCACGGGCTCCTGTTCCAGCATTTCCTTTTATGCACTGTTTTCCACTGGTGCCAAGGAGACCAGCCACAAGGGCATGGCCACTCAAGTCCCCCAGCATTTGCAAACTCAGGCCTGAAGATGAAAACCCCAATTTCACAGAACAATAACCGGATGACAGTTTGTAACTCTGGCAAACAGGCTATTTTGTGGTTTATAACATAGTTGTTGCAAGTACAGATAGCCCTTAAATGACTTTCTTTTCTCTCTCACTTCACACCCAAAAGTTTAGGTGCTTGAAAGTTTATCATGGCCTTTTTTTTGTTTACCAATTGATCCCATGAAATATCCTATCTCTGCGAACTGACTTCATGTTCACACACTGCTAATTATCGCTTCTTATCTGATACCTTTGTCCACTCTCACCTCCCCCAGAAAACATCCTTCCTGTGTTCAAAATCTTCATCAGGCCCTAGACAGACTCAATACATTCTGCATTAGTACTTTTGGGTACTTTTGTCTCCTGATGCGAATCTTTCCCCCTCTCCCTGAGTGGAGATTGCAGCACCATGACAAACTGCAATGAAAGCAGTACAGATGAAGGAATCATAGGCTGAAGGGTGTGCTGAGAATGAGTTTGTTCTGCAGACCTACATTTTGCGTTTGAAGCCACACTAATATCATAAATTCCTTTGGAAAAAGTCGTGGCGAGAAGGGGAATTTCTTTACAGACATTTTCAGGTAAGTCTTGGAAGTAGTCTAAGCTCAGACAGAAAAGCCATTTTGCAGAATGGAATTTATACTCCTCACTCCAGAAAAAAAAAATTACAGAATAAAAATGACTTGCCGGCTCTGCCAAATAACTTTCTGATGAATGATCGACACCAGCACCTTTGTTTCATTAAATACATTATTTCCCCCTCATTTTAAGTCCAAATCAGCACCTAATTTCACAAACTGACATTTTCTGGAGTGGGTTTTTTTAAACACTACTTCATAACCTTCATAACTGAAAGTCTACCAGGTGTTACAAATACGACCTCCTTTTCCAAGCCACACAGTCTGAGACATGTACTCCTAGCATCTCATGCTTAGGTTGTTGGAGCTCATCCCAGCTGTCAAGCTGTCACTCACTTGAAGCCCAGCTCAACAACCAGCCAAGTGAAAAGCTTGCTCGACTTAAAAGTATAAATAAAAAACAGCCAGCACGTTTCTACTGCAGAAATATTGTGGACTTTTTTTTCTTTAAGCTATGAAAACCACACGCGTTTCACAGGCAAAAAAAAAAAAAGTGCCCTAAATGTGAAGAGAAAAGCAGGACAGACCAAACACTGCCACGGTGCTCCGGGTGAAGCACAGGCTGAGCTAAGCCCATCCTTTCTTGTCCCTGCCCAAATCCTTTCCTGTGTCTCCTTCTGCTGGAGGGATGATAACACGGGGAACCAGGTATTTCCACGGGAATTTCAAAGCTCCGTGCTCCTGGATTCTGGGCTGACTTCTGCTTCCCCAGGCTCATTGCTCCCCTGCACCCGGGAGTCCCCAGCCCTGCCTGCGGCTCCCCTCCGGCTCTCTCCAATCCCACCGCTCTCCCCTTGCGCTGTCTATCTAGGCTCGGCTCAGCTCCGTGCCCCGAGGTCATGACTCAGTCTGGAGATGGCGGTTTACATGTGAAAGGAGCTGTGTGTAATTTCGGATTTCATAGAAGAGAGTCATCTCTCTTTTACCTCCTCGCCGATTTCCTGCCTCATGCCTTGGGGCTCAGCCTTCAGAGGTTTCCTTCCCCCGCCCCGGGGGGGTGTCACACAGGCAGGTAAGTGTGTCACCCCTTGCAGGTGCGTGGCACTCAGGGCTCCCAGTTCGCAGAAAACAGGGAAATTCCTTTCGTCCTTCTACCACATTCGCTCTTTCAGGGGGAGAGGAGCGAAACTGAGAGGGAAACCAAAGAACAAGTTTCTGTCGTGCTTGTTAACCGCTGCTTCACTGCAGGCAAAGGCAAGTGCCCTGGCAGGTGGCTCACGATCTTCTCTTTGTAATACCACAGCAGTGTGGGGTTGAATCATCAGCATCTTCCTTTTTCTCTCCTCCTAGTCATCCAAAAGCCTTTCTGGTACTCCCAAAGATCTCAGTCCCCCCACGCCTCTGCTCATTCCCAGTTAAATCAGACCAACCAAATGCAACAACGCAAAGAAGTAACAGGGCTTTTGGAGTTCTATATTTTTATATATATATATGTATCTCCAAAAGGCACATGTGGCTACAGACTGGATAATCAGTGGGTTTAGCTAACCTTTCAAAGCACTGAAAAAAGTAACTTCTCAGTCTGTCTTCCTCATAACAGAAAGCAGCTGTATCAGGAGGGGAAAAAAAAAAGAAGTGTAGCAAGTTAATTGCATCATTCCAGAAATCCAAAAGTTTCATGCATAACCACGTCATCCAGGAAACATCCCCTGAATGTCCTTTCCTGGCAGATACACATTGTAAAAGTATGCTGCGTTTACCTTAAGGGAACACGAAGTTCTCTGCGGGTCTGGACTCTCTTGTGCAATAGCTTTGGGGTCCTCACACGACTGGGAAGTGTTACTCTTCCCTATCAGGTTCCTTATTTCAACATCGAGCTCTTTACTTTCACACCTGCTTAGAAAGAAAGAGCAATGTTAAACCTGACACCAAAACCTGGAGCAAAGAGAATGTGAGAACACAGCAGAGCTGTCCTGCACCAAGCTCCTGCTCCTTCCTTCCTGGCGGGCAAGGGGAGAGCATTAAACACTGTCACACAGGCAGTGTCTCAGTGCTTTGGGGCAGAAATTAATTAAAAATAGTTACACAAACTGCCTTTATGAATTTTACTACATTGCACCTACAAAGTCCAAAGTGACCTTTTTGGGGATTATATGAAAAACTGCCATATGCCCTCAACCCCACCCACTTACATGCAGTTTCAAGAATTTTAAATTCAACTTCAAATAAAATGCAATCAAAATAGTTAAACTGGTTTGGAAATGCAAAACTTGGTGCTCAGTTCACACAGTTTTGGATGGCACATTTTGTTTTCTGTAACACTGTAACAGGTATGTGACACGCATTTTCAATTTTTTCTTTTCCTTAAAAGATCTTTTTAAAAATATTCACATCTTGTAGAAACTGGTCTGTTGTGAACATTTAAAATTGTATTTGTTTGGTGGGAAAATTCTTTGCTTTCAGTCTCTGCTAAGAATATACAGGACTTACGTGCATGTACAGGCTCCAAATTTACAGAACTAACCACCAAGTGGGGCTGATTCCCTTGATACGCCGTGATGGTGGGATGTGACTTGCAGGGAATGGACTGAGGCATAATTAAAAGGAACCCCCAAACGTCCTAGATCAACCCAAATTATCAAGAAATATTCAGCTCTTTTGCAAGCTCAGACCTTCATTTCCTAATCAGTTTAAACCAACTCTACACATAAGTGAAGCACGAGCCGAAAAGCAAACTGCAAGGCTCAAAACTATCACCAAGTTAGAGCAAGATTACTCCTTGATTTAGGCAGAAAATACTTAATTTTTCATTTGAACAACCAAAAAAACTGAAAGCAGTAGGAATTTCTCAGTTATGCTTCTTGCAGTTTAGACAGGGATTGCACTGCAGGTCCTGAAGAAACTCTTGAAGCGAAATTGATAAAATCACCCCAACTAAACAAACCCATCTATCCTAATTATAACAGTAAATAAGTGTGGCGAATCTCATTCACTACAATGAAACACCAACAGTAGCAAATACAACTAGTAAAACTCAAAAGCTATTTTTTCTTTTTGACTTGCTGCCTAGTAGTTAGACAAGCTGGAATTTCATGGCCATAACTCCCTCTCAAAGCCATGGGGATTAAGAGGAAGGCCTTCTCAATGCACATTTTCATGGACTGCATGGTGGTGCAGCTGTGGCAGTCCCCAAAGCCCCAGCTGTGTGTGGGTGGCAGGTGAGCCCCAGCAGCCACCTGGCACAGGACAAAACTACACAGGGAGAACAACAAACCTGGTGAAAGAAGTGCAGCCCTTCTGTATCTCGCTAAATATGGCAAAACCCAGGGTAAGCCACGGCAAGCGGCACTTTATCCTTTTAAAAACAGTTCTGGCTGAGGCTCCCAAGACCAAGCAGTGCAGTGCACTTCCCTGGAAAACAGCATCTCCAGCCCGTTTGGGCTCCCACGCCTGACCCAGGCTGGGGTTGCTCTGTGTAACAGGACTGGATTTCCACTGAGCAGAGCCCTCGGGGTGTTTGAGGCTGCTCAAAAGCTGAAAAGCCACAGCACGGAAGCAGAGACTCTCTACTGCAGTTCACCATCCCCAGCTGCCAGCACAACCCACCTGCCTGGCTTGGTCAAAGGAGACGGTGTTTCTTAAATGCTTTAAAGTCAAATAAAGCAATTTAGCCTAAAAAAGATTCTCAAAATAAAGGAGCAATACCTAGAAAAAGACAGTAAAAGATGGGCAGCAGTCTGGCAGGAGTGCAGCAGCAGTATTTATGTAGGCTGCACTCTTCTCTGCTGCTGGTTCAGCCACAGCGAGAACAGATGGGTGAACACAACCTCCTGATCTCAGCACGGATCAAGCTGAGAAACACCCCATGAAGATGAGGGACTGGCTTTGAGTATTTCTTCTCAGCCAGGAAGTGTTCATTCCTCTGCTCTGCTCCCCACAGCTTGATGCTGTAAATGATGTTCACCTCTGGCCGCTCCCAGCCTGTCTCTCTGCATTCTCCCTTGTGCACTTCAAAGTACCTGGGTGAGAGCAGGACCCAGCTGTGCCCGGGGAAGAGCAAGGGAGCTGCAAAGGGCTCACATCCCTACAAACCGATTGCTGCTCTGTAGTAGCCTTGTGTTTCATCACCAAAGTCAGAAAGCGCCTTCACTGACTGGATTTCTTGGTGCGTTTGGTTTCCCCTCAGTTTTCAGACTGAGAAACTGTTACTCCATTTTACTATTAGCCACTTGGATAGTTGAAGGCTATTTATTTATTGTTAACCATATCTGATGTGTAGATCCACCTTAGAATCCCGACTTTCAGAGCACACAGGTGCTCTGAGTGCTGGAGTGCATCCTCAAGGGACTCGTGAGTAGGAGCTACAAGACCAAGACAGTTCCTGCTGATTACCAGAGCTTCCCCCATTGGGCTCTAGAGGGCATACAGCATTTAGCTCCTGCAAAAAACTATTTCCAAAGCTACTTTTGCTTTCGGGAAGTTCACAGGTACATCTCTATGTCATTAGTACCTTCACTGTTCTATGCTGTTGCCAGCATTTTCTAATATGGGGTATTTGGGGGTTTAATAAATTATGCAAACAGGCAATGTTAGGAGGGGGGAAAAAGGCAAACAGAAAATGAAATAATTTCAGATTGGGAGATATAGTTTATGTTCTGTAAAATCAACCATCAGAGAACACTAAAAGGATTTCATGTGGTCATATGGGATGAATGACCCTTCTATGTGCAAAAGCTTTCTAAATTATACAAAGATACAAAAACTACACCACTCATCCTACTTCCACAGCACCCTGTGATTAATGCAGGAGTCAATAAAAGATTAGAATGCTAACTCCTTTTGTAAACTTTTAGTTGCCAGATTTCCTTTTTGGGGGGGAAATGAGGACATTTTACATGGAAGCAGAATTTACAGGTGTCCTGAAGAAGGCTGGTCTCCCAGCATGTTTCAGCAACTTGCAGGAAAAGGGGAGAGAGCCCAACCTTACTCACGATTTCCATGTCACATCTGAAAAATAATATCCCATATCCTTCCACCCAGGTCCTCCAAGATTAAGAAATTCCCTTTGGTTTGCCAGTTGCCAAATCCACGCTGAACTTCACTGTTCACACCCCCCCCATTAAAGGTGTTTTCATTTCTCCCATGTGTTCACCCAGCTGCTTTTAAAATAGTTTTCATTTTTTTCTCTATGGGACATCTTTGTGCCACTTCAGTTTCTGGGCTCCACTGGCCTATTTATAATTATCGATACTATTTATAACATTATAGTATGTATAATGCTCTAAATAATAATTATTTATAAATGCTTGCATACCTTTTTACAGCAGTTCCATTTATAAGCTGAGAGCCAGAGCACGATGAGCCACACACTTTGGGCTTGTAGCAGCATAGACTGAAGGCTGAGAAATACAAGTTTATCAAATAACCAGGCCCAAGCTCCATAAGAGTCCCAGCTTTGCAGCTGGTACCATCTGTGAGCTCTTGGCTCCCCCTGGTTTCCACTGGAAATCGGCATTATTCCTTATAACAGTTATGTGGCAACAACAGGCACACCTACAACACGTCCCAAGGCATTTATTACACAATATTAATACCCAGGGCATGTCATTCTATTTGAAATATTAATTTCAAGTGCCCAGGCCATTCTGTTGTGATTGGTGAAAGCACAAATACACAAACAACTGTGAAAAAGAGGTTTAAGTCAGGATTTACAACCAGACAGCAACACCATGGAGTCGTATTTTGACGGGAAATGAATTCCAGAGCCTAAGGGTTAAACACGTGCTTCATCCCCTTGGGTGGGCATTTGGGATCTGGGATGCCTGCTTGGCTAAGCCCAAGGAGCAGGTTCATGGAAAGAAATAAATTTGTGCATTTGAACTATGGAGGATGAATGGGTGTGGATAAATTAAAAAATGTGGCAAATCTCAAGACAAGCCATTTCAGCAAATACTTCCCCTATTTATGATGATGATGCACTTCAGTTCAGAAAAAGGCCTGCAGAATGAGACTGAATTACAGAATATATTTAATCTAACTTGGACTAGAAACAGACTTAAAATAGGAACAAAATTAGGGATGTGATTCTTATTCTCTTATGTTCCATGTGATTTTATAGGATTTTTGCTCTCTTTGAATTCAATTTTAGAGAATTCTTTAGATCTTTTTCACGTAAATACATTGGGATTTTTATATTAAAATCTTATCCAGTTAATACTAAATAACAAAGAATTCCCAACCCAACAAGCAATGAGAACAAAATTTTGCCAAGAAAAAAAGATTTTTGTTACAGGAAAAAAATTTTGCAGCATCATAAGCATTTAGAGTTCAGTGGATTCTGAGCTGATAGAGAATAGTTACAACGTGGTGCAGCTCCCTAAGGATCAGTGGTGTTATTCCAGTACTCAACACCCAGCAAGAGGACCTCCACTCTAAGCTGAGGCTTGGGAATTTGAGCCAGAGCTCTTGAAATTGAGCTCCACTAGTTCTATGTCCCACCCCCACATGGACCACTATAAAAAATAGTTTGCTGGGCATAAAGCATACTGTGCTGGTGCAAACACAAAAGGAACACCTGCCTTTGAGGATTATGAGCATATACTTAGAACATTTAGGGGACAAAACCCACAAAGGCCACACTTTAAATAATTTCCAATTTTTTTAACCTTTCACCCCCAAAAATTTACCCAGTATTTCAAAGAGCACTGCTGGCAAGCCAGCCACCAGCAGCAGCTGAGATCTACCTGGCAGAACTGCACTGTCTTCAGAGGGAGGTGCCCCAGGTGCTGCAAAAAAAAGCACTGTTGCTCGTGAGGTAAGTGTGAGATTATTTCTAATCTCACTCCAGCCCCCAGGAAGAAAGCTCCAGAAGACAAGGAGTATGATAGGGGTTAAAACACGTACTCACTATAGCAGAGAAACCACTTAAACTTTCGCTCAAGTCTGATGTAGCCAAAACATCTGCCTATCACCCCATAAACGTCCCTACACTTCTGTTCCCTTTATGACAAAGGAATGGAGCTTTTAAGGCACATTTAATAGCCAGCAGCTGTTTGGCTGTCAAATGCCACATCTGGAGAAGCTGTGTGCTGTTAATGTGAACAGAAACAATTATTCTTTAATAGTTTCACTTAATTTTAAGAATTACACAAATGACAACAAAAGAAGTGCATGTTCTTAATGGAAACACATCTGGTTTCTCTGAAAATAAGCCAAAAAAAAAAAAGGAAAAAGGGCTCAGTGATTAAGTGAAGCTGCACCTACAATCCATCCTGACTCAGTGAAGAGAGAAGGAAAGGTACTGACACACGGGTACTTGGTGTCTCTCAGCATTTGATGAGCCCCTCAGTAAATCTGCAACATGCAAGCAGATCTCGAGTAGTTGGCTTGCATTAAATGACATGTTCCTTATCACAGGGCACTGCTCCCCTCCGTCCCTGCAGGTTCCTGTCCTCTGGGACTGGGTTTCCATGCTGCTGCATCACTTCTGCACCCTGCACAGTTTGTACCTCAGGGAAACAGCGTCATTCCCCCTCCACTTGGATCTTCTGCCTAATTACACTACCAAGACTACAACTGAATTTCGCCCTGATGGACACCATTTGGGCAGAGTTCAAACCTCAGGAAAGCCAATTAAATTATTTCCACCAACTTTCTGAGGCTTTAAACGAGCTGTGAGTGAGCTGCAGATGGCTGTGCCTCTGGAGAAGCAGCAAGTGGAGCTCATCGCCCAGGACCCACATAGCTGCGTGGGGATCACCGGTGGAAAGGGAACTGAAGTCTTGCCATGGAAATCCATCATGGGAAGCTCAGCCAGGCAGAGCCACCAAGCAGTGTGCGCTTTCTGAGTGGATGAGCTGCCCCCACTGAACACCACACACGCAGAAAGCTGGGGGGAGGTGGCAGGAAAGCATTGAAAGAACTGAAAACTAAGAGTTAAAAGACCAAGAAGGGGGACACATCTGGATGTTTTCAAGTGCTTGCTCTTTTTCTGAGAAGATCAGTATCTAGAAGAGCTTGCACCCCTTTCAGGATGCTTTCTGATCCTCAGGAGGTGCCTTTTTGAAATGGTCTCCCTCCCACGGCCCTTTCTTGCCCTACAGACACAGCTTAAGTACCACAGGTCTATTCATATCTTACACGTGCTTGTTCCTGTGGAAAGCTGTGATTCTGATGCAATGCCATGGCACGGCTGACATTTTTAACTGATACTTTACCTCACTATTCTTTCTTTTCGAATCAGGCACCACCACAAACAGCCCCTTTTTGCCTCCTACTTCAGCCTTGGCCAGGATGTGGATGCTTCACCAATGCCTCACTGACCTCGGCTCGCAGCTGGGCTGAACCTTTGGAGGACAACAAGTCCATGATTCATTTGGAGCCTGCGTCTCCCACACAGACCTGAGGTATCTTCAGTGATCTACTGACAGGGCAAGCAGAATAACCAGATGAAAGCTATTTGGAAACCTAGCCAGGAAATTTCACATACAGTAGTAGCTGAAGGAGGACGAGCAGCTCTGTTAAGTCAGGCCAATTCCTTGCCTGTGGCAGCTCTTAGGCAGCCAAGCTGAGAGGCAGAGGAACCTCATTGCATGGCTGTCGGTGTCACAATTCCAGGGCTTGGTCTGCCAGTGACTGGCACACAGTTTCACCAGGAATTTCATCAGCAGATGGAAACCTGGTGCCTCAGTCCCTTCACAGAGGCAGGGTGGAGGCAAACTACAATGTCTTGAATAAATGGGAAATTCCAAGGGATTTCAGTCCAGTTACTTCACCATAAACTCATCTGAGACAAAACGTTTCTTTACAGGAAGAAGGGTAGGATATTATTTCTCAAGCTCCCCCAAACAATCTGCAGTTACCTTAATTTTTTTCTCTCTCTCTCATATCCACACACTGTACTTCATGCTATCAGTATTTTCAGTAGAACTAATATTAGTTCATGAGGCAGCAGGTGCCCAAAGAAGTTGTGAAATCTCCAGATATCTGGAGATATTTGAAATGCACCCAGGGAGGCCCTAAGTAGCCTGACCTAACCAGCCCTTCTGTGAGCAGGTCAGTCCTGATTGTCTCCAGAGGTCCCTTCCAACCTAAACTATTACCTATTATTTTGCTCTTCCAAGTACAGAAAATATCCACATTTCACTCATTTAAACAGATGTCCACAGTACAGATTAAAGCAGGGAAAAAAGTATTAGCCTGTGTCTCTGGAAGATAAATGGACACACAAGGCACACCCAACTATGGATTTCCAATAATGTAATGTGAATTACCCTTTAAAACATAAACATTACAGGAGTTCCTCCATGTAACATTAAGACAGTTAATACCTTTCCATCTCAACACACTGATGAAGGCACAACTCCAGAAGATCCTCTGCATCCTTATTCTTCCTTTTGTGCTGCTCACAGTGAATCTATTAGGAACAGGGAGGGGAAAAAAGCAGACTTTAAGGGGGAAGTAAAAAGATTAACAAACTAAGAAGAAAAGGTTAAGTATCCAGCTACAATGAGAAGATATAATGGTTTCTTGTCTGTATTTCTATTTTCTTCTTCATTCATAAATGGTTGACAAACAAGCTAGGAATCTATTTCCTCCTTCCCAGCACCATCCTCTCTTCCATCCACCACTGCGTCAAGAATCCATTATCTTAAATATGCCACAGAGTTCAGGCATATCCTCACAATTGTCCAGAAAACTCATATGCTCCATGGAAGCATCCAGTAAAACTACTCCAAAATCAAGAGAATTTGAGCAATGACTCTGATCTAAATCACTTGGACCCAAAAAAAAAAAGGAGCCATATGTAAGTTATCGAGCACCAGGGTGTTGTTCAAGCACTCTACAAGCTCTTAAGGAGCATCCCTCTGGTCAGGGCCAGTTGCTGCCCAGCACTAAATTTCCAAAGGAGAAAAAGAAAAAAATATCCGAACAGTCCACATTAAGAGAATGCCTTAAAACTAGAGTTTTTGGATTAAGCTCCAAACATGAAAAAAGCAAGCACCACCTCTCCATCACTAGTGGGAGAACAGATGGTACAAGGAGTGAGACAACACACCTCATCCAGAGCAGTGCTGGTGACAGCCTGGGTATGTTTCCTTCAGGCTATGTGGGACAGCTCCAGTTCATCAGAAAAGGAGCCCAGAAGCCTTATTCTCTTTAGATGCAAGTGACAAACAATATCATTATGATAGTTGCTACAATTAGAAAACTGACCTGTGTTAAGGACAGCAATGTGACCACTGAAATAAACTGGGGAGCCATCAAGAGCTAAACCAGCTATTTGTAAGCAAATAAGTTTTCAATTACAAGTCACTCTTTATTGGTAACATCAACTTAATGTGAAACCACAGCTGAACCTTTTATAGAAACCAT
Source organism: Sclerurus mexicanus (assembly GCA_013396755.1). Classification (NCBI taxonomy): domain Eukaryota; kingdom Metazoa; phylum Chordata; class Aves; order Passeriformes; family Furnariidae; genus Sclerurus; species Sclerurus mexicanus. The sequence goes on along the minus strand of VWZF01003762.1, from coordinate 140,086 downwards.
GCTTCTTCATCTATGTGCAGAGCAGAAATCTAAAATGAAAGGTTGCCAGCAGAAGATCTGAGGTGTTTGGCATCCCTCCCCCACTCTTAATTCCAATTCCTGCAGGCATTTCGCACATTTGAAATGCATCTGGTAATCACTAATTACAAGCATCTTATTAAGGAAAAAAAAAAAAGGTCAATTCAGTTTCATGTGAAACTTGATTCTAGCTTGTCCAAGTTTTATGAGTGTCTGTTCAATCATAAGAAAACCACATTGAAGTAGGGAAAGCTGTATTCCATTGATTTCAACGGGAGCTGCAGACTCTGGGGACTAATGAGGAATAAGCCTTATTTTGGAGTACCTAAACTTGGCCTTCAGGTGCCTAGCTTAAAAATATTAAATTTGAAAACTGCTGACCTGGAACGAACACCCTCTACCACCACTGAAACAACAACAATACAAGAAAATGACAAAGGAAAACTAATGGTAATTTTCTGAATTAACAAAACCCAAACAAACCAAACCACCATAGAATTCAGATTCTACTCCAGCTCTAGACGTGTCAGCACTTTCAGATGTATTTGCAGGCTGGGCACAGCACTGCAGCCCCGTGTTGAAACACAGCCCACTTTAAAGGGGTGCAGGTTGGATGTCACTGAAAAGATGACACCCATGTTGGTAAGAGCCAGGTAAGAAGCCAACAACGTCCTGAAAAACTGAAGAGAACAAAAGGCAGTGAAGAACACAGGAAAAGCAATTTATTAGGCATGTGCCCTCCTGGCTGTGCAGTGCCAGGATGGAGAGGCAGTTCCAGGGGCTCTCCCTGGGCCCCTGCAGCGGGTGCTCCGGGTTTTCCTGCGGAGCCAGGGGAAAGCAGAGAGAGGAGCTGCCGGCACTGCCAAGCCCCAGAGCGCTGCCTGGCCCAGCTGCGCTCCCAGGCAGTGTGAACAAGCAGTTCTCCAGAAGCCCTGCTGCTCACACTGCCGGGGTGGGGGATGTTGGACCCGGCTCCTGACTCTTAGTCATATGCAGATTTCACAGCCACGTCCAAACCTCTGCCCGTGAACCTGAGTGAGAGAGATGTGACTCTGCTGCGGTGCCACGTGCAAGTGTTTGCTATTAGGACAGCCATCAGCTTTTACAACTATAATATGCAATGTAATGCTATAGGGTTTTATTAGATCAGGCACGTTGAAGCCAAGATGGATAAAACTCAGCTACTTCAAAGAATTAAGGCTCTGTAAAAGAGGGGGGGGTTGTAATGGTCATGTAAAAGATTGCTCAGAATTACATAAATTTTCTGCTTTCTGTCAAGGCTTTTAAGAATGGGAACACCCTGAAGTAAAACAGATTCAGTTCTGCTCACAGATTTATGGGGGTTTGGAATAATTGAAAATGTTTGGTAAAAAGCATGTAAAATTTCCTTGGTGCTCACCCACCAAATTCATCAGGGCTCCAAGCCCTAATTACTCCCTAGATATACCCAAACAGGCCAAGACCCCCACTTTTTGGTTGGAGTAATAATTTGCATTAAAAACAAGTTTTCCACATAGAAAAAACACATTTGGAGAGAAAAAAGAAAAACATCACTCAAGAAAGACAAGAAGACTCACTAACTAATGAAATCTTAATTGTAAAAACAATCACAGCCAGACAGGCCCTCAGCACACTGGTGTTTCAAAATGTTAGGCAAAATGCATTTCACAAACATCTGTGTTGTAAATGTTAAATCCTGCACTGCTCTTGTCCACTTCTCTCTTTCTTTCTCCAGGTCTAGTTCCAGCTTCAGAGCACCCAGTGTTCCCAAACCTTTGCTCATTTTCCCCAGACCTGCTCAGTAACTCATTTGTTCTTCAGCTGTACCAAAGCAATATTTTGTGGGAATGCAGTGGAAAATAAATGCCATAAATGTGCCAGCCTAAAAGAGGCAGAGAAAGGAAAGGAGATGTTTGGTTTGTTTTTCCTGCCTAGATCAACTCAATGATTCCATTTTACAGACCCCCACCATAACCAGACATATTGTCCAAGTGGAGGGAGCAGAAAGCACAGCATTCCAAATAAATGGAAGAACATGCTAGCAAATTATACACAGGGAATAAACCCATTAATAGGTTATCTTTTCAGTGATACCAGCTTAGTATTGTGAAAGATCCAGGGCCTGTCACAGCCAGGCTGAGTAAACATAGCTCATATTTAAGCACTACCCATATTGCAAAATAGCTCCAAAACAAAGTGGAACATATATCATCATCAATGCTGTTGGTAAACAAGGCAGCAAGTTACAAATTATCTGTGTGTGGCTGTCGTGTAGGAGGAGTGGGAGGGAGAAATGCATTATTACTGTAAATGTGACCCAAATGGAAGAACAACCGGAGAAATAAAAGAAAGCCCAAGCAACACTCACTGAAAGTGATCTAAAGCAGGAGTAAAGATTTCAAGGGTTTTTTTTGCTCTGGAGAAATCAAACACATAGCATTTCTGTGATCTCCTCCTACACAGATATGCTCAGGTTCTCAGAGCAGCACTAGTGTGCAGTGCAGCCAGCCCTGCACCAGCCACTGCATGTCTTTGTGCTCTCTGCTGAAAATGCAGCTCCAGCCAGGCAAAAGCTGCCAACCGAGAGCCACAAACACACAGGACCTGCCACTTCTCTCCTCCCCCTCGCTGTTTCCTGATAAAAGTGCTGAAACTTCAACACAAGACAGTTTCTAAGCAAAATCTAAAATCTCCAGCTTGATTTTTGCCAAAAATAAAGAATTGGGCCCCTAACTTGGCTCAGATGAAATGAAACTGTATCTACCCCAGGATGATTTAATACTGAATATTTAAAACTGATCCCACCATTAAGTACCATTCTCCTTGGCTGGGGTAACAGCAGGTTCAGAGCAGCAATCACCCCAAAGGATTTAATTCACAGATGCTCTCCCACAAAGCTCTGACATCCACAACTGGATAAACAGGCTCGTGTATGAGTGCTGCTGCTCCTCCACACCACAGGTGTGAAAATGCTGTCCTAAGTGGCGAGTACCCAGCACTAAACTACATGACCTTATTAAAAATCAATATTTTCTTCTTGAATTGAAACCAAGAGAAAACCAGTTTTCAGGCATGTTTCTCTCTTCTGCCAATCGGCCCATTTAACAATGTCTAAACATTTTTTAACTGAAAACCTCGAAGACATCTAAAAGTGAGAAAGTTATTCCTCAATGAGTGTTAATTCCTTTTTCAAGAATAAATCAGTGGCACAAATATTACCAAAAAGCAACCACAGTCGTGCTCAGGCTCGGGTGACAGGCATAAGGAATGACCAGAGGAAATCACAAGTATCATCTCATCGAGCCATAAAAGTCACACACAGCACAACTTAAAACACCCTCCCAGTACTCAGTACTCCTCTCATTAGAAACAAGACTCCTCCATTTTTAATACATTTAGAAGAAAGCTTTTTTTTATGATAAAATGCTCAGTTCAGCTGGAGCCAATCCGTGTACACAGGTCAGGGTGCAAAGTCCAAAATACACCTACTGTGCACAATTTCCCTGGAAGCAAACTGTTGTTGATAGAATACAATTCTAAAAAAGGCATTTTTTTTATAAAATAAAGCCCTCAACAATTAATATATTTGATTTGTTTAAAATTAATTTCTCAAGCAACCACAGATCTGTCAAGTATCCAGAAACCTGCCAGGTAAACAGATCTACACAAAGACACTCATAAACTAAGTATATTTCATGGAATAGCACTGCATGAGCCTTTCCAAGGGTATTTTCTCATTATCTATACCCAACTTTAATTAGCACAACAAATTATTTGGAGGTGGACAAGATGAGAAGGAAGTACTTATATATTTGTTGAATGTCAGTCCTAAATTATGCAGTAAAAAAAATAAAAATGGCTCTTTATTATTATTCACTGCCAAACTTACAAAGATATAAAATGAAGAAGTGAAAAGAAAAAATGCTGCGGGATGAAAGAATAATAACTGTGATATTCATTGATAGTGCTCAAGATATTTTTGCTGAACAATTTTTAATAGAGATATCACCACAGGGAAACTGTGACAGGAAAGAGAAAGGATGGAACTCTCTTGTACAATCCAAGCCAAGAGAAAAAAGTTAGGATCCACCAACTCCAGTGACTTTGGAACTGAAATCTCTGCAGTATAATGAGGTAGAACATTGCTGCAAGTACAGGACCCACGTGGCTGGGAAGGAAGCCAGGCTGTGAGAAAAGAATTCAAGACGCAGGCAGGCCTACCTACAAAAATCTGTGCACCTACCAGAAGGACAGAAGGATTGACTTGGATGAGGAATGCAGCTCTATTTAAACTTCAAGCTTCAAAATCCCAGGACAAAGGAAACAGAGAAAGAGCCCATGGAAAGGTAGGAACCCTCCAACTAGCCAGTCACAAAAAAGTCATTGGCATTGCTCGGCTGGCAGGAACACCAGCTCCAAACTACTTGGAATATACGTTGCTTTCCATATGTTCTAGTGCTCCCACACTTCTAGAAACACGGCACCACTGCTGCTGGAAATCAGGACTCTGCCAGCAGCACATCATGGTGTACTGAGGATCCAGAAGCAAGCCGAGGCAAGTCGACCCTTTAAGAAGCTCTCTTTCTGCAGGATTTGCTGGGAGCATTTTGGAATGCTCCCTGGCAATTTGAGAGGGGGGAAATGGAGCAGTCTGGAGCTCCTGCAGCTGCCCTTGCACAATGGGCATGTGCCCTCCGGCAGCAAACAACACTGGTCCTGAGAAAAGGCGACAGTGCTGTGGCTCCAAGTGTTCCTTACCCAGGGCTGGAATGCAACAAAACAACTTCTGAGGTGCAGCATTAATGCAAATTTACAGCAACAAGGCAAGCAAAGTATCACCCAGCCCGGCCTTAAATGCTGTGTGGATTATAGAGACTAATTTTGTCCTAATGACAGAACCAGCTAAGGGAATCCTGTGCCTGCTCCAGTAGCATAGGGAACATCCCAAACTCTATGGAGGAGTTAAAAATTCCAAAGGCTTCAGCAGAAGCACTGTCCAAGAAAGGAATGTGGGTCAAACCCTGTACAGGTGCACTAAATCTTCGTATCATCAGATTTACCCCAAAATAACTGTAACACAGACTTAGTGCTCTACATGGCAGTAATCTTTTACTGTTGCTGTACCTTTCATTGCCCAACTTGACTCAGGAAAAGTAAGTAAAAGAAAATTCCTATAGTTATTCCATAAAAACAATACAAAGCAATTAAAATGCTATTGGGGGGGGGGGGGGGGGACCCCAACCTTAAAGTTTCAGGTTTTAGATTTGAATTTTTTTCAGTAGATAAGCAGGGAAAAAAGGTACAAGACTTCATTGTGAGGGTAAGAAGAGACTCACTGATACAAGCTCCAAATGAATGCATAAGTTACTCACCATATTTAGGGAAGGTGTCCGTCTGTACTGTTGGTTAGGACATACTAGTCTCAAATAAAGGCTCTGAATCAAATGAGAACTAAGTGGTTTGGAGGCAAAAGCATATGTGTGTATATATATCTCAAGGTTTAACCTACACGCCAGGCTTAGGGAAACCCCTTTCTTAAAGTCATTCTACCATTGAGAGCATATTCATATCTCTCAAACAAACACAGCCCACACAGATCTACTTGAAAGCAGTGCTTGTAAGAGACCACAGAGGATTCCCTCTCGTTCTTGGGCTCACCATGGAACAGTGACACAACATCCCGCCCACGTGCCCGCCGGAGCTGCTCTGTGGGAAAAGCGGCGCTCTAAGCACAGTGGAAAAGCTGCATCAACCCCAAAGGTAGAGAACACAAAGATCAATCTGGAAGAAGAATAATTTACTGTAAGGGGCAAATAGGTCAGGGACCCATTTCTAGGAATGCATTTTGATTCGGACTTATTCTAAAGGCTTCCCTTGCACAATCAGCGCTCGGTTCGACCAGCTACAGGCTCCTCATCAGCAGTGACATTCAGCTCTGCCCCGAAAACTCTCCACTATCAGATCTGATTTTCCTTCTGAGGAAGAGGGCAGAGAGAGGTGAAGCCTGCAGAAACATCCCCCTTCACGCGGACAAGAAATGATGTAGCATTTTCAAGAATATACTACTCATTTCATGCTACAGGCCACTGCACCCAGGAGTTGATTAATCAAGTTTCACAGATGATAAGGATTAACATTATCATGCTGTCACCTAGAAGTGAAAGAGTCCTGACAGGCAAGTTCAGAAAAACATTCATCTCTAAGCCTGATTCTCGTATCAGTTTCGGTTTTGATGGCAACAAAACCTGTGCAGTTCTGCAGCAAGGAGTAAAAACCATTCTGAGATTTTTAGGAGATTGCTGTTGTCTTCTGGATTGGAAATACTAGTGATCTAACTGCCCTGGGAGCCTTCTCATCCTTCTGGCAGAAATATCACAGCTGCTCAGTGCAGTAGGGTGGATCTTTTTCTGTCAAAGCATTTACACTCAGCTTCCCACATGCACACAGACAGCAATCATTTGCAAATTCACGTTCAATTCACTGCAGTTTTGTTAAAACTATTCTGGAGACACTTGCAATTATTACAGAGGAAACAACAGGCCAGGGTCAGGATGCGGGAGACCAAGGTTTAATTCTTTCCCCTGCCTTTCCCTGAAGGGGGTTTAACTGTGCTTGTACCTCCAGGACAAATGTTTTAACTGCTGGAGCTGCAGGGTGATTTCTCCAGCATTTTGCAATAGCAGTCTTCCACTACATATGAAGCATTTACTCTTACTTTGTTGGAGAAAACGTTCATTACTTCAGTTTAATGGTTCAGACATTTACCAACAGAGTTCAGATTTATTGGCTGACTGGTTAAAGCAAATTTTCAAAAAAAGCCCCTATGGCACCAACATCCTCCACTCCTCAGAACAGCATCCTATTGACTCAGCCCCACAAGAGTCGCTTTTTCTAACCCTGATCTTAGTTTAATTTTATACAAGCATTTATAAAAAGCAGAACAGCCTCCACGGGGGAGGTGTGAAAGCAAACCACCAGCACAAGCTCAGTAGCAAAGTGGTGGAGCACTGTCTGGGAGGTGAGTGACATCTACTCAAATCCTCCCAAGCAGCAAAAGAAATCAAAGCCCAAAGATCCACCTCTGAGGAGAAACACTGTTCCCACTGGATGACTGAGCAAGAAGGGAATAGCACTAAATCTCACCCAGCAATGCATTCACACAATAGTACAGCAAATTCAGCCTTCCATGTTTTTGGCTTTCACTGGACTCAAACACAGATTTCAACTTTGGACTGACCAACATGCTTAATTTCTATGGGACTGGAAATAGTTCAGGGGGTGGTGGTTGTCATTTTGTCATCATCTGTCAGCTTAACAATGACGGGCTAAATTAAAGCTTTCCCTGTGTGCAGTTCCCGGGTTTAATATCCATCACCTGTTCAGCTGAACCACTGTGGTTTCAGGAAGGCTGGAAATAGGCAGTTTTCTCCTCATGCAGGACGAGGCAAAGCCAGGACTATGAAGCCTTTAAGGTCAGGTGCCTTCTTCCCTGAAAGGCTGGATGCCATCCCAGGAGCTAAGAGAGGGAATGAAAACTTGGCTCTCTCCCTTTCCTGCTAACACCACTTCCACAGCCGTCCTGACTCAAACAATTACAGCTTTTCTTTCCTAACTCCTCAAATACTGGTGATAGAAAGCACTGGCATTTTCATCACAGCAAAAGAGGCACAACAAAATATTTTGTGGAGGCAGAGAAAAGCAGTCAATGGAAAAACTGAAGGGGGAACCCATTCTCTTAACCTCCAATGGAAAATTGTGGGGGTACAGCAGAAATCACATATGCCCCTTTTTACCTGACCTCCCCACTCCCCCCTCTCAGAAGAGGAAAACCCCTTTGGCTACACCACACATGAACGAATAATGAAAATTTCATTGCTTCTTATGCATCCCCAAGCCACTTATCTAGAGAAAGGCCAGGTTGGATGGCTGCCATTCAAATTATTTTATTGTCCACTGAAGAATTGCTTGCTTAGGGGCTTTCCATTGGGGAAAAATAAGGAAACGAGTTAGGGAAAATTTAATATAATGCAAAGACAGCAGCTTAAAGTACCGGATCCTTGGTGACTTGTAAAGGGCTTAATTGCCATGTAAGTATTATTCAGGAGAGAAAAAAACCACTACAAGGAAAAGAAGAGACTGGGTTTAAAAATAAAAAAAAGCAGTTTCAAAAGTGCTTAAAACAGTTTGGGACTCCAATATTCTGGAAAGGAAGCTGAAGACAGACTTGTCCAGAATTTTTTTGAGATTTAGGTTTAATTTCTACTTTGATGCCTCACTTAGGGCAGCAGGGCACAGGCTGCTGCTCTGCACAGGGCGTTACTCCCTGGCTGTGTGCAGCTGCCCTCCTGTCCCTCTGGTGCCTGAATGAGAAGTGCTCCCACGCACCTGGGGTTTTCTCAAGCTAAAATACTCTCTGCTGCTTGCCTCAGAAACAGGTTGGCTGCTATCCTCTTTTTTTAGTTATGTGTTTCTTAAACAGGTTCACATGTGCCAGATCAATGAGACTGCCAGGCCCAGCTGTCGTGATCTTGAGGCAAACTGAACACTTTCAAGTGAGGGTACCTCTTATCCACACTTCATACAGTATTAAAATATGTTTTTGTGCTCACAGAAGTGACTTTCTGAGGGAGGAAGATGCTGCCACCCGGTTCTACCCTAAATTTTAGTGAACTGCTTTGATTTTAGTTTGGACTTGCACAACTTTTGCCTGAGATGTATTAAAAGTCAAGGCACTTCCCACCCATTTTGTTCCTGCTCCCTGTGTGGCTTTACTTCCATGAATGGAAGACCACCCACAACAAATTCCCCCTTCCCTATGGAAAAACTGGAAATGCCACAGCTCCTTTATGAGGTCTTAGAAGGTGATTCTACGAATCCTTTAGTTCTACGAATGGTGATTCTACGAATCCATTAGAACAAATATGATCTTAGGCTGTTTCACTGGATTTCCCTGAAGACGTTCATGAAGTTGATATAATAGTGAGTATGAACACAGGCTTTACAGCAGGCCAGCAGCAGGTTTCAGCAGAACATCGCTTCCATCACATTTGTCAGTTCCATAAGCTTTAAGCACACAGCTTAGTGCCAAGAAGTTTGACTACAAACCTATTTTTCTGGGCAATAGAGCCACCTTGTTCCACAACTGGTTGCCCAAGCCACTGGTTTCTACCACTACATTTTTGACTGAAATATTGCAGTGTTAAAATTTTGGTCCAAACTGGAATGAAACCTGATTTTAAGTGATGTTTGAATCCTCCAAGAGGGTATTTCTGCACTGATTCCAGAAAGATTTCTTTCCTACCCATATATATTTTCACCTGCTTGCCAATTAAGGAGAAAAGTCAACCCTGAAGCTCTACTAAATTTACTACTCTCTACGTCAGTGAAATCTTAGAGCAACATTTAGTGGTTTGACAGAAAAGTGACCTTTACGTCATGGAGACAGGGTATTTTTGGATGAGGCAAAGCATTTTCACCCAGATTCAGGGACTGGCATAAACTGCAAGCTGCAGACACTCTTCTGCCTTTGCTATTTCTTGGCTGTGTTACAAAAATGAAATCAGACACAGAGCCCTGAGGACTTAGAATTTTCTCAACAAGATGATCTCCCAATTGCTGGTCTGTGATTTTCCTCTCAGCAGCAGGGAGTGCAGGGAGTTCCTGTGTTCCCCTAGAACAGGGGGTACCTCCACAGAAAGGGCCAAGAATGGAACAAGGTGACGCACAACGATATAAACCACTGTTGTACAGAAAAGCCTGTGCCTTGAACAGGAAAGCTTAGCCAGCCTTTGCTGATTCCCAGCAGTACTAGAGGTTGTACCTTGTCAGCTGAGCACACGGGCTACACAAGTCTGGGTTAAAAAGGAAAGGAAAAAGGAAGTAATGTAAGTAAAGGAGGGAAAGGAGGAATTCTGATGATGAGCTGGTGTTTACCATCAGTACAGGGAGCTGAATAGAGGAAGGTGCCTTCACCTGGGTGTGCATCTGATGAAGGGCAAACAGGAAGTGAGGGTATCCCACAGGAGATATCCTGGTTGGTGGTAGGCAGGAGGAAAGGCAGGTGGTGAGAGGTGACACATCTGTGACATTTCAGATGAGAATTGTACTCTGTGCCAGCTTCTCTGGAGGATCTGATGACCTTTCCACAACCACTAGTATTCACCATAACACTGAAGCAGAAGCTATTCCCCCCACCTTCCCCATAAAGCACATGAATCTAAATTTCCCTGTTTGAGAAACCAAGAGTAGTATCTGCTTACAACTTTGCTGGATTGCTGTCCAAGTGTGTGGTGAAGGTAATAACCACATTAGAGAGAGCTCTCTCCTTGTTAGGAGCCAGATCCAAGTATTTCTAAGGCCGTTCTCCCTCACATAAGCATGCAGACACACACAAATCCATAAAGGCAAACACTCCTATATATTGCCCTACAAGTAAACTGCCTCAGAGCTGTTTCCTGTTACCAAAAGAAAGGACTATAAAAATGAAGGAACTCCTGATCTTAGGCTGCTATTTCCACCTCACATGACCCTAATTTTATGGAAACTGTACCCTTGTGTTATTTAGATTTTACTCATAAAACATAGACAGAGGCAGTGTATGGGCATTGGGGAACAATCAAGAAAAATGTAAAAGTTCTTTGAACAGTAAAGAAAAAGGTTGTTAAGACAATTAATTTTTATAAATGATGTAAGGAAAAGCCATTTGCTGTAGTGGAGATAAGGTTTTTGTGTTTTTTTTCCTCTTTATTATTTCCTTTAAAAATAAAAATGAAAAATTACAAAAGACAAGTTCTTGGAGCACTAGAATGCTTAGCAGACAAAGTTTTACTTCTCTTATGTACTTCCCCAGCAATTACAATCTAGAAAAGACATTAAACACTCAGGATTATTTTATAAAGTAGGCATACATATCCACCTATTAATTATAACCCTACTCTAAACCTTTTCAGTCCTTCCTACTTTTAAGGAAGCCTTAAACCACAGCAGAGTGCCAGGGAGTCTGATAAATATCCCATTACTACCTTTAAATCTTCCAAACATTTGTAAGCATTCAAGTTTAGTTCAACCTAATCTCCTAAAGAAAGCACATTCAGCATTTGCAAAGTGAAGATGGACATCGAAAAGCAATTGAATACATGTAAGAGGATTAGTCAGATGAGACATTCTACCACAGGAGAAAAGTAGTAATGGTCACAGAAATTAAAAATAAATAAATATTTTATACTAGCAGTTCACAGCCTAATCAAAGTGCCAGGGTGACCTTAATTGGCCGTGTAGAGGTCTCACTACATATATCAGACAACTTAGGGCACTGCTATAGGATTCTGAGTTTTTAGCATTAAATACCTTTGAGGACACGTAAACCCAAAACCTCTTTGGGGGTTGATGGATGGAGCTGTCTGTGACACTCCTGTTAGGAAGTTAGGAAACAACTTTCTCCTGAAATCTCTAGTTCAGAGCAAGGCTCCTTCCAAGTATTCTTCCTAAGGAAATCCCCTCACCTTCAGCTAAGAGTGGTTTTTTAACTGGTCTTTTACTTACAGCATTAGTCAAAGGCTATGGGAAATTGTACATCTTTGTGGCTTTTATTAACTTGTTTCCTTTACAGCAATATGCTGTAAAACCAGTAGTGAGACTCTTTCTAAACTTGGCTGTTACTGTGGTGCTTTCAGCAACCTCATGGTCCTTCTTCATGCTCAATAACCACCATATCTCAATATATAACCACAGCCCTCCAAATCTTAATATTAAAGACATTGATACACAATGGCCTTTTAAATGGTGCCTTTTGTGGTTTTGGGGTTTGGTTTGTTGTAGCCTGTAGAAGCTCTCAGGTAAACTCTGAAAATAAGGAAGGAAATCCAGAGCTGAAAGAGGGTGCCAGATAAGAGTTCAGGGGATAGACCTGGATTTCCTGCACACCTCTGCAGGGATGAGAAGGCAGGACCAAAGCCTGCTGCAAACTGCAACCCTCATCTCCTGTATGCACACCCACAGACTTGGGAATTCATAAAAACTCCAGCACAACAGAGAGCTGCAGCAGTTATTTCAGACAAAAGAAAGTGCTAGACAACAGTTTCAGAAGATTGCAGCTCAAAGCACCAGGGCTAAACCAGCAGTAATATAGATATGAGGGCAGTCAGATTTATAATGAAAGAAGAAAATTGAAAGCAACCTTCCATGTCCAAAGGAAGCATTTTTGAAGCAATTCAATTTTGAATCCATAATGAACATACACAGACACACACACACAAAAACCTAAACCAAACTGTGCTTCTTGCTGAACCAATCTTAATATTCAATGCTGGAAACACAAACTATTATGGCTTGAGGTTGCTTTTTGGTTCTTTATGTACAGAACTTGAGAGATACACAACTGCTTTTCAGTGAGAGATAGAAGTTTGGTAGATCAAAACCAAAGTTGCTCACTTGTTACTGGAATTACCATTAATCCCCAATTTCATAAATAAAACTAGCAGCAACACTGCTTGCTTACCCTAGAACTCCCCCAAACCTTTCTCTGTTTTAAACCCCAACCTACGCAATGGAACAGGATTCTATTTTAGCAATAATACAATTTTATAGTTGGAATCCCCTTCAGTACGAAGCAAACAGCAGCAGTGACTCATCACAAGGCATTGACAGAAAGGGGATTTCCTGCTGAAGTAAAGCACCAATGAGCACCACAGAAAACAAAGACCAGCTAAGATGACAGTAAAGAGGCAGCCCAAGAAATCCGTAGGGGGGCAATATGATATTATAAAAGAAATAGGAGTCATGGCTCTTATTTCAGCAAGAGGCTCATGATCCAAACTGGATTTGTTATTCTAAAACCGAAACCACACCACACGCCAAAAGGTGAGGCTTTGCTCTGAAACCCAGCTGAGTCAATGCAGGGCTGCTTTCAGCAGCCAGCAGTGGGTTTGTAGTTCTCACTTCACTCTGGATTCTGGCAGGGACAGAACGATCCTACACATCCTCTACGACATCGTACCTGCCACAGACCCAGGCTTTGGTTTAAGTGTTGCACAAGACAGCAGCAAGCCCTTTGCCAATACCTGGGCTCCCTCCATGAGTCAGAGCGAAGCCCTCTGCTGCTTTCAGTAAGTATGAAGGTCATTTTTGCAATTACTGTTTCTAGTAAAGAGAAACTCCCCCGCTGAGTGAAAGCAGGAGGATGGTTACAAAGGAGGTGGGTGGTTTCATATGTGGGCTGTACACAGGAAGGGGACGCCTCCTGCCTTGAATACAAATGCCAACAATTAGGATTTTTAGTAATGGCCCAGTGCAGGAGGTTCTCCCAGAGCACTGGCACACCAGGAAGTTTGCACTGGCACCATGCTATTGAGGGGAAGATCAGCAGAGCAGTTCTGCCACTGACTCACAGTGCTGCCTCCCCAAGTCACAACCATGTGTTTGCTTCCACCCAGAAGCCGTAGGGAAACTGCCCAGCTCGATGGGGTTACTGCTGACTCAGTGGGGCTGCTTTAGGGATCACCTCTGTACTGAGTGGGCCTACGGAAGTTCTTCTTCTTCAATACAGAGAGACAGGAATGGGGGCAACACCAAGTCAATCTGTCTGCTGCCTCTGCTATCAGCACGAAAACAAAACACCATGAAACTGAGCAACAAGTCCAACATCCCACTTTCAAATGCCAGGCATAGAAAGCAAGACGTAACCATGCAGTACCAATATACATTGATTAAAAGGAAAGCAATATGAGGAGTATCAAACAGCTTCATTTCTCCACAGCAGCTGCTGAAGAACGAACCAACATTTCCACCAACCTGTTTGTGTAATCTTAGTGACTATATATAAATTAGAAGAGGTCAAACTCACCTCTTTGTAAAACTGTTATTCTTTCATAATGGAAGGTTTTCTAATAGAACAGGTCCTCTGGCTTGACTCCTAGATTCAGGGATGAGAGACCCCTTTTTACTTTTCCCAGGCTCAGGTGGCCCAGTGCTTGCATCTAAAGAAGAGACATGGAAACAAAGAAAGCTATCAATGGAGCCAAAGGCATCTATTAAAGGATAGTGAAATATTGACTACAGTTCTCTAAATACTTGGTTTTGAACAGGGAAAAAACAATTATTTTTTTGAGCTTTTTTTCTCTACCAGTTTTTCCTCAGAACAGGAAACCTTTACTAAGCAGGACAATGAGCATGTACTGAGTCCACCTAAATCACAGCAGCTGCAACTGATCCACATCTCCATTTCTGAATGTTCCCCTCTAAGGCATTTATTCTTAAAGGTTGAATTTTTTTTCTAGATAATATTATATGTATATCCACACAAATGGTGAAGTGTTTAACACCTCAATGGATAAAGGAAGAACAGTTTCAACACGAGAGAGTGGATCTCTATAGCTTATTTTTAACAACAGGTGGGTGCAGAGGTTCAGGTGATCCCTTGTGGAGTATTTGGGCAACTTTTTGCCCAACAATCCTTTCAGTTTATTTCTTCCTCAAAAAAAGTCATGGACGATTCTGTCGACCATCCCACAAGGTGTCACTAGAGATGCATCAGCCAAAACACTCCTCAGACGCCCTCACCTACAGATGCTTCCCCTTCCCATGAAGGTTGAAAACATAAGCAGAAAGGGTTAATGCCTTAGGAGAATCCTTGTGCAGCATTGGCCTTTAAGCTGTGTTAAGCAATAATTTGAGTGGTAAATGAACCGAGGACATACAGATCAATGGGAAATGCAAACAACTTTAAGCATCCACTTCTAATGAACTAGCTCAAAAAACTGATGATGGCTTTTACAAAGCAGGTCAGCAGATGTGCTGCCCCCTTTTCAGAACACTAATACAGAAAGTGGGACAAAATCAACCACCAGCTCTGCCTCAGTTCCCCACTAATACCAGGAAAGGTGTTTTGTCTCAGTTTAGTTTGACCATTCACAGTTTTATACCCATCTTTCACACCTACCCCTGAAAGATACACAGATGTGTTGCAAATACCTGTTATCAGATATAATGGTATAGTAATTGCTTAAGATCCTTTCTATTGGACACGGCGTGAACTCAAAACCGCTATGGTGGATTAAAAAAAATATATATTGCCCTTTCTACCACCCTTCATATTTCCCTTTCTTGAAAAATAAAAAAATCACATATAACTTGAGATAAGGGTTAATTAACATTTGGAAACCACCTCTGACACAGCGCTCTCATTCAGAAACCACATTCCAGTGCCTAATTTCTCATATTCTCTGAGAAGTCTGTATGATTTACAGCCCTAGAAGATGACATTTACTCACAGGTGAACAGTGCAGACACACAGCACTGACCCAGCACCCACCTGCTCCAAAACCTCAGGTGCACCAGGTGTAGTGACTGACTTCGGCTACTGTCTTGCAGCCAGCACTGCAGAAATCAGTCAACTCACCCCTGTGCTACACGTCAACTTCCAAAGAATTCCCTGCATGATGCCAGCAGCCAAGCCCTTCCTGTGATCCACAGGACTGGCCTAAATGGATTCAGCTGTTGGGCATTGCCCCTTATTTCTTTGCTAGAACCCCTTGAAGAGTCACTTCCCCTCTATTTCATCCTTCAGGAGATGCAGGAAGGCGGAGACAATCCACCAAACCTTTGCAAAGCAACACCAGGCCATCCAACAGTGCACACTTGCAGTCAATACCAAGTGGAACTATGGTCCCAGCTGGAGTTAAAGTGCCATATCCCACTAATTGGGGCATTATAACCCCTGCTAACAGCCTACAACATGTCCAAATACAATCCCTAGGCAGCAGTCGTTTCACTCTTCCTAGCATGAGTAACTAAGCTACTCTGCAGGCATGAGTGAAAACAAGACTGCTTAGCACAAGGCTTTGTGTATTTTATGCAGAGGTAGTTTCTCAACAGCTCAGGACCATGTGTCAGACATAAGTGAACCAGATACCAACAACTGCAGCACAGCTTCTAGGAACAAATGTTCCAGAAGCATTTGGGGTCTCTAAAAGGTATTAAAAGCCAGGAAGCAATAAGATGGCTACTGCAAAAGCAGCAGAAGCAAAAGAGCATTGCCCATAACCACTGGAACAAGCAACTGTGACAAACTGAAGTATCATTGCTTTCCAAGAACATCCAACCCAAATTTATACCAAACGAGTTGGACTGAAACTTCCCTTCCTGCTGGCTGTGTTTTGGATCCTCTTTATAGCTACTGAATGGATTAATGGTTTCTTGAGATTTTCCCCTTCAATCTCAAAATTCTCTCAGTTTACTTTGGAGAGGAAAGTACCACAGGCTAAGAAAAGTAACATTTCTTTAATATGGTCCTTAAAAAAACCCAAACAAACTAGTGTTCGCCTTTTTTCACAATTATCAACTATTTCCATTCAAAATAGCTGATTACTGTAAACTCAGAAAGCGCAGGTCACTTTGCAAACAAACAAACCACTTTTGTGGCCACAGCCTTCTCTGCTCCTCCCCCCACATGAGTAAAGTGGGTTTATTCCACTGCAGACTTTAGGAACACAACACCAATAACTCATCAAAAAGCTTTATCATTTCATGAGTACAGAGCAAATTATGACAGAGACTTCCCATTTTTTCTCCTGATTTGTGTTATGCTGGATAGCCAGGATTCTTATCCTCCATTTCCACTCTTCAGTTCAAATAATAATTTGTTCATTTGCTCTTGTATTTATGGAGCTTTAACTTAAACCACTATGGCAAGGCTTGTATTTTACAGCTGATCCTGACAAGCTGCTAAACCTGTTTCTCTGTACAAGGGTTATTTTGTGCTTTTCTTAAACTTTAATAGCAATGCTCTTCTGCTCCCTTTGAGATTCTAGAGGCCGTTTTTATGCATAAAATGTTTAAATATCTTTGAAGACTGTAACAAAACCAGATCTCTTCTTGAGACCCTTTACATTTTCAAGTTCACCATTTAGGAACTAAGATTTCTCCTGATTGCTAATAAATAACTCTGTATTCTCTCCCCTTTTGTTTCCCTCCACTATATCACCAGATTTGGGAGGCAGGATGCCTACAGCTATGGGCCTGTTAGTACACTCCAGGGAGTCTGGAAACGACTTGTCTGAAGGATTTCAGAGCGCCTTGGTCTCTATTGTGGTTTTTTTTTGTACAACCATCCACTAATTTATGTTTAAAATGCTCAGCTTCAAAAACAAGTAGACCTAAGTGTGGTTTGTTTTGGAAAACAGGAGTTTTGCAAAGCAAACAGGATGAAAACTTAAAACATCTAAGATAAGACCCAAACCCACTCCCAGCACCCCCCAAATAAAACCAATTCTGAGAGGATTGTTTATACCATAGGTCCTTGGTCACTCATGAGCTCCAACTCCTTAGCTCAGGTTTTCATCCTCCCATTGTGTGAGGCCACGGCCAAGAAAAGACCTCTTACTGCACCCTCTCTCCCTGCCAGCAACATCCTCTTCCTGTAGGGGCAAACAGCATTTTAAAGAACCAAGAGCGGATTTAGATGTTTAAGCTGGCAAAATCAGAGAAGTACAGGCTTTCAACCTCAGTATCCCCCCAAACACACCATGGCTATAGCAGCCTTGTAAGCAGTATCCCAGAAAACCGGCACAGGAACAACAGAGATGAAAACAAGGAAATCCTTTAAGAAATTCCTTGTCACATGGAGCTCCCACTGGGAACTGAAACGAGACCCAGTCACTATTAGCACTATCAGAATGATGCCAAGGAAAAGACCCGTGTAAACAATGCTTTTCAAAGCACCACCTCACGAAGAAAAAGAAATAAATACTCCAGCACCTCTCTCCATGTGTCTTCCTAACACCAATCCGAGGGAAGGAGGAACTCTAAGCAAACCTTTACCAAACCCTACCATCAAACACATGCTTCCAAAAGCCTGTGGGATAACATTCTCTTCGGAAAGATGGAAAGGGAACAGCTTTTCCTGTGCAGCAACGATGCCACCTACAGCCTGAGCGAGGCCACAACAACCCGACGGAGCTGCAGCCGGCAAAGAGGGGTTTTTCAGGCGTTTTCGCCACAAATCTGCTCTTCAGAATTCAAGTCTGCCTGAGGACGCAGCTTTAATGGGATATCTGGTAGGACGTATTTGTTGCTTAACCCACGGAGGTGCTATATATCTTCTATTTTGTTCTCAGATGGCAGGGTCTTCAAGACTCTTCAGCTACAAAGCCACTAATAGCTAAACTGGGTGCTTCACAGATGTATCTATGGAAACCATATGTTGGAGGCAGGAAGCAGAAGAACAGTCCGTCTCTGTTACAGTCACACACACAAAAGGCACTACACGGTGCATTTTAGACTCCCAGAAGAAAGTTATGGACCTTTTTATAAGCTGTCGTCTCTGCAATGAAGACAGACATCTACGCTCGTTGTTTGAAGCAAGAAAAAACAACTCTCCCAGTGCAGCTTTCTTTTTTTTCTTCTCTTTCTTTCCAAAAGCAATCCAAATGTAACCAGTGGAGTGGGCAAGGACTTTCCAAGGGTGCCTGAAATAAGGACTGGAAATGCGGTTCGATAGAACTGATCGTGAGCCTTGATGGAATACTAATTCTGAGCCAAAGGGCTGCTTCCCTTCAGCACCAAAATTCATTGCCTGGTTTATTGTAATCTGTATAAAAGAGATAAGGGCACTGGGAACTCAAGGAGTTGCTTGAGGAAAAGCAATAGGATTAAAAAAAAGGACAAAGTGAAAAAGTAAAACAAAGTGAGGAGATGAGAACTAGAAAAGGAGCGAGGCAAAAGGCAGATGTCAAAGCTTGACTGCCCACTACACAAAGTTTGTTGTTAGCAAAGAGTGATCTTAAGCAAAGACAACTGCAGAGGTGACACTACAAAAGCAGAAGGTTCCCAGGGATATTTATTTTTTCCTAAAATAATTAAACTCTTTTTTCCCCTCCAGCAGGATGGATGTGGAAGTCAATGCACTTCTGCTTTATTTAGTCAGCCAACAATTCATTCTTCAAGACTTGAAAATACAGTTTAATCTTGAGTAATTTTTGCTTGAGCAAACTTGAAGCACAAAATGAAATTAAAAGACTGCACCTGTGATACTGCTGGAAAATTATGTTTGATGCTGCAACAGATATGTACATACATTAGAATATTTATCAAGGTGGCATCAATACAAGTAGCAAGGACACCTATTTCAGATGGGAAAATGAAATGGATTTACAAATCAGCTACAAGTGCAGTGAAAAAGCCTGAAATCCTTATTGTGTATTTCCAAGACACAAGAGAATTACGGAGACCTTGCATTAAATTTTAAATCATTTAATTAAGGCTTTTCTCAGGGGAAGGTGGAAAGATGGTGTAAATAAGAGATTAATTTTGATTAAAGATGCAATTTTAAAACGTAAGAAAAATCACCTCCAGTCTGTAAACCAGAGTTTCCAGTTTAAAAAGAGGTACAAGTTTTGTCATACACGTTGAATTCTGTACAAGAGGAAGTTAAGCATTTTGGCAAACAGAGCAAAGATACAGATGCCAGGCATGATGAATAGTTAAAGCCTCAGCTGAAAAGCTGCACACAATTTGATCCGGCATGTTTGGAAAAGATTAGAGATAGAGGAGAAAAGGGCCACGTCCAAGGGAACAGTAAACTCGCCTGATGAGAGAGAGTCCCAAGGAGCCTTGGTGCAATCAATTTGGAAAAAAAATGAGTGTTGCCATTGGAACAAGCAAATAAAAACTAGGAAGCTATAAAGAGATTTCAAGCAGAAACTTAAAAACAGATTCTTGCCCCCAAGAAAGGAGTGCTGACCTAAAAAAGTTTTTCAATATAAGCACAATATTATCTCATTTTAGGACAGGGTCCCTTTCATTAACTGACCATATTCTACAGCATGTTTGGGGCAAAGGTTTTATGGTTATTTCTCCAAAGAAAAAAAAATAAGCACAAGTTCCTGCTTTGAGAAAAAAAGAAATGGAAAATATAAGGAAATCAGAGCTTTTCAGAGAAGGCTTTGTATTGCTCTACAGGGGGCTGACCAGCAAAATTCAGTATTTTTCGTGCAGCAGACACCTTTCAAGCCTTGGTTTGAGTTTGAAGCACCCTACAGGGCACAGATGCAATTTCTACAAGTTTGTTTGTAACTCCACTAAATTTCTAGATGCCTTTTATGTGTTACATACAAATATCCTTAAACCTTCTCAAAACCAACCCTGGCTTGTAGGGCAGCCCTTTTGCAGCAAAACAAATCGATCTCAACTTGCCTGGAAGTAGACTGTGACTGTTAGTGTGTACTTACAAGAATAAAAGAAACTGGCTTTTGGCTGACCATGTTTTGTTGTGCTGATGTGGTGGAAAAGCTGGGGGGGGTTAAACCCTCATAATAAAACAGTACATGACCCTTATTCCTCCAGATGTGCCTATTACAGGGTTACAGATCAGTTGCCCCTTTTGAGCCAAATCCAGAAATCCCAGAAGAGGAAACCATGTAGGCAGCAGTAACCAAGAGCTGGTAAAGATAGTATCACATGCTGATAGCAGCACTGGAAATAGGAATTGAAATCAGAATACATTACAGGCTCAGAGAAATTCTGCATAACATTTGAGCAGGGCTTCACATCCTGAGAGTTTTGAGAAACTAGAGCCACTTGCAATGAATTATTAACTAAATATTAATACCATGGATTCTTTTTTATCTCAAATCACCAGAGCTTGTAAAATAACTTCATAATGTATCAACTTCACTGGAGCTCAGACAGAAGCAGCTAACGATGGATTGAATTTCCAGCAATACCGCTGAAAGCCAGATTTGAGGTATCAAAGCTGGACCTTGAGTATAGGCAAAAATAAAAAGGTTATATGAATGTTTCTGAAGGAATATATACAATTTAAACTGCTGCGTTTCTGCATTAAATCCACATTTACCTGTCTCCTCTTCAGCCCGACGAAGCTCCTGCTCCATTCCACTGCTCCCACCTGGAGAGGCACCAAAAGGGCAGCTTTCCCTCTTCCCAGCCTTTTGCTCTTTGCACTAAGATGTCATTCTGTTCCCAAAACTGCTCTCTAAATAGTTTCTAAACTTTCCCAACTTCTGCAACACTCAGATCATCCCATATCTATATAAAAACATAGGATAGAAAGATCATAGTGACAAGCTCTCTCTCCATGTCAATAGCTCTACTAAATCCTTTCATCTACTTACTCCTTTTTTTCTCCCCTGGGTAATAGTAATCTAGACCTCATCTTCAGTGCTGTTGTGTAATTTCTCCCACCTCTCAGCTGTCCCTTCCCTTATGCTGGATCACTTGCTGTAACAGCTTCTGCAAGCATCATATACAACCACCACATATTAGCTAGTCATGTAGCCAGCATATAGACAGGGCTAACGCATCACCAAACTGAGCATTTATACACTTACTCCCTTGTCCACCTTTCTCTCCAGCATCTTCTATACATTTAGGGCACAATCCCTTCTAAACCCTTACCACAACTGCCATTCTCTCCAAACACATCTTTTCCCATGGGTATTCTATCAGAGCAAACTGCTCAGCAAGAGACAGTTTTTTTCTTCTTGACTGAGAATCATCAACTTGAAGATTTATGGTTCATCTACAAACATTTTTACATAAACTCGTTTTGGTAAGACTAGGCAATAATCCTCAAGATGCTAACTATATCCATTACACAGCTACCTTCCTTCTCTGCCACTGTTATCTCTGCTTAGGGAACAACCAAAGCCTTCTTGAAAACAGATGCAAACTGAGAAACTGCTAATGAACAAGCCCTGGCCTGCACCTGACAAATGGGAATCCTGTAGCAGGTGCACTGGTAGTTACTGAGAGCATTCACTCCCTTCTACTCACTGTTGTCCTTGTTAACAACCTCTGATCTCAGCTGAGCAAAGCTCACACAGCTGACACTTTCCTGGTCCATTCAAATTTCCAGTCTCTGTTCAGCTGAGCGTGTCCTTTCAGGCTGCTGTCTTCACTGGCGTGCCAGTTCCTGCCATCACCTCATTGTAACTTGGAGGCTTAGCCCCTTCCAGCTGAGAATAAAAGAAGTTTCTCTTTAATTTTATTAAAGAAATTACAAGTCATTCATAACTGAGATATTATTTCCTCAAAGAGCAGAACAGTTTTGATAAATGTTGTCATTTTAGGGAGGGGAGCATGGTTATTCTTTCTGTTCTCTGGTAAAATCATCAGCCAGGTATTTTTGTGATCAGATGCACCATGTAATTCTGTTTCTGTAAGGTGGGAACAAGCACAGGCAGGCTGGGGGAAAGCAGGGCTGTTCTTCCCACAGCAGAGCCAGCCTTCCCTGGCTTGAAGCACTGAGTTACAGCCAACACATGGTACAGGGCATTGCAAGAGACGGGCTACTGTCTGACCTAACAACTGATCCAGTTCAACAGAACAATTGGTTTTGTTAATCAAAGCTGAAACTCTGACAAATTAAAAAAAAAACAACAAAACCAACAAACAACAAAAAAACCTGGGCAAAATCTTGGTTATGTTAAAGTCAACAATGGAGCTTTTATTCCCTGCAGCTATGAATTCTCACAAGATTATCTGGCTCCCCAGAAAAGTACTGTGTCAAAAATGCACAATTAAAAGTAACTGTAAAGAATAGTATGAGAACTGTCTCTTGCATTTTAGTTTATATTTAATATAACCATAGCCACATCTATCTGTGCTGAAACATTTATCACTTTTCTTCTACCAAGAAACCAGAAGTTTTTTTCCCCTTTCTCACCTTCTTCTGCAAAGTCCTTTAAATCACAGCTCTCAGGATTACAGTAACAGCTGGCACCTGGAACAGGACTGGAATTTAATCACTAAAGAGGCTCATATAAGCTTACATAAATCTTTAAACAAAGAAGAACTCAAAAAGTGAGGTTTACAGCAGATACTCCTTAGAGTGAAACAGCACCAACAAACCCAAAAAGGAATTTTAATGAAAAAAGAAATTATACAATACTACAATGGTTATTCAATGACATAACATATTATGAGACAACAGAAGAAACAGGTAAGACAAAACAAAAACATAAAATACTTGTAAGTTTTGTAAAATACTTGTTAAAAGCTGTCACTGAAATTAGCAGTGCAAATAAATAAATAAATTGGCTTTCAGTCACAGATTCTGTTCGAGCACATGGTTCTCACCATCAGTCCCGCTGAACTTTACATCTGTCCCATTTCCATGGCACAAAAACTTTTAGTAAAAGACCCCCAAAAGAATCTTAAACTGACTGCCAAGGGAGCACCAAGGTCCCATAGGTGAGGCAAGAAGAGAGCACTGGCATTTCACAGGCTCAGATCCAAAATAACCTCAGCTGGAGTGGCAAATTCTGTATTTGAAAGCCTCATTTTTGGGATTAGATCCCAGTGTACCATTCTAGACTACACTTTTCCCCCAGCCCCACACTTGTAAGCATACTTTTACAATTTTTCAGTTTGACCCACTAAGAGCAAAAATGTTTAGACTTTATATGGTTTTCAACCCTGTAATTTACTGTGAAACCTAAAAATAACAGAACACTGGCCCTGTTCTCAGATAGCAATTAATCCCCTTTGAAGATGATGGAGAGACAGAAAAATCTGTGCATGTCTTCAGAGAAGTGTCTGGGCAAAAGACTGATATTCAGTTGAAAGCCTTCTGTGAAGTCCCAACAGGCTTTGGATCTGGTGCTCTTATCTCTCCAGAAAATGGCAACATCACACTTTCAACCCATAAGCCAGATATCCAAGCATGAGTGTAAGTTAAATTCAGTGGTTACAGACCACTCCTGCAGCACCTGCACACTCTTGTGCAGTGCTTTTTCAACCTCTCCATCTTTCAGCAGAACAATGCAGTTTCCAGGGCAGTACACAGGCCTTTGAATTTGTACCCAAGAATTAACCTGTAAAAACAGCACATTAATTATGCATGCATTGTTAATTATTAACATGCTTCCTGTTAACAAAATGTGAACATTAAATCTTAATTTTCAGAGGCAAATTCTGGCTGGCCCTTTCGTATCCCTTTTTTATTTTTTCCAAAACAGAACTGCATCTTTCCTGAATTTACATCTGAAGCCCCTCTGTCCTCAGAGCTGCAGAGAGCAGATCTTACAATGTCAGACCCATGTCAGATTTCCAGCTTGTCCAAAAAAAGTGCACACTCTCTCCATAATTCCTGTCTTCAGGCATTCAGCTGTGTATGGTCCAGACACAGAATACACAGAGCAAGCAACAGTTGTTTGGTTTACCTAGAGCAGAGGGCAAACAAGCCCTAAACTAGCTTAGGAAGAAATTACTTCTATCCCCCACAGGAAATCATACAGCAATATTGTTTTCCAAAGTGTTACTCCTCATCCTTATAAAATATTACATTTTCTCAACCACTATCCCAGAATTATAACAGTCCACAAAGTATTTCCCCTCTCATTTCAGCATGCAAAGTAGAAAACTGTTTTAAATGGCTTATTGAAAGTTATCATGGAGAGAGAAGGATTTTTCCATCCTCAAAACCTCTGTGGTGCTACTGTCCATTTTCCAGCGTGGAATGCACAGTGAGCTCAGAGCTGAACAGGACAAAGTGCCTTTTCAGATTCCTTTTGGGAGCTGGCTGCTCGCAGAGCTTGACCTCGATGTTGCCGTCGCTGAATGCCTCCCTCCTGCCTTCCTCTGAGTCCATGGCATCCCTCTGGGAAACACCTGGCTTCTGCCTCCTCATGGTAATCCCAGAGTTCCCAAGCTGCCTGCCTGGGGATGCATTTTCTTTCACAATGCAGAAACAGATGGCAGACAAAAAATTCTTCTTGAAGTTCTCGTTCATGAATGCATAAACAATAGGGTTGCAAATAGAATTGAAGAACCCTATGATCTGGACAATTGCAAAGGTCATTTTGACGGTCACATCATCATACTCCTTCTCAAAATTACCTGGAAAGGAGGAAAGAAATATGCTGTAAGCACCGGATGGCATAAATGCTTACTACTTAGCCCATTTATACCCAGTCTGGCATTAGAAGCTTTTGTTTAAAATCAACAAAAGACCTTTCTGGAAGTTCTTAATATCACCAAAAGTGTTTCGTCAATGAGGACAAATCAAGATCTATCACACAGCCCTGCTTTGTACATATGTAATGGCAGAATCAATGGAAAGAGGCAATTTATGAGCCAGAAAACCTGCCCAATGGCCATGCAACATTAAGCCTCCGATTTGCTAAGTACAGGCCTTGTTTATTCCAGCTGTTCTTTTGGCTCCAAATGTCGTGTCCTATCAAATGTATAAGTACTTTAACACCATCCCCTGTCTTGTCACTGACCACACACAGCTTCTTTCTCAGGTAAAAAGGCATCATCTTGGTCACATCTCTCACTAGTTAATAAGTGAGATTACAGAGGACTCAGAATTTCTTGAATTCAAACGCTGGACAAATACTGCAAAGGTTTATATGGCAAGTAAAATAAAGGCCTTGCAGCACCTGAAATAAATTCCTGAAATTAGCAATGAAAAGAGAGCAAACAATTCATGGAGTCTTATGAACAACCTTAACACGGGACAATCCAATTTTAACAGTGAGGGCTTGTGCATGTCTGATTCTGCCCAGACAAACACCATTTGGTTCAGCTGACTGGCTGAACTACTGATTTATCTGCTACAATCTTATTTGTGATAGAAGACAATGAAACAGCTGCTGCCTTTGGCAAGCAGAGTAAACAACTACTGAAAACTTCCTCCTGTTCCTACATACAGCCTGCTGCGGAGTCCCACATGTTAGCCCAGTACCCATGCAGGAGATGGGAAATGAACAGTGAAAAGGGCAAAGAGCAAAAAGCAAAGATAACAAGCGCCGAGGCCATTTCCAAGGCAGTTTTCAGTCAAGACCTCTGAAAAAGTTCAAATGGATTCACTGGGTATTATCACTACGATGTCTAGAATTTATATTTCCAATATGCCTACCTCATTACAACCAGCAAGTGAAGGGGTAATTATTTAATCAGTTTAACTCCAGCAGTTGAAATAAATTTAAATTAAAACAGTACTTCAAGAGGATTTATGCTCAGAAATCACTTTTACCTTGCAGCCACGTACTTTTGACCTTTAAGCAAATGACAGTAGCACAACAGACACAGAAAAAAAAGCATCTGCAGAGATATGCTCACCACCCTAATAGTCTTGGTTTTTCCTTAAGTCTTGTAAGGCCTAGCAAACATCCTTCCCAGAACAGGATTATGTGCTGTGCAAATTCAATCACAGCAGCCTTTCTAAAGAGCTTACATTCTAAAAGAGTTGGTGGAGAGCTTTGAGTTCCGTCCCACTCACGCTGGGAAAAAAGCTTAATGCAAGACAAACATATCTGTTGTTTGGAAGTTGTTTTTTTCTGCTGTTGGTTTGTTTTTGTTTTTTCTTCAAAGAGCAGGGAAGAAGAGGCATGACTGAAACAAGTATATCTCTAAGGTACCTCCCAAAGGTCCTTTTCAACTTAAATTATTCCCTGGTTCAGTAATAAAAGGGTTTTTGAAATATACTCATTTTCCATGAGCACTGCAGGTACATCTATCACTCACAGCCTTCAGAGTAACTCATCTGTCATTGGCTATGTATCGCTATCGCAAGACAACTTGTCACAACCTGTATTTATTTCCATCATAAAAAAAACAAAAAACCAAAAACTAAGCAAGGCAGGTACTCACTGTATTCTATCATCATGTGAACCACGTGGAAAGGGGCCCAACAGACTGCAAAGAGAAACACCACTGTCACCATCATAACAATTGCTCGCTTCTTCTTCCTGAAATTGCACCAAGACATTCCACACTGAATCACTAAGAATTGACTGGCAGTTAGATGTCTCTCCTCAAGTTACATCTGTAACTGTGTTCTCATGGTTGCAGATGCAAACAAAACCCTCAAAGAATGCTCAGAAGAGCACAACTCCCTTGGAAACAAAAAATGCAACATCACATAAATCTGGTACATCAATTAACACTTTTCACTTCTCTCTTTTGGGAAAGAAGCGCACTTTGCAGCTGCAGCAAGACATGACAGTATATCTTGCAAGGCATTTTAAACTCTACTCAAGCAGAGGCAAATAATTCCAAGAGTAAAAGATGGGGGGAACACATGAAATTCCATTAATTGCTCAAAAAAATAAGAGTCCCTTCCTAGACCTGGGAGCCCTGACCATAAGTGCAGCACCTGACCAGAGAATGTGATAGAGCAAGTGCAACTACATTCAACCTTTGCTGGTAGGTGAAGTGCTAGGAAAAAGAAAAAAAGGCAAGAAACACGCTCCCTGCTTCCCCTGCAGTATCTCACAAACTCAGGGAATACACATATTTATTGTCATATATAAGTCATACAACTGCATTTAGATTTCAAGATGGATCTCTCGCTGGAGCTAAAGCAGCAGCACTTCACTGGTAGCAGTTCCAGGCTCTTCTGCCACTGTGTGAAACTAAACTGAGTAGGCTGCAGATGACCTGCCACCCTAACTCCTGGGAGACTGCACCCTCCTCTGCTTTTCACGTGTGAGCGTCTGCTTCCTTAGGCACTTCGTCAGACAAAGATCTAAGGAATCATTTATCCTTCATCTGCCTGTCAGAATTCTCCCTACAGTCAATACTTAAGGCCATACTCTGCTCAATGAACAGAACCGCTGGGGGTTTGTAGCACATCACAGGCAAAAGATCCATTTGCCAAATGAAAGAAAAAACATGAGACAATATTAAAGGCAGCCCATATTTAGTGCTAAATAGCAAGGCTGATAATTATTGATTTTGATAGCTTTTCACATAGAGTGCTACCATCTGGGAAGTCTCCCATAAACACATCTGAGAACAGGCAAGCACTTTGGAAGCTCTGTCAAGTTAAGCTGCTGTTCACAGTCTCAGAATTATATAAAGTACTTTCCATAGAACACACAGCAGCATTTTCCCCAAGTCATCTTCCAACTGACGGCCTCCATCTTTTAAAAAAGGAAGCATCTCACAAAGTACAAATATACTGAGATTTAGTGAAATGGCTTCACTCCCAAGGTGTGGCTACATAAGAAAAAACCCACCCTTTTAAGCTGTAAAAATCTGGGCTATGCTAGACTCCCCAGTGCATAAAGAAATAAATATTTTATTTTTTCTTGCACTGCTTTTTAAAAACTGTCAGGGGGAAAAAAACCAACTTTCTAGAAGTTGAAGTTCCAAGTGTATTTTGCTTACAAACCTTGATATTTTGGACATTTCACTCCCATGAATGGTTTGAAGAACTGAAGCATCTCCCACTCGTTTCTTAATCCAGAGCTCATAGCCAATTTTAGTGTACAAAAAAAGCATCAACACCAGTGGAAGCAGGAAGAGTATAACAAGAATAAAGGTTGTGTAGATCTTCTGATAAATTGGACTGGCCCATTCTTCCAAGCAACAAACATACACCTTTTCATACAGAAAGTCATATTTAACCTGTAACAAGTGCAAAGAAGATGAGTCACTAAAGTGTTTACCCCACGTGTAAAAACCAAGCACATTCAAATATTCCTTGCTCTTAACAGAACAACCACAATTCAACAATTCCACACTTTTCCACAGCAAGTGTTGGGTTGATCTAAGTTGGCAAAGAGAGGTCAGGAGATGCTCTGATTTGCACTTCAAAGGAGACCTTGGCTATGCATTTTGCAGGGAAGGATGGATGTACAGAACCCTCACATATTAGCCACTTTAAAAAAAAGGCAAATTGTTAACATTCAGACTCACAAGCAGCAGATTCTGTCAAGCCTTGTTTTTAACCTCCAAAAATATACGGTAACTCACCAACTATAATTAGTAGCTAATTCATTTTAAACTAAGCACAGTTCATCTAGATCACAGTGTCATCCTGAAACAGTCATCTAAGTCCTACACTGCTGTGCCAGGGCACCTATAAACCAAAAGGAAGCCACAGTGAAAGTCACAGACGTAATTACAGCTTTGACAGAGTTAGTTAGGGAGGGCCTGTTGGTATTCCTTCTTCCAGTTCTAATCCTTAGCCCTTCTCATGCTGGCACACAGAACAAAAGCTCCAATTCCATTGGAGCCGATTCAATTTCACTGCTAAAGGTACAAAAAGATCCAGCAAGGACTGAGTTTAAAAGGTAAATTCCCATTTCACCTAACATACCTCCAGCCGTTGCACGTGCCACATAGGTGAGCCAACAATAAGTGCCAGCAACCAGACTATGCCTGCAAACAAATACATCTTTTAATACTTTGTACAACAAGCACGGTAAGTTCTGGTATGAAAAGTCCAACAGCTTCATCTTTGAAAAGTCAGGCAAAATAGACAATTTTAATAAAGAACATCTGTCAACACTCAAAACAACTCTCGTTCTCTTCTGTTTCTCAAACTACCTTCATTTCTCGGTATTCAAGTGGAAAAGCCACTTAATTTGCTTGAGCAGCATTATGTAAAATCTCTGTGTAACAATGAAGGACCCTTTAGCTGAGACAATGCTTTAGCAGTGCCTTTACATTTTGAAATTGTCTTAAAAAAAAAAAAGGCTGCTAAAGGTTTAATAGAGTCTTTGTTATGCACATTTTTGCCTTCAGATGCCAAGTCTATTGTGAGGGGTTTGGCTAGTTATTACTATACAAATAAGCACTTGAGCTATTTTATAAATGTCCCCACTTACTAATTGGTCAAAGCTTTCTGTTCTATCATGCCCTCCATTATTTCTCTACATGCATGATTACTGGAGGTGCTTAAAATCTTACCAAGCATGGTGAAAGCTCTTTTATTGGTGTATTGCCATTTCATTTTTAGTGGATGCACAATTCCCTGGTGTCTTTCCACAGCAATGCAGGTCATTGTGAGAATCTCAGTTACAATAGCAGTGGACTGAACAAACGGTACCATCTTGCAAGCGAAGGCACCTGCAAGGATCAGAAAGTAAGGTATGCAACTGTTGCACTGCATGAAACAGCTGTGGATACAAAACTCCATTACTAGAAGAACAGACCAAGATTCTCAGATTTATTTCAACATCTAAACTGCTAAATCATCAGTTTAAGCTATTCATCAAATGCAGCTTTCAACAGTCTTACTTTGTCACACATGCTACATCTGCTAAAACCAAAATTTCTAAGGACACATTCACTGACTCTGTATCAGTTGGACATTTATTCCCGTTTCATTTTTGACCACATCTTCCATCATCTGTTTTCAAACATGCCAAGTTACAGGGATATTAATTATTTTTTTATCTTAGCAGATTACTCTCCAGTTCTAGGAAGGACTTAGCATTACCCGCTTAAAAGTTTACCTTTTCTGCTGTTGTAAATACATTCCTTACACTCTTTTAAATACCACTCTCTTTGTACACTTTGGCACTTAATGCATCATTCTGCCAAGTGAGATATATAGGGGAGTCCTCTAAGAGGCATAACATAAAGAGGAAGAATTCAACCTCTTCATCATGCTTCTGTTCTCTTTCCCAATTAACACATCATGCTAACAACACTGTCCAAATCAAACACAATTTCCTGACTACATTTTCAAAGTTGCACAGGTTCCTATTGTAATTACGCACCTACAGGTTTTATTGCTGTATGTATTCCATTCTTAACATGTTAGTCGTCCTCCATTACATCTTCAAGTCCTTACCATCATAGAAACTGGTATAAATTATTCTCAAAAATCCTACGTCAATGCCTTTCCCAATCTATTACTCATCTACTCATTTTCTGACCCTAAAATCATTTTGTATGTCCACATTCTCACAGTTCCCTCACACTCTTACACTTCAGTATCAGCTATTCATTTCAGCAACAGTCGAGGTTATTTTCCTTACCTGATCATCAGCTGTACCTTACTCAGATATAATCCATAAACTCAAAACAGCCAAAGGAATATCTGATCCAATTTCAAGTCAAGCTTTAAGATGCTACAGACACCTCAAGGAGTAACAGCATGGAAAACAGGAAGAAAACAAACATGAAACTATCAAAACTTAATCCTACCCTTCATGAAGGGAACAAGGAAACTTCTGTCTGCTAGGCCAGGCTAAAAGTCACTCTACCTTACAAGAAGGAACTGGTTTGCTACTAGTGTTATCAATTTTAGCTGCCCAAAAATCACTTTTTCTGTGGCTCCACAAAGGGAAGGAGAGGGCAAGGGGCAAATGATGGGAATCAATTACCTTTGAAGCACATATGCAATGCCAGAAACATGATGAATGTGCCCACAGATCTGGCTTAAAACTGAGTAAAAATACACCATGCAGCCCCATTTCAAGCTACTTGAATGAAATCTTAGCACGGGCAGTAGTGACACTGCATGGAAATAGATGTACTGGCCTGCATGTCTGTTTCTCCCCTAGTATGTATTTTTCCAGGGCATCAGGAAGAGTAAGACAAGTTTCAAGTCTGTGCTTCCCTAAGTTAGAAAGGACTCCTGATACAAATAACAAGCAGAAAACCAAAACTTGTTAATGGAATGTTTAAGTTCCTGTTTCACTAAAAAAAAAAAAAAAAAAGAGAAAATTTGAGTGCTGGAGCTATGGCAAAACAAAAAACCAAACAAATAAACAAACAAATAAACACAAAAGGAAACCCCCCAAACTTTCACCATATGCTATTTTTCACACTTTGAAAAAGGTCAGACTTAAATGAAGTCCACTTGAGCTATACTGCATTACAGGGATTTTCCTGTAATGCACTCAAGTCCCAACATTCCATGAAATTCTTTGGCAGCAAAACAGTATCACTCTATTACCCCACTTAAGTAACAATATTAGGCAGTCATTTTCACTGACATCACTCTGGTGGAGTTTCCAGTTTGCGCCCAGCTATTCAAAGAACAGAGAATGCCTGAGTTCAGCAGGTAGCAAGTCCCAAATTCCCAGATTTTTATTGCCTTTTACTGATGTCTCCTCATTTTCTTCCCAGTAATGACACTGTCAAAGAGCACAGACTACTACTATGTCTTTAGCTGAACTCCCAGGAGAAAAGGCTGCAAAAACCCCTGTTTCATCTCTTTGAAGACAGACACAAAAAAGTGAACACCTAAATATAGAAGTAACTGTTTAAAAGGTAGCAAAAGGAAAAGTCTACATATCACCTGCACATTGATCCTACTGAACTGGACATTAGCACTGCCAGAAATGTGAAACAAAAGGAAGTTTTTCATTAGACAGAGTTGGCTGAAATGTAACTCTTCTTAGCTTTCAAAACCTTGATTATTTTATTTATAAATACATGTATTTACTAAAGATTTCCTCCAAGTCTTTTAATACTTTAAATTATATAACCTATGTTTTCAAACTACAGACATTATCAGCTTTTGTACACATGGACAATGAAATTTATTGTTAAATAAGGTAACTATTTCAGAATGCTGTGTCAAAGGCACCTATTAAAAACATGTCAAGCTAATTTTCACATGTTTGTGTTCAGACTTAACAGAAAAATTGAAGATTTCTAATTAATATACTGCCTAACATCTTTTTTTCTCACCAAGCTCATAAAAATGTAGCTGTTCAGAACATGGTTGGAAGACTATATGTTTAACAGCTAGTATTAGTCTTCTTTCTATGCACTAACATGACTGCTATATATTTTAGTTATTTGTATCAGGTAGTGTGCCCTTATCATGATACACTTTAATGACTTTACTATTTATTTCCTTTTAAGCAACACATTTTTCAAAACATAATTTCAGAACCTACCTAAAGAGAACACTTAGTGACAGACTAACAATACTTTAATATCTTTAATATGTATCAAAATGTTTAGCTTTCTACAAGGTGAGCAAACACTTCCAAGAGAATGTCAGTCACAACAGCACTGCAGCATTTAATGCTGACCATTTCCAGCTGGGAAAGAGATGATTTGCAGCAGAACACTGGGAATGAAAATAACTAATTGCTTTCCTTCCTCAAGAAGCTGAGAGGTTCCCAAAAGTATTCCTCATGCACTGCTAAAACCTCCACACATTATTCAAGCAATGATTAGTTGACAACACATTCAGAAGACAGCAAATGTGTTATCCCCTTAAACAATGCTTCATGCCTTCATTATCAGAAATTGTGTCTGTATCAGTGACTATGCATTTCAACAGCCATTTAAAAGACCAGATTTTTCTTTTATTAGGGCAACAAGGGCAAAATCCTGAAACCATTCTCTGATAGAAGTTAAATTGCTCCTTCCTCTGGTAAAATAAGGTAAAATTATTGACCAAACCCTTGCACTAAAATCTCTATCACAGCTGCAATGAATTCTCTCCACCCTACTGTTGATGCAATCAAGATCATTTTTCTCCTATTTAGTAACCCAGGGCAGAACACATCAGTCATCATCGTACAGGTGATATCCCTAAGGGTCTTTCACACCTGGGCAATGCATTGGTTTATATCAATACTTGGGCATAGAGGCATTTTGCATTCTTAGTAGTTTACATTCACAGTGCCCAAGTCTCTTCCATGTTACCCACAGAGGACAAAGAACATTATACACACGTCTGCCCAGAAAAAGGCATGAGTGTGGCACTTGACAGTGGAGATCTGTGGCAGTTTAAGTCTGTTTATGGTCAAATAGAGCAGCTGAAATAAAATGGCATGGCATGAGCCCATGCAATTAGACCATGAACATGGAATAGCCCTCAGTTTATTGACTAGATGGAGTCCACATCATTCCATCTATCCTGCAATTCCAAAGCCTGTCCACACACCTTAGGCTAGGCTGACAGAGGTATTCCATACTGTCCATCCTCCCTCCCTGTTCTCTCCAAGGCTCACGTGCAGCTTCTCTGCCCACGGATTTACAAAGCCACTGAAAAGGGCACCACAGTCCATATGCAAACTTGGATCAGCAACTCATTTCAAAATGCCACAGTGAGTAAAACTACATCCAAATATGCCGAGATTCAGGATAACTGTGCAGCAGATCACAAACTGCAACCAGAACACAAAACTACTGCAGCAAACTACAGCCTGCAACTGTGGCACAAATAACTTGTACAGGTGAGGGGTTTTGACAGGGATATGGGTTAAAGATCCAGATCTCAAGACAGACTCTTCAAACAGGGAGCAAAACAGGACATGGCAAACACAACCCTGATTCACTCAACACAAGTAAAAGAACATAATACTCACCTCACAGGAAACACTAACCAATCTGTCTGCATCCTGAAACTTGCCTTATTTCTTTGTGCATTAATGCAACAGTAAATACATCACATCAGTTAGTGTCTCATATTTACACTATCACTGAAATGCACAAATTGCAGTAAGGAATTCCCTATGCTCAATATGCAGGTAGAATGTTTCCTTTTGTCAGCATGGTTTCGCTGCTTTTAAGCAAAACACCCTACCAATATATTATGTGTACAAAAAACCTAAGCTTATTATTTTTTACTGAGCTATTCACTGTGTAACCCTTTCTCAAAATACCTTCATACAGAATTTTACTGCTGCCTCTACTTACAAGCAAGTACCCCAAAATTCAGAATAGCGGGACATGGAGAAAGAAGGTAAGATTTCACCAACATAAATGGAACTACAAAAATCACTCTGCTCTTAACAGAAGCAGATTAATCTCAAGATAGAACCCCTTGCATTGCAGAAGGCAAATGAGGAGTGCTCTTGTGTCCCTGATCTGATTTACAGCAAGTCTTATGGCAACTTAAATTGGGAAGTTTGAAAAGAGATGATTGAAATAACTGCATCTCTCATGTCCAGCTTTACTGTTTAGTACTGACCCTCGTAGCATGTCAGCAGTTTTGAGTAGTTGGAAACCCCTCCATATCAAAGAACACTCCAGAAAACAGTCAGAGTGAAGAAGCTTTTAATGTCTCAATGAAAAACGCTGAGGTATCTGAGAATACCAGACATAAAAGGCCCAGTGATTTCCACTGCTGAGGTGATGCTTTCATCCCTCAGAAAGGAACGTTTACATGTTCTCAAGCAGGAAAGTTGCAAGTAAGGCAACACACTGCTTGACACAAGACATTTGGCAAAGAACAGAATGTACCTTAAAGACTCCAGCCGGTAGAAGATGCCACTTCGTTTTCAACCAACTCTTAAGAGAAGAGGGAACTGTCACATCAAGGAACACCAGATACGACAGACACCTACAGAAGACCCATCCCTCTCCTGAGCAGCAGCTGGAGGCCAGGCAAGACATATGAGGGTATCTCAAATGCTGCTATGTGTTCAGGAGTACCTCAGGTGACTCACCACTCCCTTAGTCACAGGGAAAGTCACTCCCCGACACCTGTCTTGAGAATACATATTCTAAGTGATAAGATGCAAAAATCACAAGAAAGATGTACCATAGCACTAGCTGTACTGGAGCCTCAAGTTCTGCCCTTGTCTTCTGCCAGGGCTTTTACATTACACAACATTAAAGTACCTCTCCAGTCAACCCAGGCAGTTCTGTAAAGACAGCATTATTACTCAGGTAACTAAGCAGTGTCAGAAAACAAAGCAACTCTCCTAACATTTGACCCAAAGACAAAAGCCTAAATTTATCTTAAACAGTGCTGCCACCAGTATGACAAGACCACTCCTGCTGCTTCCCACCTATGATCATTGAGAGCAAACCCTCAACTGCTTCAGCTTGCACCAAGACATATTATTGCTGTATGCATCCATTTACTCTCACTTGAGGTCCCATTTTATCTTTCTTACCAGTAAATATGATGCCAGTGATTATTTATGTCAAAGCCACAATTGTAATTTTGTTCCACATTAGAGATATTATCATGCAGGATTTTCATTAAAGTTCCCATAAAAATTACAGCCATTTTAGCTACAAAGTTTAAATTTTGAAATTAAATCATACACTATCACTATTACACTCTCACACAGCTACACATATTATTAAGAGATCAGAGAATCAAAAGTAAGGCCATTTTACCTAGTTTCAGTCAATATGGTGCTGCTTCCAGTTGCTGCCTATAGAGCTAAAAGGTTCTGTGTTAATGCTGCATAATAACCAGGCAAAGTGAGGCAAAACACTCAGTTTTTTAACTGTAGGTGAAGTCAGGGTGTATTAATCAATATACTGTGGGAAAAGTCAGGGCAGTGCAGTGCTTTACTTCTTCCCATCTCTGTCAAAAGCGCTGATAAGCATAACAGAGTGAACCTGAGAGCTTCAATTTCTTCACCTGTTGGATGAGTCACTTGACCATCCCCAATTCGGATTACTTTACCAGCTATCAGCACTCTCCTTGGAGTCCTATTATAAACTACACACACCTGAGACCCTTGAGGGTGAAGGTGTTTCATCCTTCCCTTTAGAAGGATTAAAACACTAAGTAGTCCTTTCGGAGAGCATCCCACAATGTCCTAAAACGTAAGAGCTACTCTGAAACTGTGTCTGTTGTTTCACTTGGATTAGTGTGCTTGCAGTTTCCTCCTCTCCTCTCCCATTCTGCTGTTGGTTTCTGAAGGGGAAGAGGGAGAAACACTAACACACAAATTCAAGCACACAATAAAGAACTAGTTCCAAATTGAAGTACAAAACATCCACATCTCAGTCCACTTCACCTAGTACAGGTGCTTGTTTTAGTGATGCAAGTGCAAATAAGTCAGGATACAAAGTGACTGACTGCTCAGAATTCCAAATAAATTTCTAGCATCAAGTGTCTCAGGATGCACCACTTTTTTCAGCAGGGATATAGTATAAGTCAAATCCTGTTTTTTAAAACAGAGTTGGAGCTTGTGCTACTCAGCAGTGTTGCATTAAGGTGGATGAAAATAAGATTTTTCAGACTACAAAATAAAAGGCAAAAGGAAAATTAAACCAGTAAAGATAGCAAGGAAAAGACTCCTCCAGGACTGGCAGGCTCTGACTTGCAGTATAACTGTAATCACTATACATGCTTCACAGTGTAAGGCTTGGAAATCAGATACCCTTGGGATACCATCAGTTCACATCTCATTTATTTTCCTGAATTTTTATATCACACCCCCTGCCCTCAACAGTGAAAGATTAACACCGATCAACTATGTTACTTATTATGTCATCCCAACACTGTGTTAGTTAATTGTCTTACCAGGACCACAAAGGCTGCTACCAGTGTCAAAGGGACCTATGGATTCACTTGTCCCGAGGATGCTCTAGCGCAGCAAAGAGGGCAGGCAAAAACCACAGTAAACCCCACAGAACAGTGAATTTTAAATACCCAAATACTGAATATCTGAAGATATTTGTTGCAACCATGCGATGCCTTTCACACTTACTACTGCTAGATTTTTGTCAAGCATTCCTGGAAAGAGAAGGGAAATGAAAACACACCTGCTTTCCTCATACTGTTCCACATGCCTGTGCTCTGATCTGCTGTAATTCACCCCACATGGAGGCTTCACTCCACCCAACTTTAGTTGATTCTGATCAGATGTGTGGTCAAGCTGACAGACCAGAGCCTTCCTTAAGAGAGAGAAGAATGACACTTCTTATCTTTAGGGGAAACTACTTAATTCAGTCCTCTCTTCCTTTTATGAGATTGATTGATGTCACCAGTAACTTACTGTTGTGTTCTTCTCCAAGGAAAGGGAACTGGAAGTACAGTAGTCAAAAGTAAGGCAGAGCAGTACAGCTGTCGTTTTATCCCATGGTTTTTATTTATACGTTCTACTAGTTTTGAGGTTCAACATCTGTATTATCTTAACCCAAAAGTTACCTCTCCTAAAAACAGATCTTATGAAAATGAAACAATTGTTCTTACAGCCCCAGGAGTTTTGTATTCATCACTTCTCCTAGAAAGTTCTAGTTTTTAGACAAAATATATTAATAAAAACGTGGGATAGGTATCAGTGTTTCAAGTCTCCTCTGACCTGTCAGTTCCCATCCTGCATTCTAGTCTCTGGGAGGTACTGGAAGTAAATCTCCATGTTCCAAAGGTAACCTTCAGTGTCTGCCAACAACAGGAGCACAGGAAGCCTTGGAAATTGAAACACAAATGTATCACTTTTCTGTTCACCTTGAAATATTCTGAAAAATATTTCAATTTGTGGTTGTACCTGAGGTTGTCTGCTACTGGCTGCAAAACCATCCCTTTCATTTTTCCACTCAAAACTGTCAAATGCTATTTCAAGAACAAGAAAAGGAAGGTAAACACCACATGCAGTCTTACTGTGCCTTTGTTCTTTACTACTTTGGAACAGGGATGCATAGAAGACAAAAAAGAAAATCACTCTTTTTAGGAATCAGGAAAGCCTTGCCTAATGATCCTTCACATCAACAGGAATACAATTTAGTTCCCAAAACAACAGAATGGGGGGGAAAAAACCAACAAGAAGTCAATATTTCAACAGAAATTCTTCATGTTCTTTCATTCCCCTATTTCTCCAAGGACAATTTCCTCACAAGAGGTTATGGAGGTCTGCCTCTGACCTGCGGAGCTGAAGCTTAATAAAGACTGATATTTCACCTGCCAGGCAGATTTTATTACTTAAAGAAGAGATAGCACGGCAAGATTTACTCTTCAGCACGACAACAACGAACCATCTGCCACACACACACACACACACTGCAAGTTTTATATACAAGCAGGAAAGCGCTCTGGGTTTAAGTGAGGGAGGGAAGGAGAAGGGAGATCCCTCAGAGAGGGTGGGAAGGAGAGGGGGTCCCTCACTGAGAGCGGGAAAGAGAAGTGGATCCCTCACGGACGGTGGGAAGGAGAGGGATCTCTCAGAGACTGTCGGAAGGAGAGGGGGTCCCTCATGGACCGTGGGAAGGGCAGGGAGATCCCTCACAGGCGGTGGGAAGGGCAGGGAGATCCCTCAGAGGCGGTGGGAAGGGCAGGGAGATCCCTCAGAGGCGGTGGGAAGGGCAGGGATCCCTCAGAGGCGGTGGGAAGGGCAGGGATCCCTCAGAGGCTGCCCCTCCTGGCCCGGCCCGGCACGCACCGCCCGGCCAGCTGGAGGAGATGTTCTGCAGCAAGGTGAAGGGGACGCAGAAGAAGGCGATGAGGAGGTCGCTGAGCGCCAGGGAGCAGATGAAGATGTTGGTGACGGTCCTCATGGCCTTGCTGCGGGTCACCACGTAGAGCACCAGGCAGTTGCCGAAGAGCGCCAGGGCGAAGATGAGCGCGCAGATGAGGGCGAAGGCCACCTTGGTGCGCCCCGGCAGCTCGGGGATGTACACCAGCGGCTGCAGCCCGTAGAGGGCGATGAACTGCTCCCGCGTCACGTTGTTGTCCCGCAGGAGCTGCGCGAACTGCTCCGGGGTGATGTTCAGGGACCGCATGGCGCCCGGCTCCTTCCTCGGCCGCCTCAGCAGCGCCGCCGCCCGCGCCTCGACATCGCCGGACCGCCGCCCGCCCTCCGGAGCTCCGCCG
>VWZF01003762.1:0-100618 GCA_013396755.1 Sclerurus mexicanus | reverse complement strand
ACCCCTCACGGGGCTGGGGACCCCTGAGAGAGACGGGGAACCCTCACAGTGCTGGGGAACCCCTGGGAGAGATGGGGAACCCTGAGAGAGACGGGGAACCCTCACAGTGCTGGGGAACCCTCTCACAGAGCTGGGACCCCCCCTCACAATGCCGAGGACCCCCCTCACAGCTGCTCCCTCACAGCTCCCTCACCGTGGCCTCCCTGTGCTGGCAGCTCCCTCACAGCTCTCACCCTCACGGCTGTCTCTCTGTCGAAGGCTCGAAGTGCCCGAGGCCGGAACTGGAACTCCCAAGCCAAGCTCTCGCTCACGTTTCGGTGAGGCTGAGGGGGAAATGAAGGAGGATGTCCCGTGGGTACACAGCCCCCCTACCCACAGCAGGTCCATGCCCAGCCCAAAAGAGGCAGCGCAGGGGGTTTTATCCGCCCTTCCAGCTCCCTCTGTGCCAAAGCCGCTGCAGGCCCTCGCACAATGATGGAAAAGTAATCTTCCAGACCTTGGCTGCCAAACTCACCGAGATCCCGGGAGCAGAAGCACTCTTGCCGGAGGAGACGCGACAGAACCCCATCCCACAGAGCCTGGCTGGCCAGGCTGCCTCGGTAAGGTTATATGGGCTACCGAGATGCACTCGGCAAACTGGCTGCAACAGGAGGCCAAAAAAAGCCACCGGCAGTTTAAGTGTGGATAATAATGACAATTACAGTCTAACAGAGGGACCAAGTTGAAAATAATGCATTGATTTGTCCTCCAGCCTAATTAAATTGCCCACCATGGCTTTCTCACTAAAGCAGGTATACCCCCTTAGTCCCGGATGATAACGCATTTAATAGCAGGCACTGATCAGTCACATAATGAATTATCCAAAAGAATCCAGAGAAGGCAATAAGAACATGGAAAATTGTTCTGACAACACTTACCACCTCCCACAGAGATACATGCTCATTAAGGAAACCACAAGAGCAGGGAGAATGCTGTAAAAGCAGGTTTTGCACAGAGGGATGCTCCATGCCCTGGTACATGTCTTGACCTGTACCAAAAAAGTGTAGAAAGGAATGAAGAAAAGTCCAGCAAAAGCTGCCTATTTTTAAGGTTTCAAGCTTGCCAAGGAAAATTGGGGAGGCAGGCATCACCAAGTCATTCCCAGCCAAATGAACGTGCTCACCAGGACTAAAGATGTTTTGTGTCACCTTTGAAAAAAAATATTTCTGTTAAGTGGAAATCAATGGAGAGAAAGTCCAATGCTTGCACTGGTGTGTTTGTATCCCAACCTGGAGGTCAGTCCTCCAAAACGCTGACAATCCTCCTTTAAGGTACAGCTCCATGGCAAAGATTCTCTGTATTAGCCCATGGTCAAAGGGCCATGTTGTCTCTTTTTGGTGCAGTACTGCCAGGTATTTTCCATTTGAGACCAATGTGATCAGGTTTCCTCTCTGACAGGCTTTCTAAGCTTGTTCTGGAAGGCAAATACTCATCAGACTGCCTTAGTTCCTTCAGACTGAGTAACCTTCAGACAACCCCTTTCACATTCTCTTAGGTCTGCCTTGTTAGCTAGAAAAGCTTGGTCTTTTAGTCCTATAATGATCCTGCTGAGCTTATGCTTCACATCACAGACAGATGTTTTTTGAGTTCAATTTTCCCAGCACCTTCCCTTGGACTATAGATTAACTACAGCAGGTATAGCCTAAAGCCACCTTCATGTACTCTGTTCACACATCCTTTCCCATACCTCTTTTCCTTCTCCTCTTCTCCTGAAACCTCATTTAGAAGCTCTTCTATTAACAAACGAGCCAGATGCATTTCAGCAGATTTAATTCCTATTATAAATAAAGGGCCAGACCTGGAGGCCAGTCTGTCATCGAGGACTGCAGTGTTGTGTTAGTCATTGCAGAAAGCATCCAAGTGTATCAGGAACAAATAAATGGGAATAAGCTCTCACCTAAATACTGCAAATAGTCTGGCTTTATGGATAACATGGACATTTGT
This sequence comes from Sclerurus mexicanus, assembly GCA_013396755.1. Taxonomy (NCBI): domain Eukaryota; kingdom Metazoa; phylum Chordata; class Aves; order Passeriformes; family Furnariidae; genus Sclerurus; species Sclerurus mexicanus. The sequence continues at coordinate 98,635 of VWZF01003762.1, read as the reverse complement.
TTTTCATATATCCTTATTTTATTGCTATGGCTGCTCATTACAAGTAATCAAACAGCATTAAAAAATTAACAACATCTGAACAGTTAATCTACAGAATATAAACAAATTTTGAGGCTGTAGGCAATGGAAGGGGGCCATTACATCTGCTGCAAATTTAGCTGGGGTTTTGCATGCAAAGAAAGGCATGATGCAAGTAATTTTACAGATAACTTCTTGTTAATATTTACCCACACGGAGAAGATAAAGGTAGGATTTACAGGAACTTCCATTTTCTATGAGCATTGTGCATCCTCTTAGCTGAAACTGTAAGAGCATGGACATCACAGAAGTTACAGGGCAAATCACTAGTAACTGCATTTCCCAGCTCCTTGACCTGAATGAAATTCTATTTGAAGTAAAAAGGGTTGAGTTACAAAAAGTGACCTCATCTAAAACCTGCTGAAATTACTGAAATGACTTCTCTGCTTCCCTGGGCTACAAATAATTGGTAGGTAGCGAAAAGTGTTGTTTACTTTTCAGGGCAGGAACCTGTGTTCTGTCTTATCCTGCACCCCACAGCTGCTCCAGCTCCTGCTCATTCCAAAGCAAAGCCATGGGGGGCTGCTCTGACTCTTCCCACTCTCATTCAGCTCATCAGTGAAATGACCTGTCTGTGCATACCTTTAGAGACAATCATAAACTACAAGGCACTTCGATTATTATTTGTGAAACTGATGCATTCACAAACATAAAGCAGGGCTTGAAAAAACCCAAAGTATTCTAACATAATTGACTATACAGAGACAATGCATTTTTCATTATTCTTAACTGAAAAAAAAATAAGCCTTCTACTAATTAAGTGGCTGGAAATATTTTACTTCTATGTCTAGAATCCCAGTGGAAAACCCTTGCAACTTGGACACAGATCAAGTCTTGGCTTCGCCAGTAATTCTACTTTGGCTTCAAAGAACTTGTATATTCCTTGGTCACAAACCTACAGATTGATGAGCATGAAAAGGGGTGAAATACACATTGTACCAGATTGCTCCCTGTCAAACCCACTCATTTCTTCATGCCATCATATGCTAATATTTTTGCCTACGTGATTCATCTGTATGACACTTTCTTCTCATTCAAAAGGGACAGTGAATTTTCTGCAGACTGAAAAATACTGTTAGTCAATTTGTAACCTTTTCTCTCAGAAAGAGGAAAGACGCTATAATTTCAGTTTCCCTTCTAGTAAGAAAAAGACCCACGTGTGGCAGCTGTGAAAAAAGGGCACTCACAAGGAATGTGCATACACAGTGCTGACTGAGTTTAGTCAGCTGAACATGAAGTTTTGTGAAAACTGTGAACAGCCCACATTTGGAACACTGAGGAAGCACATTTTTATTCTGTAATCCTAAACCAGAAATGCTAAAAAGAAATCTTTTTCCTTCCAAATCGCCACTGAAACTGATACTACTAACAAAAGAATCCCTTTCCTCCTCTTCTTTCACTCCCTTGATATTTCAAAATACTTAGGAAAGGACAGTCCAGGTCCATGCTACCAGCTTTTAAACAGCTACTGCAACTAATGATTAATAAACCTTACTAGCCTTGGATCCTCTGGCAGATATGTTGGGGATGAACTCACCTCTAATCCAGATCAGTACCACAGCTTTTAGGATCACTCTTCAAAGGAATGGAACAGCTTACCATCATCCTTAGGTGATTTTAAGTGAAGTCAGAAATAAAATGGCTATTAAAACTGCGAAGGCAGCTTCTGAAACATAAATTTAGATAGAGCAATTGCTGTCTGTTGGAGAGAGCACTGAAGCTAAATCTTCAACTTTAGATTTACATACTTTTACACATTCAGACAAACAAACCATAAATTATCTTGGGAAAGGGAAAACTTGACATTAATTGGACTAGAATCTCAGTTGGAAGCTAAGGATACAGCTCAAAGTTGGTCTTGTCAGTGTATACTTATTTCTGGATATTGTCTCATCTTCTTTGTGCATGCTTTACTTTTCATCACTTGTGATGACAGGCAGCTCCCACAAAACAGTATTTATGAAAAAACCCCAGGGATATCTAAAATAGAATTGCATACAGTTGCAAAGTATGTTGAAGTGGCTGAACAGAAAATACATCACGTTAACCTAGTGCGTGGGCTAACTCCAAAATGTTTTATCTCCCACTGTGTGACTCTGCTGATAAACACTGTGGGCTGATAATCTTTTTTTGGTGAAGCCCTATGTTTCTACACCTCTAGGTTTAGGGATACCCACTGAGTTTTATAACCAGGCCCCACCTGCCAGTGATAATAAGGTGCAGGGTGGGGGAGACAAACCTTCCAGCCCTGTACAGCTTGTCAGTCATATTTGATACAGCAATTAAATGAGAATTACATGCAGAAACTAATCTTGGTTTAAGCTAGGGGAGCCCAACCTCACTAGTCCTGGACTTATTCATTTAGACACTTTGACTCCTCCTGCCCTTTGCCATCCAGGAATGTTAAGTGAAATTGTGGAGGTTTCTTTAAGAGTGGGTTTCATTAAAAAAATTCGATAGTGATGATGTAAACATGTGCAAGTAGCATTTCATATACATGCCAAAATACTAAACCATATACTGACTGGGTTTTTAAGTTCCTTCTTTGTGCTTGTGCTGAGAAGCAGCTCATCCATCCTCAAGTCACTAAATCTTTCCTCTTTCCAGTGACAATTCCAATTGGTATTCTCTTTTATTCACATACACAGAAAACCAGCTACTTTTTGCCACCAGTTATCAGCTGCCACTGTTTTCCCAGATGTGAAATTAAATTTCCTGATCTTCTGATTTAGTATCAAGTCTAAACCCTGCTCCAGTCCCATTTGTTAGAAACAGTTGAAAATCCCTCACCAAACAGCCTTCCCCATGGGCAACCACAAATCTATTTCTGTTGTTCTCAGAGCATCGGGAGACAGTGGGGACAGCACCACGATGCACAAATCCTCACTCCTTGTAGCCCTCCTGTAATTTCCATTTTTTTCAATGATTTCCAGATGACTTCTATCCAAAAATCAGTTCCAAACCTCACTAACACCTACACTGAAAGGTTTGCAATAGCAAATGTTTTCTTCCATCTAAAATGTTTCAGCTGTTTGCTCAGCCCCAAGTATCTTGGAAAACCTGAATGCCTCTTGCTTGGTCTATCATTTCAAGTCATCATTTTTTTACTAATTTTTAAGACTTTGATTGACTATCACAAAAAGCCTTATCTAAGTGTAAAAGACCTATTACCTTGCACAGCTTTTAGCTGTTGGCCTTCTTTTTGTCTTGCACCAGAATGAATTCTTCATCTAAGAGCAGACAGAATAATTTCCACACTTTCACCCAAGAAATAAAATATAAAAGCAATTTCTTTTCCTGATAGTCCAGTTCTTATTCTCTTTCTTTCAACTGGTACCAGTATTCAGCTTTGGCATTTGCAAGATATTGGATTAAATGTCTGTACTATGGTGTCTTCTCTCCTTTGCTTCTCAAGTAAAGAGCTACTTCTCTCAAACCAACAGATTCAGTTCTAGATGCCAGGTTAAAACTGAGGGAATGTTTGGATCTAAGCCTCGACATGGAAATGTATATGATCTTACAGGGACTGACAAGGGAAGCCGCACCATTTTGGAAAAAAGCACTTATAAGAACTGTCATTAGCATGTTAAATTTAAGTTACAGATGTAATTTGGTGTATTATTATTAAAGTACTGTGATAGGAAGATTGTCATACTGTAGTGCTCTCAATAGTTTAAAATGTTTCTATTTATAATCATTAATTTCATGTTGTCAAGTAGAGATTTAAGCTGTTTTGACCTATAATGGCTATGTGACAAAAATTCAGTCTATCATTTTCATGTATCAAATACACCTCAGGGGAAGTTCTTTCCTAAAGAAAATAATGCTGCCGTCCTATATGTCAGGTGTTCAGTTACAGAGGTGACCCTAAATTATTTCTGAAAGAGAAATTTCTATTAAGAAATACGCTTTAGAAAGAGAAAGGAGCTCATTAAACTTCTGTAAGCAACATGCCAGAATCCTACCTTTTGTCAACCATCCCCAGGTAGGTAACAACTGTGTTTCTCCTGGAAGGACTTCAGCACAGTCCACTTGTCATGGACCATTGCAACAATCCATATTTTGCTTTAGGACTGTGGATTTCATGCTTTATAGCTGCTGCCTCTCAAAGCATAGCATTTGCTTTCTGAAAGGTACTGGAAACAGTAGTTAATAAATGTTCTGACATTTTACAAGCTTTAAAGGCTGGATATTCCATACTCTGGAGCAAAGCAATTGAATGACTCCTTCTTACCCTTGTCTTGCATAAACTCTTAAAAATCAGAGCTCCTGTTGGACAAAATGCCACCAAGTAACAGTTAAACAGACAATGTCATATCCACTTCATTGTAAGGACTTTTTTCTATATAAGACCAGTATTTGCAACCCTTTAAAAATCGTTTTACAAGTTACAAAGGATCTACAAAGAAAATAAAAACCAATTCAGGTGCAAAAGAGTGTTGCTGAGAAATAACTTGGGAAAAAATCTGATGAATAGGATAAGAAACCTTGGAAAGATAGACTGCAAATAAATAACCAGGCAAGATGAACATAAAAGTATTAGCTAAAGTTGGTGGTATTGGTTGGCCTCATAATTCCCTTCCACAAAAGAGCTTTCAGAGCAAATCCACAGATAGAGGGAGATGAAGGCTACCCACAGGGAGATAAAATATTTATCTTTTTTTATGAAATCAGACTCTCAGACTTTGTTTTTCATCTAGGAGTCTTCCTACTGTGATTAATCCGCACTTTCTCTGAGAAGGTAATTAAAACAACCACATTTCTGTGGAAGATTTTCAAAAACCACCTGACTTAAAGAATACTAGTCCCAGTCAAAGGCCGTGTACACCACCACTCAGAAAAATCCCAGGAAATGGCTAATCCTGCCCTTTTGGTTCTGGGAGTTTGCTGCTTCACCATGATTTGAGCAGCAGCTGGATTGGTCCCTCTCAGCCCAGGTTTTATTACATCCGAGCACATTCTATCCCCTGCGTGTTTGGTGTGATTGGCAGCTTTTCTAATTGAAAGAGAATCATAATATTTCAGAAAGGAGGAAAAAAGATTAGTTCATGACATACCCCGTGCACTCCTCCACCCAACCCACACAGTATTCCAGGAGGGATAATGCCAGGCCCTTTAATACGCCCTGACTCAGGTAACATGGAGCTCCTGAGTGATAATCGGGCTCTTTGGGTATATACTGTGTGTCTTTAAGTGTTCCTTAATACTGTCGTGACTGGTGACCCTGCTAAGAAGCTATTGCACCATGATTTAGTTAGACGCGATTAATTCCACATAACCCTTATTATTCTAAATTTGATCAGCTTGTTCTGAGTAATTCCTTCCTTTCAATTAAAATAATAAATCATCCTTCTTCCATTTTAATGTCTTGCATAACGTCAGCTAGGGAGGGTAGCATCATGTGCTAAGCAGCCAGAGGCTTGTGCTAGCACACTTCTGCTGCTTGTATTGAAGTTACCACCTGCTGTCCCCCCTCAATAATAAAAGTTACAGAGGGAGATATATCTGCAAACACGGATTTCAAGCTACAGGCAGATTCCAGGGTATAATCCTGATGAATAAATTGCATTAGGACACTTAACTCAATGCATATTAAAAATGCCAGGATCAACAGAATAGAAAAGCAATGGAATTTTGTGCTTTTAAGGGTTTGGGAGTAGTGTTTGACTTAGCTAAAGGTGATGATGACGACTTCTGGGACATTTACTTCCAGTTACTGTATCTCCATGAATCAAGTGTCATCTAATGTCACATGATAACAGCCATAGGAAGAGGTACAATCTGTCACACAGTCACAGCAGATTAACGAGATAGTCACTGGGCTGGCAAAAGCTTTGGCAAGAAGGAGGCTGAGGAGAAAGAACAGGAGTGGGAAGAGATGGAATCTCACTCTCACAGTCCATGTGGGCAAAAAATCAGTTTATTTGCCCCTTCAAGCACCACCTCAGCACTAGGTTAATACCTTGCTTTTGAATAACAGGTAAAAAGGGAATCTAGTTCTAAAAAAATTAAAAATATTATTAAATTATTGAATAACTAAATGCCATAATCAACTAGAAAAAAGACATGTAGGATTTTCACTGCTAGTTAAAGCCTAAGGCTGAAACAACAAAAAGCTCTCATAGGTAGATGCAATCACCAAAGACCAGAATTCTGGACAATTTTATGCACTGGGGTGGTAGTAAAAAAATATAAACCAGGAATATATAAGAAAGCCTTTATAAGTACCTAAATTGTCAATAAGACAAATGTTATTTGCAGAAGCAGCAACTTCCTCAGTGTAATTCAAGGATAAAAAAGGTCAAGGAAATGAGAAAAAGCATTAAATTGTGTAAGAAATCCCGGGAATCTTAAATGAACTGAAGTGCAGTAGAACAATCTGATCTTCAAACAGTGTCAGTATCAACAGACATTTTGGCACAATTCATTTTTCACATTACAGAAATGTATTCAGGGGCACCGCAGTCTTTGTTTTGTAAGAAAGTGAGCGGTTTGCAAAGTGAACACCATGAAATAAATCTAAGGAGTTTTCTCCTGAATGTAACAGGGACGAGAAAAATAGAGCTATTAATCAAATCTTTGCCATTTAATATTGTACAGCTATTGCTATGTTGTACACTGCTCACCATGAGCTTTTAGAATATTTTATATGGAACAAAAATGTTCAGAAAACATTCAGCCTGATAAGGAATCAATGGCAGAGAAATCTGCTTTTTTTCAAGCAGTGTTTTGACTATGGCTCCATGCATGGTTCCAGTCTTTATGGGGTAAATGAACATTTTTTTAATTAAGCCTGAAGATCATCATCCTTCCCAAACTGAACCTGGACACTTTGGCCACACTGCCTGCCCACAGTGTGGAGACACAAGCAAGCTCTCAGTGTGCTGGGAGCCAGCCACAAGCAAGCCAGCTACCACTCAGAGGGCACACGGTCATGGTAATGTAGCACCAGGTCTAAGCTAAAATTACCTCCTTCTGTTTACCTTGAACACAGCTGGTTTTGAGCCCAAGTTTGCTCAAAGCTGCCTAAGAAGATCCTGTAGGACAATGCTGGGAGATGTGTCAGAGCTCCCCTGAAATCTTCCCCTTGGTTCTGAAGGTAGTGGGGCTACAGATGTGACAAGTGCATAGCTCCGCTCCAGTAAATTCCTAGGAAAGTTTTCCTAAGGTGTGAGGTTTCCCATTTCTCCCATATCCAGAACCCCTGGCTGCAGTCCCACGTGTAACATCGGTGAACAAGGATAGAAAGGACAGAATAACAACAGTTAACAGCAGGCACATCGCCCCCATGCAGGTGCTTGTGATGCCTCTGGAACGCAGTAATGGCCCGGCCCACAGTCGTCAATTGACATTCAAATGCTTGACAACGGAGAGCAGGAAGATGTTGTTAAGGGGGAAACTGAGGAACAGAGCTACATAATCTGTTATTCTGTAAACAAAACCACGCATGGGACTTGGGCATTAGACCACTGCTTTTTTCACTGGACTGCAACTCCCCCTGCCATGAGCAATTCAGTGCATAGGTTTGCTTTCCTTGCCATCAGCCCTTGCCTAAGACAAAGTGTGTGTGCCACTGGGACACGTGTACCTTGGCATGGGCCATGGGGGAAGAGTTCACATCCAAACAGCTCCTTCTCCCATCACCATGTGCCATATCCCATCCTGGAAAGGTGGAAAACGCATCTGAGACAAATACAGATGTGAGGAATCACTTTAGTTTAAGAATCAGGAAAAGTGAACATTTTCACAAAACCTTACCAGTGCATCAGCCTACGCTTTGCCAACATGCTGAACACGACATGCAGTTCTGATTCCTCTCAGTCTAAAACCAACGAAGCCCAACTGGAAAAGGCACAGAGAAAGATGATTAATGGTACCAAGTTTTCTCGTTTCCAAAACTCCTCAGCTTGGAAATCAATGATTAAAGGGGACAGAGAATAGAAGCCTAAGAGAATAACACTGAGTGACAGAAGCTGGTGAAGTTAGCATGATTGTTTCTTTAAAAAAAAAACCAACCTGCTAATATTTTCTGTTTTCAAGCTGACAATGGAGGGACAAGCAGGATGCCTGCAGGACTCTTTTCTCCAGTGCAGGCTCCAGCTCACTTGCTGTCTGGGGCAGAGCCCAAGTCCTCTGCCTGAGGGCCTGTTAATGAGTTACCTTCACAGATGGCAGAAACCTGCTTCACCTTGTAATAGTGGGACACAGGGGGATGGAGGAACATGGAAAGAGGGAGCAGGAAGGGCTTACTGGGCATGGAAGTACCTTCTGCAGTTATCACTGATTTATATGACACAGCTGAACTTCACCAGTGTTCAGGATACAAGTGTCATTTTCTGATTTCTCTGCCTTCCACGTCCCCGAGTTAATGGCAGCCAAGGTATTTCAGTGCACAACCGAAACAGAAAAAGACTTTTGAAGTTACTGCTTTTGAGGAAAAAAAACCAAAAACAACCCCCCCACAAAACTGCAGCTTAAATAGTTCTGCCTAAATACATCTTCTACCTAAAATTACATTTGGAATACTTACATTTTTTAAACATCACCTAGCATTTTTAGAATTTCTTATTAAGCACCAACATTGTAAAGGATGAAAACCGCTGGATGAGAAAAGTCACTGACTTGAGGAATTGGTAATGAAGTTTTTTGATAGCTGTCAAAGTGAACTGTATGGAATTGATCCTGAAGACTTGACTTCACTGCAAATCAGCTTACCATAAGTTATCATTCAGTGCAGGTCAGCTGTTCCCTGCAAACCAATTAAGTATGAATGCTAAAGCCAAGTAAATTCAGTTAGGAAAACACGATTGCTTGCCTCTTGCTTTAAATCATGCTGGTTTGTTTCAGTCTTCATTATTTATCCTCATCTTTTTGCCTTTGCCAAAAAGTATCATTGAAGACCTTTTCTTATCATTGCCATGCAAAACCAAAAAATGTATTTTCCAGAAGATTTTATTATGTTGCTTGTTTTTTTTTTCCATTCAGAGGCAAAATAAGTACCATGGCAATCAGACAGTTGGTATTTAATATTTGATAAAATTAGAGACCTTCAGAGAACCATCTGTCAGATTTTGAGATGTCATTTGAGAAGGGCATACCTATCTTTCCTTAGCTTTGTAAAACTAACTCCAAAGATTACCTACAAACTCCTACAGAAGAACACTACAGAACATTTATAAATAATACAGTTTTTTTCTTGCCATCTCTCAAGATCTCACAGAGCCCTTGTGAGACTGGAACTCTTTTCCATTTTAATACATTTCACTGGAAACATTGTTAGAGACACAAGGTGAAAGCCTGAAACACCCCAGGCAACCAGATACCTAAGAAATGTTCCAGGAAAAAGGGTTCTCTGTTTCACCTGCTCCTGGCCCACATTAGTTTCCCAGCTCAAACCACCTGCTGGTCTTCTCAAGTGTTCTTCATGTGCTTGCAAAGGGCTCAGTTTCTCTCTTAGCCACAGGGGTTTTTGGCTATTTGCAAGACAAATAACTCTGAAGAGACCCTCGCATCTGTGATTTGTCATTTGTGTTGTGCTCTTATTTAAAGCGTGACTCACTTAGCTGAGGTATACAGCATAAATAAGCAGCATGTCAGACAGCCAGCGCTGGCTTGCGTGGGTATCCCTTTTTGGCCTTTGTTCTGTCACTTAAATCGCTAAAGTTTTGCTCTCTTGTGACCACAGCACAGCTCTCGACCCACTGGGAATGAGAAAGCCCTAAACATTTCCCAGAACCATAGTCCTCTGGGAATCTGGCATAACTAGGGAGCTGAAGAGTCATTATTATTCCCTCGGCCTTTCCCAGACCTCCCTTAGGTCGCTGAGAGAGCACAGGCTGAGCCTTCCCTGTCGCAGGGGCTGCCCCACGGGAAGGCTGGCACAGGAAAGGGTGCCTGAACCTTGGATGAGCTCCTAGGAAACACTACAAGGCCATCAAAGCTGGAATATTGTGGTGACAGACAAGGCAAATAACTCTGAGAAAAAGAGTCCTCAGTGTTGTCACAGGCTGAGCGTGGTAGTGTCACAAACCTGCTCTAGCTGCCGGCATGTGGGAATTACCTGACAGTACTTTTAGATAGATCTATCCCACACATTCCTTCACCAAGGGTTGAATTTACCATATGCTTCCAAAAAATTGTAACATTTTATGCTTAAAATGTTTTCAATGGATGCTTCTTTTGGCTGGGTCTGGACTCAGAGTTGCAACAAGGGTTCTTCTCCCTCTCGTGAAACAAGGTAATTCACCTTTGAAAACAGGCCCATGTTGTACAGCTACCTAAAGCAAATTCCTTTCCACCAGTCATCTGTCAGACCTTATTAAGTACTTAGATTGGGACTGCAGTAAACAGCTTTAAATTTTGAAATCTATCATGTGGTAACCACAGATACCATCATTTACAGATAAAACTGAGTTTTGTGGCACTACAATTTTCATTATAATGAATAAATGCATATTTAGTAACTTTAACTCCAACTACATTTATGTATGATCCAAAAAACAAACTTAGTCTAGAAAATAAATGGTAGAAGGGCCAAATGAGCTTTAATTTTTCTTGTGTTAACCTTATACACCATGCCTGTCCCTGGAAAATAATTCTCTAGATTCCTTTTATCAAACCCACGTAACTATGTGCCAAACTGGAATTTGATCAACTTAGATTATGTAACTGGGATTTTTCACTGATTGCTTCGTGCCAAAAAGTGCAGCCTGAAGAACACAGTTTGTTTCAGGGAGCTGTGGTAGCAGCTTTTCCCTAAACTAGCAAAGTTAATTCAGTCATCGTGTTTGTTATCCCAGAGTAATGATGCACGAGTTTCCGATGTTTCTCAAAACTCTAAGTTACCATCCTGTTACTGGGGGATTCAGAGAGACAAGAAGCCTCGACAGGCTCTCAGGCTTAAAAACAGCCTCACGGCATCATGCATCAGAAAGACCTGGCAACAATTATTGACATGCAATTTTGTTTGGTACCAGGGGACAACAGGTCCCATTTTCCTACAGAGATCCTGTAATGCAGCTAGGGGTGACCAGTGTATGGATGGCCACTGCCAGGTCCAACAGTGAGGATTCTCACAGAGCAGAAGGGGTGGGAATGACCAGCCTTTTTGATCATCTGTGTGGCAATGACAAGGAGTCTTGTAATTACAAGCAGCAAGGCTTCAGTCACACAGGGAAATGAGAAAAAAGGGACAAGAGTTGCTGTGAATTTGTCAGCTGCTTCTAACCTCAACATTCGCATACCTGCAGATCCCATTTCTGCCAGGAAACTGGGCAAACTTGCTTTTTAGGTGTGAAATCTCTTTATTCCCATGATAGCCTTCCTTTCAAGCTTCAAATTATTATTCGAACCAAGAAAAGACAGCTCAGAATAAATTATAGAGCAGACATCTACATAACATTTGTCTCAAGACATAATTACTCCCACTTTGCCACCAGCAGCAACTTAATGAAAACAGCAAGTGTTTGGCAATACCACACAGGCACAGGAGATGTCACCAATTCCAGAGTCCCAGTAAGAGTCAGATCCTTGAGGCAATACTCCTTCTTTCTCCAGCTTTTCAAGCCTTTGAAAACAGCTAACAAAACTAAATCAATAATAGTGATTTTGCAGGCATTCCTAGGCTTGTTTTCAGTTGAAATTATTTCCCCAGAAAACAGCACTTACTTGTATGATCCCAGTAGCAACGCGCTGCTAGACCTGCTTCTAATTACTACCCTGTTCTCCACTGGAGGATTTCTTTTCCACAGTGTCCTCACATTTTTATAGGTGTCTATTATCTAAACTCGTGCCCCTTGAAACTGGTTATAACTAAACATATATAATATATGGTAACAGAAGAGATACAAGAGGCTGTGTTTAGATTATGGGAAGGGCAGTCCCTGCTTTTGATCTGCTTAATAACTCTGCTGCAAACAACAACCCTTACAGCATTATATGTGCACAAAGTTATCAATTTTCCCCTAGTGTACTGAGTCCAATAAATTCCAAACTATTAGGCTGGGGGTAAGTAATTTATCTTTCATATTTATCCCCCAAAGAAACACCTCTAACAATGCACTAATACTTGCCTTGGCAAGCAGTGTTTTTCCTAGACCTGACAAGGCAGAGGACTTTTTATAAAGTCAGCTTCACCTCTCAGAAGAAGAATTTCTCTAGGATGGCTCTTAATTTAACACTGAGCTCCATTAATTTTGAACTAGGTGCCATCCTCCTCACTGCTGAGTTGAACAACTACTGTTTTCTTTCTGTCTGAGATTTGTACCTGCTGACAGACTGTTTTAATGGGAGTCTTCAGCAGATATTTCCCCAAATTTCAGTCACAAGAAAGCATATAATTTCTGATATGTTATATATTCCCATTTCTTAAAATGAAAGACAAAGTAGTAAGTTTATCCTGCCATACATTTACGGTCACCTCTGCATATTTGAAGTCATCAATAAATCATTAGGAAATCTTTTCAATTACTGGAAAAACTCCTGGGTTTTTTTGCAAAATTTCTCATTACTGATCATAACTACAAAAGCCTGTTCCATAACAACCCTCTGGCAGCAGTAGCAGCTTTGATGGTTAACTTCATGCTGTCACCCACAATTCAAGCCAGCCTCCAAAAAGGAGTGATCCCTCTGTGACCGGCACACCATGAGATTCTCTTGGCATTCAACAGCTACTTAATCTGCACGAGCAGGTTTTACTTTCCTCCAGGAAGGATTCAGAAAAGTTCATTGGTATTAAGCTGTGAACACATTCTACCCTTTCAGTACTTAGATAAACATGTGTCGATGCTTTTGCCTTGCCCTGTTTGATACAACCGAGGACCTCCTTGGCTTAGGGGCTTTACAGCAGTACCAGGATCCAGGGGAGGACACTCCTTTTCCCGCTGAGCGAGCCTTCAACATCCACATGTCACCTTCTCTTGGACCCATAGTGGCTTTTACAGACATGACTTGGAGGTGTCTACCACAAACACTTAATATACAAAATACAAAAAAAATAAAATCACACGGACCTGGACATTTCTAAAACGTGAAAGTCCTAAGGTTCAACCCTTCCCTGCTAATCACTTCAGTCCTTTGAGTGTATTTCTTCTTTAAACTTGAGTCCACCACTGCCCCGGGCAGCCTGTGCCAGGGCTTAGAGCTTAGAATTACATCTTTTTGAGGGGTGCTCAATGTAGCCCACCTGCTCTTTAGGGTTCAACATAAGGACACAAACTGCCTAAAGAAAAAACTTCATAGTTTTTGTGATTTTTGTTTGTTGGGGTTTTTTTTTCCATTTTTTTCTGCTCCAGCCTTCTATTCAAGTTGTATCTTCCCACAAAATCCAAGTGAAAAAACTCAACTCCCCTTTAGTTTCCCTCTGACTCCCCTACACAAAGCCCAGAGAATTTAGTCTAAAGTGCTGCAGCTATCAGGAGGCATCTGCTTCCCAGACAGGGAACAAGACAATTATTCCTGAGGTGGCAGTAGTAGCAGGAAAGCGATGGAGTGACATAAGCCCTCACAGTTCCAGCAGGAAAGCTACTCCCCAGGCTTCAGAGAAAGGTGGAGAACTTTCAGATCCCTGCGGGGCGAATTCAGTTCCATCTCCAACTCAAAGATGATGCTTAAAGCTGAGCATGTAGATGGAAGAAAAAATTGTCAGGCAAAGATCAGAAAAAGGATCCTTTGTGCCATCACGGGAGTCCTGTGCCCCCCTTCCAGCTAAGTTCAGTCCCAATGTGCTGGAGGAAGGCAGGAAAATGGATTCTGTACCACTCACGGCTGAGGAACGAAGCATTCCCAGCCACGACAGGAGAGCCATCACAGGGATTTGTCTTAATATAGATTCACAGCGACTGAAGAGAAAAGCAGGCAGGGAAAGCAACTCCAATTACCAGATGTAATCACAATTTTAAATTGCTGAACATAAGAGCTTGATTCAAATCATGAATTCCAGCTTTAGTTTGCGTCTGCACTCCATAGCAATTTTCTGTTTCCAATTTTCTCAGAAACCACTGGAATTTGCCAGTAAAGCAGGAGCACAGACACTACTGAAGCCAGTGCTACTGTTCCCAAAACAAGGGGGCAGCTTTAAATACACACGCGTTAGAATAGCAGTCATGGAACTCAGTGCTTATTTACTGCATGATCAGGTGACATTTTGTTTAAAAAGCACAAGTTTTGCGCCAGTTCCCATTGAAATAATACTAACATAGCATTTAACATTTATCAACTTAACCAGCATTACTTTTTGACTGTTCCTCGTGGGCATCACAAGCTCACAGCAGTCCCTCAAGGTACCGTTCTCTGTTTTCCCAAACTAAGCTGCAGACACTGCTAGTGGCCTGAGCTCAGCAGAAGGCAGGATTTGTGCCTTGCCCTCACTGTCCCCACAGCACGATGCAGTCTCCCCTGGCGCTGCTCCACACACCAGCTCGCAAATGTCACCCCTGGTCACGCTCAGAGCTGCTGCCTCTTCCTGTGCCCTCTACAGGAGACAGAATTCCCTGGCAACCTGATCTTTAAATTTCCTTCCTTGCCCTTGCTTCTAAATGAGCACAGGCATTGTGTGTAGTCAATCCCAGCCCTCAGCAGCTACAGTGTCACCCAAATTATCTTCCTTTTCCTTTACTAAGGGCTGAGGAAATTCAGTGACCTCAGACTTGCCTTGAGCCATGAACACATGCAGTTACCACACGTCCTCTGCTCCCTCATTTATGGCCAGAGGACAAGGTTTTTACCTTAAAGAAAACATCTCAAAGATGTCTTGCACTGTAAAAAATGGTTTATATATTTTTAAGCTTTCCATTCTTTAAAAGAGATCACCATCCATACTCCAAGTTTATGTAACCAACCCATGTATAAATTGTACAGCCCCCTTGCACATGAACTAGGGATTCCACTGAATTCTCAAGGAAACTAATAGAAAAACACAATTGTCCACATTTACATTATATTTAACTTGAAAGTACTCTTTTTCTGGTTTCTACTAGAATGAATTTCCTTGTATAGTTATTTTTAAGAATGTCAATGATGTTTCTTTCCTGCTAATAATCTTTGTTTGTCTCTATAGTAAGAAAATGTTAAATACTCACACTTCTATGATTCCACTTCTCTGTCTTTGGAATCTACGTAAAGAAACTCACCCTGTACTCTTTTTAAAAGAATGAGCTGTTTGTAAAACAGAACTCGCTCACAGGCCTCGAAAGCCTTTCCACAGGTTGACACACAGTGACAGTCACAACACATGATGCCAATTAGTTGCTTGGCTTCAGCAAAGAGGACAATTAAACATATCACACCAGCCTCTGGCCAGACTTCTCCAAAAAGGCTGAATGCCTGTTCCTGGACTGCTTTGGAACCTAAAGGTTTGGGTGAAATTCTTCTGTTTTCATCTGCTGGGCTAAATCAGTGTTTTTGGTGGTGCTGGCTGGCAGAGTTTATTGGTACATTTGTCTTTGCACTGCTGGGCAGCAATTGCAAATCTAATTACTGCCAAAGTGGCTCCTGGGGCTTGTGCACAGGTATTTTGCTTAATATCAAATCTAAATAAAAACCTCACTAGCAGGGACCTGTTAATAACGATTTGGGATATGAATGATCTGAAGGAGAAAAGGCACCACTTTCAACGCGCCCTCCCCTCCAGCCCTTTGCTATTCAATTCTTCAGGCAGTGCCCATGTGAAAATCAGCAAATATCACCTCACCATTTCCAGGTAACAGTTTTCATGGTTGCCAAGTGAGTGTTTTTGAGTTGGGCTTTCCCTCTCTAGCCCTGCTGGCAAGAAACCCCTAATTGATTTTTGAGGCTTTATCTCAATGGGACAGCTTGGTTCATTTGCTTCAAGTCATGTTCTTGGTAACATCTATATAGTCCCACAGAGGCAACTGTCAAGGCTAATAAATAATTCCATCCAAAAGGCACAAGAGGGAATTTAAAGCAAGCCAAAATGCCTCAAAAAGCAATTTAAAATGTGTTTGCTACTCTACAAGGCACATCTTTTCTTTGAGAAATACATAAATACACGCAACAGGAGATGCCCTTCTAAACATATTTTTGTGTTTCTCTCAGTAACTCCAGCAGCATAAAAGCCTTGTAGTCTTGAAACAAATTTTTAAAAGTGCTGTATTTTTCTGAGCTTGACTCCAAAATTGTGATGCAAAGAGCACAGCTGAGACCAATACATAGAAAAATATTGTAGGTGTTGACACTCACTGTTCTTCATCCCGTGCCTCAAGATTTGACATGAAATCTCTGTGTAAGTTAAAGGAGTGTTAAATGAATGATTAGCCTGTTTATTGTCAGCTGTGCTTCTCTAGCTCTCACAGGATTTATATTACTTGATCAGAAAGTTATGCTGAGAGACTTATTTAATTAGATTTTCAAATTTTGCCATGTCAGGGAAATATGAGGGTAGAAGACAGAAGAAGAATAAAAATATGCAACAGTTTCTTTTGCTGACTTTAAAGAGATTTTTGCTTAAATTTTACTGTCTTCAGAGTCTTGGATGTCTTTTAGCTGTTTGAAATCGGGCAGTGACGTTCCCTTTCTAGCCCCACCACTGATTGCTTTGCAGTGCTCATGCTGTTCAAAGGAGCAGGAATAACCCCCCCAACAGCCTCCTGTTGCTGTCCCCTTCTACAAGGCAATGAAAAGAAATGCCAAGGGCAGGTCTGTCCCCTTTTCAGTCTAACATGGAAGAAAGGCAAATTTCAAGCTATTTGGCCAGTGATCACCCATCTTCCAAAAGCTTGAGACTGAGAGACTCAATCAAAATCTAAGCTTTACAAGCATTTTTGTTTCATGAAACAGCCCTTTAATCTTTCCTTTAAATAAAATCAAACTTGACCAATAATTAGCAAAGGTGGAAATTTCATTTTTTAAGCAGTGAACAGGCAGGACAGGGATACACTTCAGTCTGTAGATGAATTTATTACCAAGAAAAGAAGGTGTCTCTTCCTTCCTTCATGGAATGAGCTTCTCCTGAAATAAGTACCAAACCAAATCTTTCCAATATTTTTGTGCTAGAACAATATTTAAAATTGGGAGGAGGGAACTTTAACTGTGCCATGTCATGGCTTAGTTGTGACTCCTGATACCCTCAAAAGGTAAAAAAAAAAAGGAGATTAATTATGGAGAAAAAAGATACTGAGAACATCCTGTAAATACCACTGGTGCTTAAAGAGCCTGTTTTTAGGGATAGGTTGCAGTTGGTTTAGCTGCCTTTTTTTAAATAATGAATCAACAAAACAATGAGCA
Source organism: Sclerurus mexicanus (assembly GCA_013396755.1). Classification (NCBI taxonomy): domain Eukaryota; kingdom Metazoa; phylum Chordata; class Aves; order Passeriformes; family Furnariidae; genus Sclerurus; species Sclerurus mexicanus. The sequence goes on along the minus strand of VWZF01003762.1, from coordinate 81,316 downwards.
AGGAAAAAGAGTCCAGATTAGAATAGCAATTATAAGAGAAAATGTGTTTTCCATGACTATAAAAGCTACAGAAATACCTTATTTTAGCTCTTGCTGATTAGTTATCAAATAGGTCATTCTAATAGTTAGTAAATTGCTGCATTTATCATAATTCTCTCAGCAATGTCAGTCACATCTCTACTGTTACTGCACCATAGATATTTCTATTTCATTACCGTGGCTGGAAAAATATGTGTGGGTTAAAACTATAGTACGACCAGAGAGAAAACTGTTTTAAATACCTTGTTTCTCAGGGAGGAAGAAGAGGATGTGACTTCTCCAAGCAGTCTTTGACCACCGCAGGTTGCTGAGAGCTGATGCTTTGCAGTTCCCTAACCAGAACAGGGAGCCTGGGGATCTGCAGAGCTGGGGTGTCAGAGCTTGCATCTGAGGACAGGGGAGGAAGGACTACGGTTTCTTCTCCTCATCTTTTTCAGACCGTCCCACCTGAATGGGAAGCTGGAATGCTGTGTGGGTTTTGGAGACAAGAAGAAACTTGCAGGAGTGGGAAAACTGAACCTAGGCAACTGGCAACAAGACTTGGAACCTATTTGGAGAAGATACAGCAATCAGCCTGACAGTGTAAGAACTGGCAGCACAAACCCATTGAGAAGATCAAGATGTTTTCCAGGAACACATGAAAAGTCAACAGATTTCTAATTCCAACCAGGGCAGGAGGTAATGGTCATTCAGGTTTTTAAAATGTTTAAAATCCCAACATTTTTAAGACATTAAAATCAAACTCGTTCTAAATCCTCTTCCAGGGGAAATCAGGTCACTGTCCCACCTCAAAAAAGTGTGCCCAGCAGAATGAGTGCTGACAAGCACAGGTGATATTTGGAATTTGGAATTGGCCTTGTTTGAGGAGGACATCCCGTGCACTTCCCAGAGCCATGGTATTCCCAGAAGAATGAAGGGACTTTGTGCAAGTCTGAGGAAACAGGACTAGGCAAGGTAAGTCAAAAGCATGACAGTGGATATGGAAGGTGCCCTTCTGTGTGGAGATTCAGCTCACCTTCTGACACACGATTCCATTGGGTATTTAAAGATTAAGGGTTTCACTTTAGTGCAGTTGAGGCTGATTTTGGCAAGTCAAAAACTTGGGACAATTTTACCACTGACCTGCAGAGGAAAGCCAAAGTGAATCCTTTCATCTTGAGCTTTCCCATCCCTGGATAGCCGACCTCCTCACCTACTCCAAGCCATTTGTTTTTCACTTTAGAGGGTTCCCAGTCCAAGCCAATTTAGGATTAAAACAAAAACAAAAAGTTAATTTGGAGTGGTCTGCTCTCTGCACAGTATCCTTATCTTTGGTCCAACTGCAGCGTGAAAGGCAGCCTGGATTTCCCATGTCCCTCCCTGTGAGCTCTGAAACCCATAATGTTGTGGTTCTGCTTTTAAAATCCTCTCTCATTGTACTTTTATGAGTTTGCAATGCAGGTAACCAGCAAAATATGAAAGATGCTGTGTCTTCTTTACCACAACAAATACATCAAAAGAGTGAAACGCTAGCAACTGATTCAAGTATTTCAGTAAATAGCTTGTCCAGCAATGATTTGTATGCATTTTATAGCCATTTAGCTACTTCATAACAAATTTTAAATATAAAATCTGGCAGTTCTTACAGAGACCTTAAAGAGGTCAGAGTCTTCACTGAAAAATTAGAAATACTGTTCAGCTTTATATAAAAAGGTAACAGAAGAAAATCTCTAATACCCAAAACCTGAAGAACTAGACACTTTATCCATTAAATGGAAAGCACAGCCTTCATTTATTCCAGCAAATATTCATGCTCAGTTCATCTCACTCCCAGACAGTGCCTTTCAAAAGGTACTCACCTAATCAAACAGTAAATCCAGCTTACCTAATAGTGAGGCAAGTTTAGAGGAAATAGGCAGCATTTTTGAGAGGCATATGAATTCTAAACCAGCAGTAGCCATCACCCTTGATTTCTGGGAGCCTCAGCCCTCATGCATATTTGGAATCACTCCCCAGCACAGAGCAGGCAGAAGGCAAACTCCACCACAGTCTGCCTGGTTAGTTTTCTACTTCCCCAATAAGCAGCTGGTTTTTGATAACTCACTCTCTGCATTTCGTTTTGGTTTATAAGGTGGGAGAGACAAGTCATTTGAGGTCTGTGGTTGCTGACACTGCAAGCAATTCAGCACTTCCGGATTTTTTCTAGATTCTTCATTTTTTTAAGTAGATCAAACTGCCAAGTGCAAGGAGGTGAAGAAAACAGCAGATTTTGGGGAGGGGGCCAGGGGTGTGTAAATGTGACTCTATTATTCTGTGTCAAGGGACAATAAATTCAGCCACCTACACTCAGTATCTCCTTGTGCTCTTCTTCTCCCCTGAAGGATTACTCTTCTATACCCTGTGGCACAACCAGCAGCGCATGTTATTCTTGACATGTATTTCTGCAGCCTGTTCTTAAAGACTTCAGAGCCTGACAGAGATTTCAGTCTTTCCAATCCATGCTGACATTTATGTATCTTTACCTTTGAAAAGTCCTGGGGAGCACCTCTGAATTTCCCTCAATTTAAGCCTGTTCGTTCTTGCTTTACCAACAGCAGTCAGGCAGAACAAGCCATTCCCTTCCACATTGCAACAGTCTGGGTGCAAAGGATGGATCCTCTTAATCCTCTTTTCCAGATAAAGAATATGGATTTGCTTCATCTTTTCTCAGAGTTCATGCTTTCACACTTTAGACAGCTCTCTTTTCCTCTCTGCACAGTCCTCAATTGGTGCACAGCTTTCCTGGATTTTAGTACCCATGTGGTCTAGGGTTTGGTACCTGATCCTCTAGAACAAGCCCTATGCACGCAGGACAACTCACTCATCTCCCCCTCAGGCTACAGATCTCATTTCATGCACATCCCCCCGAAGGATTTTTCTCTTGACAGCCTTTCCCTGGAACTGCCATCCTCTCCTGTACAGACATTCCTGAGCCAGCTCTCCCCAGGCCATCACTACTCCTTAGCTCTGTGCTTTGCATTTGTACCTGTGGATGAATTTTAACGCTTTTCAGACTACACTTCCAAGTTTGACATGATCATTTCAAATCCCAAGCTTTTTCTCCTCCCAATACTCCCACTCCACTTCGTGTCCTCTGAGGATTTAAACAGGCCCTTCTCCAGCTCTTTGTCCAAATCATTAACAAAAACACTGACTAGTTTTCATCCCTACTCTGTCTCCATCCACACTGTGAGCTTTTGGACAAACACAGCAACAGCTCTCTGTAGGCTTCCAGGAGAAGCTGTGAGGGTGTGATACATATACCTAATCAAAGGAAAAGTGAATGTTGACAACTATCATTATCTGTTATGTTCTACTTCTAGAAAAATCAGACATGTCTGATACCAGGGAACATATGTATTCAAATCCACCTTCCTGTGTATAATCGGAGAGGGATTTGGGAATTTAGATTAGGCTTGGTTTTGTACATTATTACCCAACTGCAGTGAGATTTTTAGCTCCTCCAGAGCTAAAACTCCAACACTGTATTATCAGCATTTCTCTCTCTAATGTTTTACAATTTCAACTTTCATGCTAATTCTTGTTGTTGCCTTATTGTATAACTCCCTACTTCAAAAAGATGCATCACTGATACAATGCAGCTACAGACAACTACTGAAATAAACACACATTTACTTTGAGAAATTGCCTTCTCACTGACAATGAAGCCCATTGTTTAAGAGTAAGAGAAGCATCTCCTGGAGATGCCTCTAATCTCAGACAAAAGGTACTTTTTTAATCTCACCTAAGAGCAATTTGTCAAGAATCTTTATATTCCTCTAAACCTCTCTCAACGTTATCTCACAGATGTTCAGAAATTAATTGAAAAAAACAGTGACAAAGCAGAGAAAACTTCGGCTCCTCAGAGTGGTTTTTAAGTTGCAGTTAACTCATATAATCTCTGTGCACAGCCAGAAACAGGCACAGGCATGGCCCAGAATAATTTAAGCACTTGCAGTGCTCCCAGAGTCTGAGTTGTATTCAGCCTTGAGAATCCTGCAAAACAAATGAAAGAATAGCAGGCTTCCCTCAGCAGCTTGGGACAGAAGAGAGCATTTCCAGGCCATTACAGCCTGGCTGCTTTCCCTGACAGCAGCCTTGGGGAAGAGCGCTGACACGGCTCTGTGCCAGCCCCAACCACCTGGGAATCCCACCCGTGAAAGGTGAGGGCTCAGAGCACCACTTCCAAATTTTTAGGGCACTTACATCACCAAGGCAATGGTAAAGCTCCTTCAGAAAATTCAAAATCAGCTCAGACACATCCCCAGCTTTATCTGTCACCCCTCTGCATCTGGGGCGAGAGCAGCAGCTGCCTGAGAACACACTTTGGCAACACCAGTTCCCATCTTCTGGCAACAAGGAATTGCCTGCAACCGACAGCTCAAGCAACCAGACCGAATCCTGCTGCCAGCCCTCTGCGGCTAAAGAGGCCATCAAGCTGCTGCTGTAGAGACAGCCCAGGCAGCCCCACAGCAAACGACGTGCCAGCCTGGCTGCAGCGTGTGCAAGGAGGGACCCAACTCTGGGAGCTTCTCAGGAGGAAAACCAAGGAAAGGCTATATGGAACACCATTTCCCTGGGAGAGTGAAAGGTGGGGACCAGGGGAAAAGTGCAGTGGGGAAAATCAGCATTAAAGTTTCTACCACAGATGCCAAACACGTACCACAGCAATAAGGTTAAAAAGAGAAAACAACTGAAAGCAAAGTACCAAAGCTCTCATCTGAGCCAGAAAAAGCCAGTAAGGATGAGGGGAAGGATCTAAAACCTCCAGCTGACTGTCTACTGTCTTGTTTCCTTCCTTTTCTCTCCTTGGCTACAGACTAACAACTTCAGTTTAAAAGACTTTTTTCTCCCTATATTTGAAGAGCCCAAAGGTGAAGAAAAGCAACTAAATTCAATTATTTTGCCTTGAATATCTTTTCTTCTAAATATGACTTGGCTGCTAGCCTGCACAATTGAGTCAATGTCAGCATTGGTAAATAGTGTAAACTCACAGGGATCAGGCAGTTTCTGCATGAAGGGAATGTTTGCTAAGATCTCACCTTGTATCTATCACCTTTTTCCAAACTAAATAGAATCTTACAAGTAATGCCAACTGTTATTCAAGTGCCTTTCTTGTATATCAAAATAAGGGTCCCTAACTATTAGGAAGCTGTTTCAAAGAGACATTTTCAAATCATTAAAACACAGACATAGGTTGCTTCTGATCTTCTGGTTTTGGTTATTAAGTACCTAAACATCATTCATTTAACAAGGCTACACAACAAAGTATATTTGTTTCTCTGTCCTCCACAAACCAACTTTCACAGTCAGTGCAAGAGGAAAGCTTCCTTGGGATGTAGCCAAAACAAGCAAAGAAAGCAAACTGTAAAACTAGCCCCGTAATCCTGGCCTACTTTCATTTGAGCTGTCCAGACATTGACAGGCTGCTAAGAACAACTAAATATTCTAAAACAGGATCCAATTTTTTCATAGCAGTCAGCACAACTGCCTGCTGTTTGTTCTCTCCTAATAACTCTTCCTGCCCTGTGTTTATTCCGCTTAAATCACGTGTCATAATAAGAAACAGGACTATACAACTCCAAGGTAAGTAAATGTAAAAAACTTTGACTCAATACAGAAGCTAAAATTTTCAATGGCTGATAAGCCAGAAACCCCCGGAACTCCAATCTCAGCTTTACAACTGTTTTTAATATGTTCCAGGCTGACAGGTAGATTGCCCCTGCTCCCTTGGGCACACAGAGCACAGAACACTGAGCACTTACAGTTTCAGTCAGCCATCTCTCATTTGCATAACCTGCATTTATTAAGAACACAGCCCTCAGTCTGCCTCTATTTGGAGGATCAGCAGATTTGGCAAGTTCACAGCAAACTTGTAATTGCTTTCCTGAGGCTGAGCAGAGCTCCAGAGGCTCTGCTGACTAGGAAGTGGTGACAAAAGCCAAACACACGTTGGTCAGCTGGAATCAGAAGCCAGACCAACACCATTCCCTGCCCCGTGTCATCGTTAAACACATCCCTCCAGTTGTCTCTCAACACCTTCTCCACACCCAGGGTTTCTTTGCACTGTTCTCAGTCTCCAGCATTTTAAAAGGGACAAAAGAAAAGCTCAGACAGTGCAAATCTATGCTACTCACAGCCAAGCACCTGCATTGTACTCTGAAAGTCTTCTGCACACACCTGAGCTTGGAATACTGGTAGTTTTAGTCTGTTTTGGGGTTCATTCACCTGACAGTAATCATTTGGGTCCTTCCAGAACAGCCTAGGTATCCATCATCTCAAGTGTTTCCTGTGAAGCAGCTTATTTTGCACTACTTTTTGTCCCTCCCTGTAATCACAGTCCTCAGTGTAACCACTCGATAGACTTTGCTCTCATCAGCTCACAACGCTGTACCTGGCAGTGGTAAAGAGAAGCTTCACTCCTTTCACAGCCAGCACGCTGCTCTTCTGCAGTTCCTTCTTTCTCCCAAGAGCAGAGAGCTGTCTGGGAGGAGAAAGGTGATTACAGTATTTCCAAAGGAATACAAATAAATCAAGTTATGACATTTATCTGAAAATTTGTTTCCCTGAATGCTCCAGTCTGACTTTCAGACTGCAGATATTTGAAACCTTCACAAGCCCTTCTGCTGTTGCTCGTTGCTAATTGGATTCCAGTATTTCTGCTATGCACTGTTGTTTTGCCCGTCTTTGGGCTTCCAGGCATTTGTTCTGCCAACCTAGATTCCATACTGGCTGATAACCCCAAGCCATAAAAAAAGCTTTCCCTGTCTCCACTTGGAAAATCTTATATCATTCATATAGTCACTTCCTGCTTAATCCTGCTTCTTCTAGTTATGCTGCCTGCCCACAGTCCTGCTCGTTATTTGAGCCATTACCCCTAAAGACAAGTGCCAATTTGCTTTGCAAACTGAGCCAGGAGCACACACACACCTGTGGCTTTCCTTGCTCCCACCGCTCCTCCCCATCCTACACCTGCTGCTCACACTGTAGGGAGCCATGGAAAAAGCTATTTTCCTTTAGCTACAGCACGAAAGCAGGAAATCTGTTGGCATCCAATTTGTCTCTTGCTGATGCACAATGTGGACCTCAAGGACCGACTGAACTGCATCAGACATGTGATATCTCAGCATCCTCTACAAAGCAGTTGGCTTCAGCGCACATCCCTCCAGGACTAACTCAGCTCCAACCCTGCTGCTGCCCTGAGCCAGACCAGCTCCCGCGAGGGGCAGCTGAGGTGGAACACCCAGCAGTCCCTGACTTCCAGCACGTTCAGCTGTCAGTGTAATTCATGTTCCACTGAGGTGTTGCACGTGGCAATGGCACATACAGGGAGCAGAGCCTGTGCCTGCTGGCTGTGGTGGGGGGTGTCATCTCCAGCACAGAAATAAAGCAATCAATTGGAAGTAGCTGCATTTTATGGGCAGGTCCACCTGGCACCCCAGCAAACATTAAGACTGTACCAACTGAGCTAACCCAAGGAAAGGGAGATACAAACACATGTATCTCACCCTGTAGTTTGGCTGCTTTGATTTCTCTTTTCCCAACCACGGCAAACTAAGATCGAATTTATTGTCAAATTAATCTGAAAGCAAACTTTAGGGCTTTACAGCATTTGGTACTTTCCAGTGCTTGAAAGCCTCAGCACTGTCTTTCAGCCATTGATTTTCTTTCCCCAGATACTGTTTTTTTTGCTGGAGATATACAGTTTATTGCAGATTCTTCTAAATGCCAGCAACAAACTTCTCCATAGACTTAGCAGACTTTTCCCTCCATGTGCTTGCAATAGCATTTCCCTGTATTCCTAAAAACAGGCTCCCCGGATGGTGTCCCTGCTTAGAAACACATTAGTGTCGCAAAGTCCATGTTGTAAGGGGTGGCACGCATAGAAACTTGGGGTCATGGCCATGCAGCTTTGGATTAAGCTCCCTAAAAAAGCAAGCTCAGCGATTCTGGGATGTTACACAAGTTTGGCTGAAAAGAAGAAACATCACAAACGTGTTCTGCGTGAAATTGTAAGATGTGACAAGTCCTAGTAATTGAAAACACCAGAGCAGAACAGTGATAGACTGACTCTAAATTTAATTTCAAGTATATTCCCAGGGATTTCTGTACATAATTAAGTGGGGAAAAAAAAGTAATTTCTCAATATTTATATCACTTAGTTTGTGTGTTTCTCTGACCAGGATTTCTTCTGCTTGGCTATGCCACAGGGGTTTGAATTTGACAGATAAGTAATGTCCCATCCACCCAGTTACTGAACAAAACTAATCAAAAGTAAAACACAAAGTGAATTAGAAAGCAGAGACCGTTTGTAATCTTACCTGTGTTTTACAGATTGCAACCCCAGTTGATTAAAATTCACTATGCACTACCAAGGAAGCAGCAAACGGGCCTTGATCTTTGTGAAAGACACGTGGAAGGCTTTACACTGACAGCAATTCATATCACATTTTCTCATAAAAAGGAAAGCAAGCAAGGCTTTAAAGAGTAATTAAGAGTGTCTAAGTGTTCCCACGTGCCAATACCTGATGCTTTGGGCTTATCAGCTGGAACAATCTACAGCTCCTGCTGCACTGTGAAATGCAAATGCCTGTAGAGCTGGGGCTCCCTCACTGAAAACAGCACTGAATCAACAGCCTGATTTTAAAAATTTAATGATGAATCAACAGCCTGATTTTAAAAATTTAATGACATTTATTCTGCCAAAAAAAAAAATATTCCAAAATGCATCCTTTTGAAAACTTACAAGTTGCCAGAAGCAAGGCTCTCCAGAGTCAGGAGTCCTAGAAAATTAAAAATTAAAAATAGCTTCTCAAAGATGCTTCCTCTCTGTGTTTCAAAATCTCACCCAGGATATGTTTATGCAACAGGGGGACTGCTTCTAGACTCTTCTCAGGGATCCATGTCACTTCTCATAGAAATAATTCTAAGAGCATCAGAAAACGTGCATAAATATCAAACTTTTGTGCACGAGCTCAAAGATAATTTTTTAAAAGTTTATGGCATTAATGTATGTTCTGTAGCTGAGCTGATGTGATAAAAATAATGCAAAAGAACTCAATTGCAAGGCAGAGATCAGCCAGCTCAGATTTAAAGTACCTTAGGTTCTGCAACACCACTAGAGAAAGGCATCCAACAGATTACAGAGCAATGAATAAATTAGAATTAATTTCACCAAAATGTATCCAAAATTGGCATAAGGATGATCAGAATGATTCTCTAAGTTTATAAGAAAATGTGCAAGGATTGATGCTGTCCCTGCCTGGGTCAACATCCAAATGAACCCTGTGAAGGCAACAACCTGCTCATGGAAAAGCAGTTTTCAAAGGATAAATGACTCCCTCCTTTCCCTTATTACAGGCTATTTCAGCTCTCACTAAAGCCATGGCAAATTGGCTCATAACCACAGAGGGAGCAGAGAACTATGAGAGGGGTTTGAAAATAAAAAAATAAATAAAAAAGGAAAAAGAAAACCAAACCCCCAAAAAACCCTAACACAGAGCACCCCAAAACTGTATTCAGCTCCTAAAGGGGGAATCCCTGGAGGGATATCCGCTATTATTATTATCATTACCCACTAAAGGAGATAATTCTTCTAATTCCCACAAGAAAAAGCTAAAGTGAAAAACGTGTCTGTACCCTAAGTATCAGTAACACACACGTGTCAAAGGGGTGTCAAAAGCGGGATCCCCAGACCTGCTGCTCAGGCACCACCAGCCAAGTCCCACACCCGTTCAAATGAAGCACCCTGTGGAAATGTGTCCCCAGCTTGGTTTTCTGTAGGAAAATGCCTCCAAAATGTACCTCAGACTTGTACCTGTCAGTGAGTACCACCTGAAAAACCATTCTTTCCTAGACTCACTAGATTTCCCCCTGAATTTAAATTCAAGTTCCTTTGTATAGCTTCCTTATTTTTTTCTATTTCTATATAACCTCCTAATCCTATTTCAGTTCTAGAGGAAGGAAAAGAATTACTTATGCTTCAGTAAGAAAAAACCTGCCAGGCATTCCGAGCTGCGCAGGTGAATCCAAATGGCAGGGTAAGTGACCAAACCACCCAAAGCACTCACCTGGCGCTGGGTGTTGCTAAAATAGTTCACGCTGAAGAGTAAAGAGCTTGTTACCCTTCCTCTGGACACAGTTCTCTTTGTGCCTTTTTTCCAAATAGGAGGGTCAGAACAATTATTTTAGCACCTTACAAGCACGTGATTGTCAGCTGAGGAAGTTTTATATTTTTAAAAACCATTTCAGACACCTCTGCTCAGAGTAAACTGGAGCACAGATAATCACCACTCACCACACTTCCATCTGTGGGTTTTTTCCTTCATACTCTGAATGATTCTATGTTTGAAATTTTAGGGAATTATAGAAATTAATTACTAAACAAAAAGTACTAGTAGAGCATTTAAGTTACCTTGATACATATTCCTTTCCATCACTGAGGAATTCCATTCTGTTGCTATAAAAGGGGTGATCTGTTTTGGTTCTTTTTGCTGATAGGGTCACATTTAGGGTTTGGTTGAGGTTGTGTTTTGGTTGGGGTTTTTTTCTGTAACTGATGGGATTCCTTCCAGTACTTGCTTATTCACAACAATAATTTAGTACTATAATCTGGTACTCTGGGCTACACTGGGCTGGTAGAAGATGCTGTTGGGAAACCAGGGACACTCCTCTTTGAAAACCAAGCCTCCTCTTTGAGGTCTAGTAGGGCTAAGTGATTTTTTTTTATATATTCATGGATAAAAACATAAAGAAAAACACAGGTGTAGAAATGAGATAAACTTATCTTGACTCTCAGATACCACTTGGTAAGGGAATCAAGTTTGCGAAGAGGGGAAAAAAGTATTTCTTTGACATGATTTAGCTGGCGATTACTGACATGAAATACCATTCTTCATTTCCGTGTTGTGATCCACCCACTACATCCTACCATTAGAAAACTCATTCTAATTGATGAGAAAGTGGCTAGCACAATCTTCTGCTTTGGTGGGGATAGGGATTCACTGTTCCTCCAAGCTCCCCTCTCTGCCAGAGGGCAGTGGCGCCCTGGGCACACGGGCCGTGCCGCTGGGATGGATGTGCCAAGGCTTTGGGGGAACAGCCTGGCAGCTGAGCTGGATCCCCACGGGAGCCACAGCAGCACTTGGAACCGGGAACAGCTCTGATCTGAGCTCTCGAGCTGCCCCTTGAACAGCCTCTCCTCCACCGCCACTGTCTCTGCAAGGAACGTGGCTCCGGAGCCAGATAATGTTTCTGAAAACAGCAATTGTAAGAAAACAAGTGCTCAGCTCTATCTGGGGAGCAAGAAATAAACCCATGCATTCAATCTCACGTTAAGAAAAGCTGTTATCTACCTCAATGGCTAAAATTGTACTTTGGAAGCTTACCCGTGAAACAAATATATCTCACATTTACCAGGGACAGTGTTTTTTGAACCCCTTTAATCCATAAAGGAAATCCTATCGCCCATCTCAGCAACAAGCCATGCATCTATTTCACATGACACGCACATTTCTCTTCATCAGCCTACAAACTTCTGGCAACATTAGCCAACACTGTAAGGCAGTGCATTCCGAAGGCTGGCACACGGACTGTCAGGATGAATTTACAGACCCCTCTTTTCCAAAATGTGTCTCAGCCCAAGCAGATGAACACACGTGAGAGTCTCCATCTGTCTCTCTCACCTCCCTAATTCAGCGAGCAGAGGTGATAAATTCACCTAAGTACCATTACACACGTACACAAATGGCTTCTGAAAGAAACCACTGTCAGGTGAGGCCAACCAAATGATCAGGTTAGCCAAGAGAAAGTGGTGAGGGAAAAAAGGTGAAATACCAGCATTCCTTCCCTTTCTCTACTTCGTGTGGGCAGCTGGTTTTGCCAGAGGTTTTCAGACCAGCTCAGACATGAGATGACATGCAGGGCACTGATTTAGCACTGCATGACTCTCAGCGACTCACACATCCATGTAGGACTGGCATAAGAAACACGTCAGGCACATCACTCAGTGAGCCATAAGCAGAACCTGACACGAGCACCTGGATGGACTTGTGACTGCTTTCATCCTCCAGGAAGCCAGATTTATAATGTGGGCTGCTTACTATCAAGCCCTTAACTTGAGGCCCTGCAGTGGTGGTCACCAATACACTCTGGCAACAGAAACCGTGTCTAAACTGCCTACGGAGGGTGAGCATGTGGTGTCCTTCTTAACCAGTGCCATCAGCTCCCCAGAAGGCAACAAAAGGCCATTTGATTTTCAGTGTGCTTTCAGAGCTGGCCCTCTGCAGTTCTGGTCATCCTTACTGAAAACCCAAAGGAATCCAAGCTAAGATGCTGAATGGGAGTGGAGAGCAGAGTTAATGACTGCCCCTGTGCCATCAGCCTGGTAAATCAGAGAGGGAGGCAGGACGTGACTGCTTCCCACAAACACACTCACGTGGAATCCTGTGAGGAACAGGTGCTCAGTGGGAACACAGTGGCTGATTCCAAACTGAAAATTAGGAGGATCAGTGGAGCAATGATGTTCTGGGACAGTCAGGAGCAATGGAGACTTTCAAGATGGTTTAAGTACATTTGCAAAGGGAATTATGGCAGCTGTGACAGCAAGAAACAGGATTTGATCACCCAGGGTAACGTTTCAATCCCATGTTCATGAATAGAGACATACAATGAGGCAGAAATGATTTCCCTGCTTAGAGAAGATTCAAATTAAAAAGGCACACAGACAGCTACTATAGCACAAACTCCAGGGGTGGGAGAGCTGTCTTTTGGTGACAGGCTGCAAAGCAATCAGTGATTTGGCAAAAAAAAGACAAAACCACGCTAATTATAAGGTTTCACTTTCAACATTTCAATCAGTGCAGAAAAACCTTCCAGAAATACCAATTAGCCGCACCAGAAGAGCAAGCAATTTGTTCCCACTGATATCCATGTGACACTCAAAGTCTCAATTCACATTTCACGGGTTTCTCTGCCTCCCCTGCTATGCTGTGTTCTAGAAATGAATCGCTTTTTAAGCGTCAGTCAGAAAATTAAAAAGCCACACCACCATAATGAGAGACAATCTCAGTTCCCCTTGATTGGAATTGCAGCAGCCAGCCCTGGCAGCACCAGTTTCACTGCGCCCACAGCAAAAATCTGGGAGCAGCAGGCCAAATTCCCAGTGCTCCAGCAAAAGATAGTTTAGGTTCAGCTCCTGGATTCAACTCCTCTCATCCTGAGGCACATGTGTAAAACTCACAGGAAAGTCATGCCCTAAACACAAAGATGTTTCTCAGGGGGATGTGCTCAGGGAAAGCCATTCAAAGTCACACCTGGGTGAAGGAACATTGCAAGAGCTGGCAAGCAACAAACATCAGTATTGATGGACAAATCAAATGCCTCCCCTGACTAAAACTAAGGGAAAAATAAAAGCCAAGATCCATAAAAGAAAAGTTTTTTCCAAACTCAGTATAAAAATCTATACAATGGATAAGGAAAAGAAAAAAAACCACAGGAGAGAAGATGAAAACACTCCCCCTAAAAGAGACAATCACAAAGCTTGTTCCCTCTGCAGTTATTTCTCTCAGCACCTGCTACTCATTTTAGAAGTGCATTTCATTTCTTATTCGTACTGCTGCATTTTTGGGAACAATTAAACATATTTACAGGGAGCAGCCTGGACTCATGGCTGGTTTTATAATGTACCTTTTCCTACATCTGGTTACTGAACTCTGGGCACAGAAACATCAGCCAAGAAACTAATCACTCCAGCAAATTATTTCCTTTTTTTTTAAATATATCATTCCAGTGGGATAATTATCCCTGACTGCAGGCAAACCAAAATTTGAGTATGTAATTAAGGTGATAACATTGCACAATAATACCATGAAGACAGGGCAAGAAAGCAAAGTCCTGGTACACGTTTTTTTAGTGCTGAATGGTTTGGGGTAATACAGAAGGTTCCAACTGGTCTCCAGCTCTGATTGGAACTCCACTTTTAATGAAAAAGAAACCCATAACTCCTATACAATTCCAAGGTTTTTTGGAGCTTTGACGGGATTCATTGCTGGTTATCGACTTCCAACTCTGCACACCACAACACTTCGATCTATAAAAGTGCCTTTAGTTTAGTTTGAAAAATAAAACCAAAAACCAACTGCCAAAACCAATACAAAACTGAGACAAGAGGTGGCAGAAATCTATGCCGTATCTGACTATGTTTTATGGTAACAGGCAGTCTGGCTGGAAATCAATTCCTTGAAACTGGATGCTGCCTCTGAATTATTACTTAGGAATCTCTTGCATAACTTGAAATGGAGAATTTGTTTCATCTTCTTGCAAATGTTACGCTATGTCAGGAGAACGAGGTCTGATTGTACTGAAATGTGTAGTTCACCTGACTTTCCATCCTCAGGCTGTCATTTTGCCTTGCTCTTCTTTCTCAGAAGCAGTGCTAGTTTGTCGTGACACTGCAGGGCTTGTTTGCATTCACTCCTTACAGAACGCTTCCATCCTTCAATGCTCATTTGGAGAAAGCAAGAACAAGGTGACTAGACCTGACTTGAGTTAATTCTAGAGATGTATCACTTCATCCTGAGAAATCAGGTGAAATTACAAATATAAAACATGTCTCAGTGGCCATTCTTTGTTTCTCTGGAAAGATGAATCTCTCATTCCTCACTGTCTCAGAAGGTAAATGACAAAGCCTGTTGTTTCCAAGGCTGCCATTAGGTAATAAATACAAGGCTGTCAGTAAACAGTAGCTGGGGATGCTCACAGTTACCACTGCTCACTAAATTTACATCAGCAACCTATAATAAATTCTAATCCATCAGAATGTACTCATGAGCTTTCTTACTAGAGCTGACCAAAAACTTGTTAAATGTTCTCCACAGAGCAGACAGTTTGTATGAAGTTCTTAAGAGTAGATTTTAGGCTAAACAATAGCAAACATAAGATAAAAGCAATTACACTTACAAATCTCTCCGAGGCCCGCCAATTCATTTCTGTCTTTCCTTCCACTCATTCCACTTGGTCCCAAAGCCTGGAAGGAGCAGTAGGCTGGCATCACTCTGCACATTGAAAATCTGCATGCACCCTTGTCAGAGGCTCTGGATGGAGCCAGAGGAGCTCATTCCCTCCTCTGCAGCCCTCACAGGACCACGTTTGGGCAGATGCACACAGAGAACGCTGTTATTGACATCCCAATACCATGCCTTACCCTGGAAGGAGCCTCGCTGCTCATCTCTGCATAGAGCTGAACTGGGACACCTCAAGGAGTCAAGGCATTCCATTGAACCAGGCAGGAAGGAACAGACAAGAAATCCTAGTATTGCTCCCTCTGGCACCTCCATGCCCACAAAGCCCCAGGAATGCAAGCCCATGGCAAATCATTACAGCTCCTGTTTATTGTGTGGCACCAGGGATGCCACATCCACAAGTTACCCTGCTGCACTGAGCAACGAGGTTTTTCTTTGTCTCTGCTTGAAATACCAGCCTCCATTAGCAAGAACTAGCTTCAAAGACAGGTATCACTTTTATTTGACCCACCAGGAGACAGCTAACAACATGAAATCAAACCTCAGGGGCCGTAGAACCCCTGTTTCCACAGCCTCTGCCAACACCCCCACGTTCATCCCTAGGTTTAGCCATAACCCTGCAGCCCATTTGGTCATTTTGCTCTCCAGCCTCCACTCCTCAAAAGCTGATTCCAGCTTTTGGCACTGCTGGGATTTGGGGCTTCTGAGCCCCTCAGATGAACAGAACATGAGCTCCATGTCAAGCCAAGCACAGGGTGCACATCCTCTAAAAGTGGCATCCTGCCACTGGAGTAAATCGTTCAGTGTCCCTAAAGCTCAGAGTTAATGATGCAAAATGTAAATTGAGACTAAACCAGCTACCCACAGAGCATAAACGGGAAATAAAAATGTTAACATCAGATTCCTGAACACCTTAGTGACAGAACAACAGCAGAGGGGAGAAAGAGACAGCTGTGGGCTGAAAAACAGTAATTAGGAAATGAAAAACAGCCATCCCAGTCCCTGTGTGGGGCCAGCAGCATTTCCAACAGCTGGATCTGTGTGCACAGAGCGGGAAGAGGTGCCAAGGCTTGGGAAACTGGGACAGAACTTCCCTCTAAAACACCCTCAGTAGTTAAATGCCCACTTCTGTCCAGCCCAGTGATCCCCTCAGTTCCCATTCCACAGGCATTAACAGTCACAATTAAAGATTTCTCCCTTGGAAACATGTAACTGGTACTTAATTTTCCTACAAGAAACCAACGCCAGCAAAAAGAACCTGCTGCTGGTGTGGAATTACGAAAGACACGGGAAAGGAACTTCTATTTCTAACCACATACACTAACAGATCACACAAAGTACAGAAGAGACTCATCTTATAGAAGATTAGCAGCAAAACTACCACTGGAAATGCTAATGTTGACCTCAGCCAGTAAGTATCTAGTTAAATAGTTAATGAGTAACTTGCAGCATTAATATTGGTTATACTAACTGCTACTTATTAATTACTAACATACTATATTAACGCTGGTTATAGTAGGCATTCCAGCCTACTGCTGTTAAATTCTTGCATATCACTGAAGGCAAAGCTTGAACATGCTATAAAGAAAAAGCACCACACACATTAAAGCATGACGGTTGTAAGAATTTTTGCATTTTTACATTTACATTTAAATAGCACATCAGCTATTTATGTTTGTGCCAAAATTATAGAGCCCACTACACATGTATTAGGCACCGCCCTACTGCCTCTTTTTGAAAACATGAACAATTGTATCATGCAAAATAATGCAGAATTAGTAGAGGAGACACTCCAGCCCCTCTGTGTGGCTACAGCTTTTACAAATAAAATATTTTGGTTGGAATAAGATGTTCTACTCAGAATAAAATAACAAGGCAGGGGGGGAAGTCTCCATAAAGAAAATAATCGAGGTTTGAGATAGCACGAAATACTTTTCTATACAGAGAAAAAAATGCAAGAAATGGAAGAGCAGCCCCTGCTGTGCCACGAGGGGACTCTGCCATCCCTCAGCAGTTATTCACCTTCTGCTAATGGGGTGCACTGCCTTCCTTGCCAGAGCACCTGCTGCCCTGGATTTGGCTCTGAGCAAATGGCAGCCTTGGGGAGGGCGTGTAACTGTGCCCTTCACGTAGGGGCTTCCAAGTAAACTTCAGCTAAAATGCGACTGAGAAGATCCACATTTTACATTTGTAGAAAATACACCACACACCCCCCCCCATCAAAGCTGAGCTTTGCAACTGGTACCTACAATAATCCAAGAGTCCTAAATGAAAGGCTAAGAAAGTAGCCTTCTGCCACGTGGGAAATTCCAAAACTACAAATGGATTTTGTTTTACTAGTGAGGAAAAAAATGGTTTATTGAGGCGAATACAAAGCCACTGAAAAGGATTTAAGACTAAGAATAAAAACAAATCAGAAAAAGGCTATTTCAACATAATTTAAACGGGACCAGGTTATATTAAACTTCTCCTAAGACTGAGATTCCACAAAATATTTTGCTTGTTTTTACAGCAGTGACAGCGTATTCCACTGATTTATTTATCCATCACGTTTCACTCCAAAAGCAGGACAGAAAGCAATCAAAGCAGAGACAGAAGCGTGGCAATTAAAGTCAGAGGAAGACTGCAAGCATCAAAGCCTGTGCTAACTATCACAGACAGGAAAGGTCTCGTTCCTTCACTTGTTTTAAACCAACTTTTAGCTCGGGTTTCTCTCTCTACCCCTGCAGCACCAGCTCAGTGGGAGGAACAGCACACATTTTGCCCCAGTTCCCCACGGCTCTGTACCCTGTGTAATTACTTGCCACTGCATGACTGTGTACCGCAGGGAGCTGAGGTATTTTACAGCTACGCTGCACTCAGTGTAAATCACCACACAGAGTACAGGGAGGTGACTAACTGGGCACAGAGCAACACCCAAGGCACAAATCGTGAAACCTGCACTTTCTGGTGATGTCAGCTCTGGGAGGCAGAGCACTGGGATGCAGAGGTTCCCCAGCTCTCAGCAGGGCACTCAGGGCACCCTTGGTGTGCACCCTCATCCAACCCTCCTTCTGCCACCTGCCAAGCTTAAATCCTGCTCCTCCAAGAGGCAGGGCGGATCCGAGTCTGTAATAACTCTAAAAAGATCAGAAAATTCATAAACTGCAGAGCCTGCTGTGTGTCAGTCAAATCCTGAACAGATGGTGAGCAATTAGATTCCCACCCCTGGAAGTTGATCAGCCCCTGGAACACACCCTGAATGAGCAACAGAGGCTTTTAGGGAATATGTACTCAATACTTTTTACTTAACTGAACTCATTGCTAACGAAGGAACATTTAGGGAATGAGCTAATTTATATGTTTATTACAGCGCTGAGCAGAGCAAAAAGCCTGGGATTAATCGCAGCAATCCACGGGTTGATTTGAAAGAAGAGAACAAAGCCTGAAGAGCTGTTTTGAAAGCAGGGTAAATGCAACCCCACGCCTGCTTTCCTGAAACACTCATTACCTTCCCTTCTTTTGGTCAAAGACAGTGTCTGTAAGCCTGCTTTCCTCCCCTGCCTCCTGTGTGGAGGCTCTGGAAAAGGAGCTGCCCCTCACTTACAGGGAAAGCACGTCTGTTCCTGTCTTACTGTAAAACCAGGCTGCTCTGAAATCCCGTGTATATCCCCCACAAAACCCAAATATCCTCTGCCACTGAAGCTGCCATCCTAACTCACTAGGCAGCCTCGAATACACCTGAGAGGTTTTTGAGGGATTTTAGCTACTGGACGAAAACATCCAATTTGTTTCTTTTTGCATAAATTATGCATTATTTATCTAAGTGTTTCCATCACCCACACTCCTACAACTCCCCCCTTCTTCCAGAGCTCACTATTCCCACTCAAAAACTGGTGATTACTTTTTCCCTACTTCAAATCCTCTCCCTATTCTCAGCAAGCACCATCTCTTGCTTCCCCTACAAGCACTCTCAGGCAGAGTTGTTAATGCCCCACGACACCATCCCGTGCCAGAAGCAGCACTGGGATTTTGTACATATCCCAGCACCAGCCTCCCTCAGCTTCATGGGCGGATGACCCTTTACAAACTCCCTATAACTAATCAAATCCCGTAAAGCAGAGTGAATCCTCTGAGAAATGCTCATCAGAGAGCCCGTCTCCTTCCCTTGTTTCTTTTGGCACCTCACTAGGAGGGCTAAACCTGAGGAGACAAATGGGTGCCACAGGAGATGCCTCCAAATTCTGAACTGAAGGCAGCAAGGGTCACACTTGCCTTTCC
Organism: Sclerurus mexicanus; assembly: GCA_013396755.1. Taxonomy (NCBI): domain Eukaryota; kingdom Metazoa; phylum Chordata; class Aves; order Passeriformes; family Furnariidae; genus Sclerurus; species Sclerurus mexicanus. The sequence continues at coordinate 61,979 of VWZF01003762.1, read as the reverse complement.
CATCCCAGATTTGGCTTTAGCAGGTATCCATAACCTTTAACACCGGGTCCATAACTCCAGCGCTGACTGAGGGAAACTCTGCTCATCCCACTTTGAGAAAACTCTCTTATCAGCTGTGTGAGCAGACAAGAAAAGGGCTGGGACGAAGCTGCATGGCAGGATCCAGGTCAGGCTCCAGCCTGGAAGGCAAAATGCAGAGAGCACCTCAATAAACTGCACAGTGCATCCTTCGGGGGCTGGGTAAACCCTTCACGTAAACAATCCTGCTAAATCCCTTATCAGACTACTACAACAATGCTGAAGAAGAGCTTCCTGTGGCTTCCAGAAGAACCCTTTAGTTATCTTTGGCTTGTACCTCTTCATGCCTTTTGGGCAATCGCTAAAAGATCGTGGCCCCCTCCAGATTAGGTCCATCTGCCAAACCACAGCAGCAGTCCCGAGCCAGTGAGAGCTTGGCAGCCTGTGACCGCCTGCCTCGCTCAGGATTTACAGCCAGAGGTGGCAGAAAGCACAGTTGCCCTCTGAGATGCACACAGAATCTGAACAAAAGCCAAAGCCAAGAAAGCCACCCTGTGGCAGCCTAACAGGCAGAACTCCCTGCCTGGTGAGGTCTCCACACCGCAGGGCTTCGCTTTCTCCACTCCCTTCAGCAGGATCAGGTGCCCAAGGCACAATTACGCCAGGCGGATCCACCCCTTCCTTCTGTGGCTTGTACAGATACAAACCAAATTTAATGAGAGGATTCCTTTGCTACATCCAAATCCCTCTAATCTGCTCTGGTAAGAGCCCAACGTGAGTGCCGTATCCAGCTCTGGGGTCCCCAGCACGGGAAGGGCATTTACTGCTGAAGGGAGTCCAGAGGAGGAGGATCAACAAGATGATCAGGGGGATGAAGCACCTCTGCTATGAGGAAAGGCTGAGAGAATTGGATTTGTTCAGCCTGGAAAAGTCTCCAGGACTTTTGACCTAATTGTGGCCTTCCAGTACCTGAAGGGAACCTACAAGAAAGAAAGGAGTGGGACTACTGACAAGAGCCTGGAGTGACTGGACAAAGGGGAAGGACTTCAGACTGAAAGAGAGTAGGTTGAGATTAGATATTAGGAAGAAATACTTCCCTATGAGGGTGGTGAGGCCCTGGCACAGGGTGCCCAGAGAAGCTGTGGCTGCCCCATCCCTGGAGGTGTTCAAGGCCAGGCGGGATGGGGCTCTGAGTAACCTGGGTGAGTGGAACACGTCCCTGCCCACAAGGGCTGGAACAAGATCTTAAAGGTCTCTACCAACCCAAACCATTCTGTGATTCCAATGTATCAGAAATGATAACAGAGAATAAACAGAAGAAACAAGGGAGAGGGATGGAGAGGGCAAAGAATACCAAATACATTCCTCAAACAGCTCTCTGGAAAAGAAAACCAGAGTTTTATGTAATTTTAAGCTTGCAAGCAAGTATGCCCCATATTAAATTAAACATGGGACTTGAATTAAAAACACACTTCTTTAAGACTCATCCATCAAATAATCAAAACCCAAGTGTTCCCCTCCTAAGGATAGAATATTCCAGAGTAAGTATACAAGTACATAAGGTTTTATAAACCGTTTTCTGCAAAGCAAAACAAGTATAACATATCCAACAAAATGTGCTAAAATGCAATGGGAGCCATGTTCAGAGATCCCTGGATCTTCCCAAGAGGGGCTAGAAAGGGGAAGGAGAAGTACACAACATCCTAATGACTGCTCACATCACACTCCTGCAGCACTGGGGGAGCATCCCAGCTCACACAAGTGCAACAGAGGGGCTGTTTACATTCCTGCACCAGCTACGGGCTTGAGGGACACAGGCAGAACAAAGGAAAATACCACCTCTGTGTAAGAGAATAACCCTTCAGCACTCTGGGAACAAAATCCGTGTTTGGAAGGACTGTCACTGCACTCCACAGCAACACTGTGCGTGAGGTTCGAGTCAGCTCCCCAGGATTCCATAGAGCTAAGCACAGGATCAGGTTAATTGGTGGAATAGCCACTCTTCCCTACCAGCAGAGCTTGCCAGTGGGAATCTCCCCCAGTGGACACGTTCACGGGTGTTAAACACAGGCTTTCAGCATCAGGGCTTTCAAGTAACAGTATAAGGAGACTGAAATGAAGTCCAGTAACGAGCACCTGAGGGTACAGAGTTTAATGAGGGCCCTTGTTAGATCTGCATTAAGAAGCTTCACCTGTGGAGATGTCCAGCAGTTCCCTGTTAGTTTGGCCTTGGGCTGCTGGCACCTCCCAGGGCTGTGGCAGCTTCAGAGCTGTCACTGCTTGTGGCCTTCCTGCTACAGACTTCTCCAGAAAGGAAACGATGAAGCAATGGAGGAAGGAGACCAAGCCAATAAAGCAACTAGACCATCTTGTTTGCCAAAAATCTGTCCTAATGACATCTACAATCCCTTCTCCACAGTTACAGAGATTTACCAGGAGAACAAGGGCTTGCTCTCTGCTCAGTAAAAAGGATCCCACACTACCCACAACGGCTCCTGTTGCTGTTACATCTACTCACCTGTATCTTGGCATTATTTTATTTTACAAGTTTCTGCCCAAAATCTATCCCCTCACTTCGATTATTTTTCTTTTCACATGCTAGTTTGCACTTTTCCAGCTTACCTATAAACTCTTCTGACCGCACACCCAGATCTCTGGCCCTGAGCTATTACTCTTGTCTCTACAAGTGACCTTCTTACACATAAATTAGCTTTGCAAACTGGCAGTTCCCCCCAAGGCCAGAGGCATATACACACATCTTTTTTCATGAAGCAGTAGAATAAATAGTCAACATTTCATACTTTCAATGTCAGAAGTAGAGGTTTCCAAGTATTTCAATGAGTCAACAAAACAGAGACAATGATTCTCATTAAAAAAGTGAAGGACTTCTTGCTAAGAATGTCTTTCATCTCAAGGTCCCTCACACTTCTCTAGCACACTGAGATAGTAAAGTAGGATACAAAGATCCCAGAGCACAAGGAAATGCTGAATATTGGACACCCACTGCAACTTAAGCATATGTGGATGGCTATGAGAAGATTACCTGCTCCCCGAATAGTTCTTCCAAACCAAGAGCACGTTCACTCTGCCCCCCTGACGTGGCAGCAAGCTGCTCACTAGTCTACAAAGCACTTCATTCTTTCTCTTCACTGAAGAAAATCCCCCATCTGAATTCAGAAAGCCTGGGAGGTCCTGAGGAGCCTGTATTTACCCACTGATAATCAGAGATATTTCTTTCAAGAGCAGAACAGCTGAGGAGAATAAAGTCAATTCTCCCTCCAGCCTCTATGAGGGAGCCTGAAGTAATTGCTAAACATGATGAAATGCCTTTAGACATGCAAAAGCAAAATAAAAAACCACCAGCCTCCTGCAGCATGATAACAGCAAGGAAAATAAGCTTCTTTATACTTACACCTTTCTGCAACGTGCCACAGAGTTTATTTGTCCTTGGGACACGACACAGTTGTTATGTGCAGATACATTAGTTATTTATTGCAATCACTGAATTCAGAGATTATAAAAATAATTCAGACAGAGGGCTTATGAAGCCAACTAGTCCATTCCCCAGCTCCAGGGCAGGAACAGCTAACATTTCTCTTTTCTGATGTATTTTGAGCTATTGTTAAAAACCCTCCAGTCATGCAGGTAGGGCCATGACCTCCCTGTTGATCACATGTGACAGTCTGTTCCCCCTCACACCACAACCAGTAGGGCTTTGACAGCCTAATTAGGAGCAGAGCTGGCTTTCTGTTGGAAATGGAGTGAGAGCTGCAGTTCAAGGAAACAAACACGTTATGGAAGAAGAGCAATGTGCTCTGGAAGGAAGTGGCAATTCAATTTCTTTGTTGTAAGTCACAGAACAACGTTCCTTTCAAATGCTGTCACTGGGCAGCAAAACAAGCTGTGCTTTGCCCAGTCCCTGGCTGGAGGTGTGGAGCCTCCAGGAGGAGCTGGGATTACACACAATGGTTTTGGAGCATCTGGGAAAGCACTGGAGGGAAAAGGTTGGAAGGGCCAGAACACTGCAGGCTGGGAAAGAGACTGAAATCCAGCAGTTATCCCAGTGTGGCAGAACAGGGCTATGAGAAAAGCTGTTTGTTCTGCAGAGGCTGCAACTCAAGGGCTGCCCTTCCATGTGAGCAGCAGTGACCTCTCAGCTCCCTGCGCCCAGAGCCTCAATGTGCTGGAGGAAAACTCCCTGCATTTTCCTATCGTTCTGCAAAGGGATGGCAGCCCAGAGGCCAAGAGCCAGAACAAAAATCACAGCCCGCTTCAGGCGGTTACACAGGGCAACATCTTGCATTCCAATTTTCACGTTCATCTTGGCAGAGCTCTTCGGGAGCTCGTACATGAGATCCCAGCTGCTGCTGAGTGCCCCTAGCCAGGGTGCCGAGGGTGCCCTGATCCCCGAGCAGGCTGCTAGAGGAGTGGCAAAGGAGCACGTTAAAGCACTTGTGGATACGACAGACTAACAAACACCACTTTGGCCGTGCCAAAAGCAGACAGCTGTTACGGACAGCACGGCAACAAGTTACCAAGGGCACATTAATGCCAAGCTCGTTTCATCCCGCACAGGCACAGGAGAGAAAGCAATGCAGATCATAAAAATGAAAAGGGATCTGCACGCATATTCTGATTGCCACTGTGCATGAAAATCTCTTGCTTTGTGGGCAGCCCCTAACAGGATGGCTTCAGTGCCACATCGGCGTCCAGGTGGGAGAGAAATCTCACCTCTAAGATGCACAGGTAGGACCAGTGGGGGTTTCTTTATGTAAGCCAGTATAAAATGGCAACACTACTTAATACCAAAGCAGTTTTGCACCATTGTGCATGACCAGCAGATAATTAGAGCCACAAGGCAAGAAGAAAATCTTTGTTTACTATGCAAAACCACACCCAGGGGACAAGTGATACGTGCTGTCATTAGGATTTTGAATGTTGCTCCAGCAGATGTTTTGGGAACAATAGTTTGAAAAATCCTGGAGAGATGTTTAAGCAATAAAGTTTACACCTAATTTTTTCCACCTTATGATTGTTTCTTGAAGGCATAAGAACTTATATCCACGAGCCTCTAATGTTTGGCCTCTAATTCCATGCTTCAATGCCAGGGCCTTTAAAGGGTAATAAAGACACAAAATATTCCAGTATTCAGACTTTCCATTAGGCTGATATCTCATGAGCCCAAGTTTCACCCTATTTTGCAAAGTTTTATGTTTGGAGTGCTTTCAAACAAGTGATCTCATAACCAATCCTGCAACTTTGTTCTCATTAGACCATGAATCTCCACCACGCTGGTGTCATTGGGAAAGGGATCTCAGCCAGGACATGACCCCCCCAAATTTGTCCATTGCTCCTGGTCTGCACTACTTTCTCTAAGGTCCACAGTAGGTGAGAACTGCTGTACTAGACCTCTGTAGCACCATAAATTTCTGGTTCAAATAATTCCTTAAGTTTGGCTGCTTTCATTCAAACCTTTATTTGTTCTTAGTACCTTCAAATACCCCATTTCTCTACAACGGTTCCTTTCCCCCAGTCCCGCCAAGATTAAACAGAGACCACGCAGGGTACCCACTGAGATATCATTCCAGCCAGTGTCCCCAGGGGCAGATTTGGGCCAAAAAGACCCCAGGTATTTCCAGGGGGGGAAGGTCAGTCTCCTGGAGGCCACCTCACTGAACACAGAATGCCAGCAGCATTTATCCCTTCACAAACCAGCAGTTCCCACCTATGGAACTATGGACGTCTGTCTGCTTCCAACATTCTGTCCTCCTTTAGAGATTTACTCCGAGTATTACTGGAGGTAACTGAGTCATGCGAGTCACTTATTGAATTACAGAGGGAGCTCAGGAGGGCTCCAATGCAAACTCCAGGGGCCAATTTTACACTGTAGAGCCACTCTCCTCTCCTGTAGTGCTGGCAAACCAGTTGCCTTGTAAGGTTTGATCACAGCTTTCTAAGGGCTCGGGAAATACCCTCACTTCATAATGTGGACACTAAATTATTTATTGCTGCCTTATTTTTAACCATATGCAAAACAGAGATGTGCCAGAGATCCAAAAGTCTCTTCTTTCCATATCAGAGAGCAAGATTAGGATACAGAAAGCACTTAAATCAGCAGCATGCCAAGGGGAGAGAACCGGGCATGGCACGGAGCTGGGGGACACCGGCAGAGCAGAAAACCAGTGAGCAGCTCTCCCAGGAACCTGATGGACACAGGTCTAAAAGGACAGCTCGGAAACGCCCTGCAATTCCCAAAATCACTGTTAGGGTTCAGCGTCTGTCACTCAGAGCCGTGGGGTGGTTACTTCCCTTTACGCCCTGCAGAGTAGCAGCCTGCATTAGGATCACTGAGAGTTGGCATCACTGGGGTTCGGTTGTGTTATAGCAATCAGCACAAACTTGTGACAAGTTATTTAATGACGTTTGAGGGGAAAAAATGAAAATAAATTTTAAAAACAAAATTAAAGGATAAAATAAAAAAGAAAATTAACAATATAAAGTAAAATAAAAATAACAAAAATGAACTGAACTAAATAATAAAAATAAAAGAGGGAAGAGGGGGGATGAAAAACGCCCTAAAGACAACTCAAAGTTAACACTTAAAGTGACTTTAAACATAAGTTATATAAAATTTCTGCGACATAACCCAACCCAAGGGGCCTGAGATGAGAGCAAGGGAGACAGCGTGTGCCAACGTGAGCACAGGATGGCACCTCACAGACCTCATCCCAGCTTTACAGCCTCATTTCCTGCTTATACTGGATGGATCTCTTTTCCCTTAATCAAATCTATCTGCTTATGCATTTTTAAGCAAAACACTCCAGTTGTTTTGCTTTCCACTAGAAACAAGACTTTTTTTCCACAGCATTTGCTCCCAGCCAATGAAATGTTTTCACTTATTTGTAGTAGCATAATAAAGAAACCAAAGTTAGAGCTGGCTCTGCTGCTCTTCATCTGCTTCTGCTGGTAACACAATCATTGATTTGGGAGTAAAAGAGATTAATAGTAATTGGCACAGGCTGCAGCAGGGAAATCTTTGACTAGCAATAAGAAAAGGAAATATTTACAGCAATGGCAGCTAAGCACTGGAACAGACTGTTCAGCAAAGCTGTCAGATACTCCTGGAGATATTCAAACCTCAGCTGGGCAAGTCCCTGAACAACCAGACCTCACTTTACAGCTAGTCTTGGGTTGGACCATGACCTCCAAAGCTCCCTTTTAATGCAAGTTTAATGCCAGATCAAAGAGCAGGTATTTATTGTGCGCCTGCAAATCTTTGTAGGTGTACACCCAAAATCATTCTCATCGTTAGCCCCGTGGAAATGAGGCAAAACCCAGGGAATTCCATGTCATTTGTTTGTCTAGTGTTCCTTGCCACCTTCTCCCAAGCCTGCAATAACTTCAGAAGCAACTGAGCCAACATCAGATAGATTTGATAGAGGTCTCCGAGGTATTTCTAAATGTTTCAAAATAAATCTAAACATTCTCACACGGAGCAATCCCACAGCTGGAGGCAACCAGAGCACACAATTAGTGGATGGCTCTGCCATTAAACCCTCTACAACATCCCTCCCTGCCTAAGGGCTTATCCTGAATGAAAAGCAGCCATAAAGGGACTGGCAGGGCAGCTCGGCTGCATCGCTGAGGGGAGATGTGAGACAGAGAGGATAGGGGCATACCTGAACGTGTCAAAGGAGTCCAAGTCAAAATACAGGGCAGGAGAAGGCGGATTTAATCCATGTATATATGCTGATTGGTCTCCTCACGCATCACCTTCTCGTACAACTCCCTGCGTCTTGGTGAATGCCTAATATTTTACAAAACAGAAAAGAAAATACTTTAGAAAGAGTCCTGCTCAATAGAGCAAGAAAAACAAAAAGCCCTACAATACCCACCCGCCTGCACAAAACAAGCAGCTGAGCAAAGGTTTGCCTCCTGCTTCACAACGTTTGCAAGTGCTTCAAGGTCATGTAACTGTGAAATCTTCTTTCAAGTGGGGATCTGTCTGATTTTCACTGACAATGACTTGTGTTGCCACTGGAAAGGGAGAGTTCCAAGTTATGTGTGGTACTTCACAGATAAGATGTGACTCAAGCAATTTTAGATACATTTTATCATAGCTTTTCTGTTTAGTTATTCCCTTTTCAGCCTTTTGGACCCCTAAATCATAACCTTGTGAACCAGCTGGCATTGAATGGCTCTGCTAAAGGTCATAAAGTCATTTTGCATTTATGCCATTACCACAAGCAAGCTCTTACTGTGCAGAATGATTGCTTCAAGCCTTTTCTTACAGACACTGTGAGCTCAGCCTTTGGGAAGTGTTAACAATTAATTAACTCTGCATTAGCTTACCAAACAGTTAAAAGAAACCCCAAAAACAAACCAAGAATTGTCTGTTCAGATATATGCAAACTAACAAACTAATTTGCTCTGGTCTACTGAGTGCCTAATTCACCAGTTAGATTCTGGTTCAGTCTAATTTGAGGCAGCAATAAATATCTCTCAGAGTTCTGTTTTTATTTCCATGGGACTTCTGTTTGTCTCATCTAAGATGTAGGAAGGAAAAAACATTACCATCCAACATCCAGCCCCCACAAAGGAAACTCCACCACTTTTTTTAAGGAATATAAATTAAGACAGACCAAAAAAAACATGACAAAAAAAAAAAAGGGTCTTTTCTCAAACCTTGGTAGACAGAAGAAATTAAATAGCCCAAGGGTACCATGTTCTGTTTCTTCTTAACATTATGAAAGAAAATTTCAGTTCTTGATTTCCAGGGGCTTTCATAATATATACTGTATTAATTCATCTAAGTTTAATCACAAAAATCTAATTTAATCTTGCTTATTGCACCAGCATGCTAGCATTTGGCTTCCTATTTGTTTCAGCTGCTTTTATAAAACCATCCAGAAAAAAATGATACCTCCTAACATTTTCCTAACACTTCTCATCCAAAACAACATCACAGTTCCTTCGTCCCCGCTGAGATCTTCCTCTCATTTTTCTCTGGCCTTATTTATAGAGTCAGACTTCACAGAGCAGCCTAAATATCTGTCACCCATTAAATCATACCTTTTTTCACAGTTCCAGGAGACTGCAAGCTAAACAATGGAAGTCTCTTGTGGTGCCACCAGACAGCCTCATGTATTTCCCTGCAACTTGTAAAGATCACTAGAGTGGAAAGCACATTACAAACATCAGAACAAACAAACAAGCAAAAGACAATTTTAATTTATTCCTCAGCCATGTCATGTAAATGAATGCATTTTTTTCTACTTGTTGACCAGAAAGCTTTTTACCTCTGCTCTCCAAGTAATTCAACCATCAGCCAGGAAAAACCTTTTTGATTCTCTGCATTTACCTCATGACGAAGAGCCACCCCTTGCGTTTCACGTGATTGTTTAAATGTAAATTCACCATTGAGGGGGGATCGCTCAGGCTGAGTCCTGAGGAACTGCAGCTGCTACAGGCTGAATTTCTGCCCTCACTTACTGTGAGGAAGCCACAGCTACAGACACAGCCACACAGATTTTACAAGTCATCATCGTATTGGAGATCACTTTGGCTGTTCAGTGCTCTGATGCCAAAAAGTAGACGAGGCAGAGAGAACTGTCCCTGAACTCACAGGAAGCAAAGTAAAACATAGGGTGCAATTTTGGGCAGAGAGGCAGGTCCCAGGTATCCTTACAGCCCAGAGAATGCTCTGGGTTGTTCTAAGCAGTCAGAACAGTTTGCAAAAAGGCTTTACTGAAGCGGCCTGTCCAAGCCTGTTAGAAGTCACACATTTAGCCCCCATGATCCCAAGGCTGTGTAATCCTGTTAGTGTGATCTGTCACAGTCCACACCTGAACAGGTACCTGTGCAACACAGAGTACTCCTATCAGGCATCTGGTGCTCTGTTAAGGTCTGATTGCCAGCTATCAGAGCACTATTGAAATTGCTGTGAGATACTCTGGCAGTGTCTGAAGCCTGGAAGAGCTAAGGTGCGAGGTTTCTTCCTGGAGCACATCTGTCTTCACGGCATCAAAGCTCACCATCGCTCCCAGAGCCAAGAGAACCTGCCCCCTCTGTGCAGGCAGCAGCCCTGCCGTGGTGCAGGTAAGACACAAGCAAAGCTCTTCGCTGCCTCTCTGCTCCTTTTCCACATTAGGCACAGAGTGACTTCTGCCGCTTTCCTAAGGAGACTGTCATGATGCCAGTGCCTTGTTTTCAATACTCCCCTCTGATGGCAAAGTGTGACAAAGTGGGAGCATTTACAGCATTTGCTGTTGGGGGATTTATGAGTTTATTCAACACTTAACTAAGATGTCTCTCCAGTTGTACTCAGCCGAGATCCATAAAGTAGAGTATCCATTTAGCATTATCAAGTATATTACATGGAAGGAGCTAAATTACATACCATAATAAAGCCAGATGAACTGATGACAAAAGTGAGTCAACAGCTGAATTAGGCTTTGTGCAGAAAAAGTATCAGTTCAGTAGGGTTGTTTTTTTCCCCCTCAACTGTATATAACAGTATTGCCATTAAAATGATGGCTAAGAGGACAAAACTTGACATCTTGGGTATATCCAACCTGAGTTCCCACGTGGCACACGACCATCAGCAATTCCCAGGCAATAGTGGCACCCCAGGAGTCATCAATTGACATTTCTGGAGCTCTCTGAGGGCTTTGCTGGTTTAACAACAGTGATGCCAGAAAAGGGGCAACCATCACTGGCTCGCTGTGTTCAACCTGGACAAGATACTTGGGGTTTTGCTTCCACTTTCACCACCTGAAAAAGAACAAAAGTCAGTTTTCACTTGCAAGAGGCTGTCTCGTGGGGTACACAGATGAATAACAAACCACCTCAAAATCTCGGCTGCAAATTCCACTTGGGTTTTGGTGGGAGAGCTGACAGAGCTCTGATAGGAGCAGTGCATTTCTGGGCAGGCTCAGACCCAGATATTAACCATTTAAGCAGCTTCCTTGGGGATTGGCAGTGCTTCCTTTGTTTGTGCATCTGTCTGAGAATGCCTGACACATTCTGAACTAGACTATCTGTAACTTACAGTATTCCTTCAGTGCCATCAGGGTCTGAGGTTTGCAGCACACCTCTAAAGCAGTTGTGACTGCAGCTATTAACCCAAAAGTTGTGGCTTCTGAGGCAGCAAGATCCCAGGGCAGCCACAGAACCCGGGCCACAACAACAACAGAACCCAACAAATTGCACCAGTTCTGCTCTGGCTGCCTACAGGCTCTTCGTGCCAAGGGCTGTGCCAGCTCTCTTTTCCAGGCACTGAACCACCCCAATAAACAGTGCTTTTTCTGAATGACTGACGGCTGGGAATGGATGTTGTTTCTCCCTGTTCCCCTCTGTGGATTTCCATAACATACCCTCTGTTACTGTAACTCTTGCTAGAGGAAAAAAAAAAAAAAGATGAGAAATTAAAAAAACCGCAAGCTTACACAATCTAAGACTGAAATCAATTTTTTCAGGCCAGCCACAGAGTTCTGCAAGGTTTTCATTCGGTGAGCATCAAACGAGACTGAAAGGCAATCAAAAACTGCCCAGGAAGTGCCATAAAGTCTTGATTTGTTCCCACCACTCTATTCTCAAGAAACTCGCCCATGTTGCAGCTTTTAGTGGTTATGACTTGACCCCGTTTAACCCTAATCACAGCTCCCTCCCTGTAAGCACTTTGCCACACTGCTTTTCCAGGACCAACAGCATGTTTATGGAGTGAAAACCACCTCCCCTCATCTGTCCCAGCTCTCTGTGCAAGCCAGCAAGTTTCCCAGGGTAACTCCAGGGCAACATAATACCCGGAATAACCTAATGGCTCTGATTGAAGGCCAAAACCAAATCACACCTCTAGAACTTAGAGCTAATCCTTTACTACACACAGGCTCTGTTCATTCAACTTGTCACTAGTAGTTGATCAAGCACTGACAGTGTTGGAACTGATGTTCTTTTTATATATCAAGCCTCACCTCATCATCTCTCAGGAAATTTTAGGGGAAAGAAGAGTGCAGTTAAGCATGTTCAAAGGTCCTTTTATGGACAAAAGCCAATTCTGAATCTGCAGAAAATGTTCAGACTTTGCTTTTACCAGAGGAGCAAGGAACAAAACTTCTGAACAGCAGATTGGCAAGTCAGTCCTTTCTTGCCTCTCCCTCCACTGCTGTGAAAGCCACTTACACTTGCACTTAGGGAATGCAGAGCTCACAGCTCCCATGGAGAAGAACACCCAGACGTTTTCAAATGCAATAAATGTAACAATTACAGTCTCTCTCTGCAGAGGTTGTCCATCGATGGCAGCTGCACTCAGAGCCTCTCTGGCAGAGTGCTCTCACCAAAGCTCAAGCTGTTTAATCCCATATCTTTGATGCATGCTTAAGCCTAAGTAGTATTTCTAATAAAGGCCTAACCCACAGCCAAGTCTTCCACTGTAGTTCCTGTGTGCTTAAATCCACCAGGACTACAAGGCAGGCAGGGTAAGTACAGGTTTTGCAAAAGTTTCTCCAGCCAGTATTACTCCTCTTACACAAGTCTCAAACGATCAGTTTAATGGCCTCATTTTAAAAACAAGTCCCTTGCCTCAGGAGGCTTGGAAAGCTCTGTGCTGGTGACTATTTGACCTTTCCCTCATCGTTACTGGGCAAACCGAGTTGACAAACTCGAGGAAGGGAGTTCAAAACCCAAACTGTTCAATTGTCAGGCCTTCAAAATGAAATTTGTCTTGAGCAAGCCATCTGTGGAGGAAGAAGGGAATGCAGCTGGAGAGGAACAGCAGCAGCTTTTAGCACAGGTGGACAAAAATAAACGTGTCTGTTCCCAGTGGCAGGTATAAATGGCATTTAGTCTGCTCATTTATTACCCCGATGTGGTTGTTACAGGCCAGCCCAAGGGATGCTGGGCAGGTTAATGCAGGGCACTGGGAGCCATGGGCATCCTGAGATGTATAAACAGGAACAAAGAGACAGACCTGCTTCTGTTGGGGTCAGGTCTCTGCTGTCCATCAGCTTGGCATTGCTCCAGGCAAGCACAAAGCCCCAGTGGGAATGCAGGGGCAGGGGGACACTTCTCCTCACCCATCCTTTGCAAGACTAAGAGCTGGCATCAATCTGCTGGAAAGAGAACTCCTTGAGAACACAGTCCAACAGACCACTGCAAACACTTACTGGAAGGGTCTTGTTCAACCTGCACACACACACAACATGAAAATCAATAAAATGAGAGGGGAAAAACAGATATAGCTTTCCTTCATTGGTTTTGTTTTTCAAATAGGTTTAGGTGAGTCTTCAACTAAAATAGGTTGAGAAAAACACTGCCCTGTCGCCTTCCTTTGCCAAGGCAGGAGCATCCACACCTACAACACTCCTGACAGACTGTTGCTTTCACCCAATCACTTCAGCTCATCTCAGAATTCATCAGGGTCACTCTCAAGAGGCCCTTTGTTAACAACCTCCTGACTAATGCAGCACTTTCTTGTGCTGAGAAAGTCTTACAGGAATATTTTGCATTTTTAACATGTGACTTAGCAGAGGCAGTCAAGGGGAACACAAACTAATTGTCGGCCAAGGATTTAAGGGGGAAGAAATAAAACCTGTTACCTGGCTCAGAGGATGGGCAATTTAACCCTGTAACTGGGTGCTAGCAGCAACAGAAACAGGGCTCCCTGCCAGCTCCCACAAAAAGCAGCAGGAACAGTGTGAGCCTCACACTGTACCTGCCTTAAAACCTACCACAGGACCTGTCTGCATGAACTTGACTTTTTGTCTTACAGTGCCAGTTGTAGCCAAGGCCTCCACAGTGCAGGGTCTGCAATTCAACCACGTCATGATGGATTTTTCCTTTCATTTGATTCCTAAGCTTCCTACCTAGCCATGTTGCTGGATTCCTGATTTTTCTGGTACGAGAGCAGTAGGTGACTCATCCTCTTGCCCTGATCATTCCTCAGGTGGAAGTCTTCTCTCCTCCCCACCTGTCGTTCTGTCTCTGAGCAGCGCACACAGCTCACAACAACATCAAGGCTCTGCCTGCACAGGGAAAGCAAACTGTGGCAGGTGATGTTTTGTTGTAAATGCAGCATCAACCTGAGCCACGTGTGCTGCGAGAGCTGCTTGGATCCCACTCCGCAGCACAAGAGCCTCCTTAGAGACAAACAGAGAGGCTCCAGATAAATACACATTATGATACATCAGCCTTAAGTGGAGGTGACACAGTGGGTTCTGAGCCGAGGCAAAACACAACGTAAACAGGTTAAATAATTAGGCAATCAGTTTGCCTGGGTTTTGTTCCCTGTAGCCAGAGGATGTCTTTGATAGATGGCAGTGTATTTTTACTCACTGTAAATGGCATTAGGAGGTGGTTGCTGCATTATACCCTTAAGGTTAACAGATGTTTTATCCCAGCTGTGTGGGACAATCACTGTGTATGCTCTTCATGGAGCAGCAAGTTAGATTACCTAGAGATTTAAAACATTTTATAGATCCTGTTAACAAAGCAGGAAGGAAAAGGAGAGGGGAATGTAGGGGACAAAAAGACCAAAACCAAAACAAAAAAACCCAGCCTCATTCTTCCTTCACAAGTCACGTCAACCATATCTATATTACCGCTAAAGGAAAATTTTGGCTGTGTCCAGTAAGGAACAACCTGAGAGAGACTGTTTCAAGTGAAGCTCATGTGGGGGCTTGCACGCAATATGTAATGCAGGTAGTGCTATTGAGATGGTGAATACAATGAAAGTGCAAGCTGTGATTAAACACTGGCTTATTTAACTTATCTGTTAGCAGCAGTGTAAAGTCAGTTTTAATGCTAAGCTGCCATTGCTGAAACACATCACAAATGGAGGCCCTTCTTTTCTTCTTTTTTTTGGCATTTATGTTCACTTGTTGGTGCTAGCAGAGCCAGGATTTCTAAACTCTTCATTTCCTCCATTCATCCTTCTCATTAGAGGACTGTTTTCTGAAAGCAAACATAAGACACCAGAAGGACAAGTGCAGATAAATTGGTGAAATAGCTAATGAAGTTTTAGAAGCAGCCACAGAGTAACTCCACTGCTTTAACACTTCTGCACATGAGGACAAGGCAGTCAGTGTGAAAGCACACACCATGTGCTGAATGTACAGAGTAAGGCCCCTCATGGCATTTTCACTGGAGTTCAGAGACTCTGCTGTGCCTTGGAGGCCTCATTACAAGCAGCCTGTAGCCTGGTATTATTGAAGGAGGCTTGGAGAACAGGAGGGGAAGGAGGAAAGCCCATTTACTACAAAGTGTGTGAAAATAACCACCTACACTGGTTGGCTTTTTTTTTTCCCTTCCCCGATGTGTGTAAAGGAATAACCAAGACTGACCTCTTGTTCTACCACTCTGCTACCTACTGAAATTAGGGCTAGAAGCAGCCAGAAGTTAAAACTATTAGACTACTCTGTGGATGAAGTTCTGTGTGCACACACTCTAGATCCAGGAGGATTTATGAGCCCATTTCCCACAGATGCCAATGGAAGGTTACTCAAACATGGCAGTAATTGAGGGACTGCAGGTGAGAAATCTCTGTCTATGAAATAACACTGCACAGCAAAATCTGCTCCACGAAACCCACAAGTTGCAAATGCATGAGTTTAACAAAAACATTTTCTAATTTCTCATAATTGTGACTGGGGAGGAATAGTGGATATTGTAGAAGGGAAATGCTTAACATTAATAAAAATGTCATGTGCGTAAACCCAGCTTCTGTTTCCCACAAAGTATGTTGTCCACTGTTCTCTCTCATTTCACAAAATCATATTAGAGGAATCTGAAAATAAACAACAAAAAATTCAATTGTCTGACTCATGCTTTAGGCTGAGGAAAACAGAAAGCAATCTGAAAAAATTAAAAACCCCAAAACATTAGGCAAGTGATTCAATAAAGAAAACCTTGAGCAGCTCCATGACCTGCAGAAGGTTGCTTGGAACAACAGCACCATCCCCTGCCCGCACGGTGAACGGCACAGGCATCACCTGGAGAGAGTGACACTCCTGCCCCCTTTGGGAAATGGGGATTCGACTCACTCGTTCCACCGACACCCAGAGGAGCCTGAGCTGTAACTACAGACGCTGAAGGACTGGGAGCAAACCCCTCCACCGAGCTCTTTTCGCTGGGTATAACAAGACTTCTTGCAGGCGGGACTGGAAACCCCTTTGTGGTTTGTTTGCTTTATTTGCAGCCACTCCACGAGGTTTGGGTGTTTGTGCAGATGCTCTGTCAGAGAGGAGAAAACAACCACACGACTAAAAGCTTTACTGAGTCAAGGAGATGAAGCCTTTCACTCACAAGTCAGAAATGCAGCATCAGGAGCACTGAACTACAGTTACCTGACAGGTGAGTTATCTACAAAGTGCTTTTCAGTCACATTCCACATACCTGTTCCAGGCTCTGGATTCTTTTTCAACAACATCAGTTTTACCATAGACTTTCTGAAGATTCTTTTTTCATTTAAAGCTTGCAAGACACAGAAGGGGTTAATTACAGAGGAGCAAGTTACTATTTCAGATGAAAGGCACCCAGGGGAGCAGCATGTTGTGCACCAGCCACCCCACCACCTCTCCCTGAATGCCAAATAGAGGCAGATGAGAGACTGCCTGATACAAATGTGTGGCTATGGACACAGGGATAAAAAGGGGAAAAAAACTACTGGAGCTGTGAAAAGGTCCCATTATCCTTCTGACAGGACAGAAATCATCACATGAACAGCAGAGAAACCAGCCCGTGGGTTAGCTGAGGACCGACCTAATCTCATTTCTCCACATCCAGTCACAAGCTTGAAATGAAGACACAGTACAAGAGTTTGTGCCCTGTCCTGGTCCAGCGGTCCCACCTCTGCCCAGCCTGTTCCTCTTTGGAGGGCCAGGGCAAGGGGGACACAAGAGCTCTAAGGCTAAAAGGTGGCATTTGTAAAGGGCACCAGAAATAGCCCCACATACAAGACAAGCCACCATCACACTCCTCACTGCAATGACTCCCCAGCTCTCTGGTACGCTGCTGATGTTTGACTCTTAGATGTACTGCACACTAAACCAGAAGGGAGAGGAGTTATTGCTTAGAGCCCCTCATGCATAATATTGCCTTGTTCATAAATGATTGCTTTCAAGACAGATTTGAGTAAATGAACACCCACAGCTGAGAGAGAGTTGGTGTGGGATAAAGAAACAATAAGAATAGTACTTATCATGAATATAAATCAATCCAAATCATAATTTCATATGCATCAATAAAAATTGAGGGGAAGAGAATCATAAGAAGCTAATAAATTTCACTTCCCCCCCCAAATGCACTGTGTGTAACAGTGAAAAGATAAACATGTGATGAAAACAAACAGAGAATATCATCTTTTTTCATAATAAAATAGTAGCTGATAAAACACTTTCCTGTGGGGGAAAGGGGGACAAAAGGAGGTGAGACAGTCCGCTCTTCAGGTGAAACAGTATTTGAATTACTGAAGTCTGCTTTAAAACAGGTTCTTCATAGGCAGCAAGGGCTGAGTTCAGTGCTCATGCTCCAATTTGCTCCTGACTGAGCAAAGAGACTGATGTGCTGAGAAATCCTATCAACGTTGTGCCAGAAACGAGACGAACACAAATTTCATAAATCAAAATCAGAGGAGGGAGAGAAAAAAAACAAGCACACCAATGATTAATTATTGCCACAAAGGAAGTAATTGACTCATTGGCAGCTGTAGTTGAAAGCCCTCTTAAGAATACACTATCCTGGAGATTCCAAATTTTGTATTCTTAAAAGGATGTTGCATACTAAATACTAGAAATATTATAATTCAATAAAATCCTTTCCATTTTAATTAGACTTCTTAGAGAAAATGTAGGTTTGTCAGACTTTGTTTTCTCTGCTTAATTATTTCAAAAAGGGAATTTCAAAGCCTTCTGCCCATTTGCACCTTAAAGCTTTCTGCAGATGGCTGACATTATACTGACCCCTAACACAACTCCTGTTTGGAGTTAGTACTTACAATTCCTGGCAGTAATTTAGGTCATCCCATTGAAGCATCAGGTTTGGGACAATGGCTGGACTTTGCTGGGACAGCTTCACACATGAACCAAAAGCTACAAGAGGACTGAAAATAAATCATGCAGATCAGGTGCTACTTTCCCTAAAAACTCTAAAGGAACTGAGAGGAGCTGAAAAATTAAATCCACTGTCCAGTCTCTAAAGCACTAGAAAGCAGTGCCTTAGGAAATATTTCTGTGCATGATTTTGCCTTGGCAAATATTAAATCACTTTAAAAAAAACAGTTAAAACCCCCCAAACCACCACAAACCCACAAACTTTCCTGTCATCCCAAGGCAGTGGCCATGCTAAGCCTGCAGTGTGTGCAGCTGGCCATGCCATTTAAGGATGACTAGTTGTACATTAACCATCTCCACTAACACAACTATTACTGCTTGAACATTATTATCATGCTATTTGGAAAAGATGCTCTCATATTCCAAGCTGCTGCACTATTCCACTCTGACAAACTGGAAAAACACAGTAAAAGTGGAAGAGGAAAAGTTATGATTAAAGCAAAGTCACGAGATTCATGCAATCTGATTTCAAACACCACTTTGAGTTCAAATTTAACCCATGTTTCTTAATTTGGGTCTATACCTGCAGAAAGCAATTTGAAGAACTCCTTTGTTGATACTATGCTGGTTTTAAGTTTAAGTCTTAAATTTGCACTAAAAGAAGCAGAGAAGAGAAGGAGAGTGAGAGTGCATGTCTGTGACAGAATGGAAAACAAAGAAAGTTTTAGAGCAGGTAAGGCTTTCGTTAACATATTTACTTCTAAAAAGAGCTTTCTATTATATATTGAAAACCAAGCACTTAGTAGCAGGAGATCATGACAGTACTAATTCATACGTACAACAAAAAATTAAAACATTACATTTATTCAATATGAAAGTTTAAAACCCCTAATAACCTGTGAAGAATCAATTTCAACAGGACTATCAAGAAGTGCAGTTCCACAGATAACTGATAAGCTCAGTTTAGAACCACAGTGTTCAGCCCTTACAATGCATGAAACAGAAGATTCCTTATTCTCCTTACACATGCCAGTTTAATTTTCAGAGCCAGGCACAGATGAGGAACTAAAGCAGAGAATTTAAGGCAGCCCATGTAACAGGCTGGTGCTTCTCTCAGCCTGTGCTTTGCTCCCTGCTAACCTGATGGCAGTGGTGCTGCAGCCATCCTCTTGTCCCCCGAGATCCCTGAAGGACATCACTGCTTCCAGCCCAGCAATCTTTGGCTGGTCCTACAATGCAGCACATCTGTTCTGCTTTGGCACTGCACAACAGCTGTCCTTCCTTCCCCCGGCTTTGGAGGAAAAGAGAGAGACAAAACAGCAAAAAATGATAACAGCAAGCACCAGTAATTTGGGGTTCCAACTACATGAACAGCAGCATCACCACAGCACCCATGTACTAGTCTAGACATGACGATGGAGAGCTGCAAACATCATATATGTTCTTAGAAGCCTGAAAAGTAGTAGAAAATACCAACAATTTGAAGTAGTGGTATCACATTAAAGGGAAAATAGATTAAAAAACACATACAACTGTGATGAGAGGGGGAAACATTTATTGGTCCTTTAGATTTCCAATGATTGCTTGTATTACGTTCAGCAAACTTACTCAAACATTGCATACAAAGGATATCTTTTCTTGGTTTGCCATGGTAGAACTAGCTTAACATTCACTGGAAATGCAAGAAATGAAAGCAAAAAAAGGATAATGTTCACATTGTTAGTGCAATACATGATTATTTTTTCCTATTTCAGCAGAACACTTGGTTCTCAGCATCCATGTTCCACGAAGATGACTCTTGCTTGTCACAGAAGGCACTTGGAATTTCTGTCAGGTGGGAAGCGGGGAAGAAGAGGGCTCACTTGGATAACAATATGCTCATTCCTAATAAGAGCAATGCTAGTATAAATTCAAGCAGCCACAAAGCATTAAGGTACAAAAACTTAGCCAGCCATGCCAACTACAGGGCTGCAAAGCTGGAGCACAGCAGAGCCTCGCTTTCCCCATCACTCATCGTCTCCACCACAGAGGAGCAGCAGCGCTTTCCTGTAGTCCCCAGACGTGTCTTTCTGTTAACACACAGAGCAGCCGCCGTGAGTCACCAGAGGGACCAGCCAAGGAGGGCCCCAGCACATCACACCCACAGGAAATCCACAGGGATGACTCTCCGCCCAGGAACGACACAAGGAAATTCTCTGCCTCTCATAGCAGCGCTGTACTTACACAGACAGACCTTCAGAAACTAAAAAAAACACCTCCAAAAGCTTTACTAGGGCTGAGCTACCCATTGCTTATCCCAATGCATTTGTCTGCAGAGGACAACGCCCAAAGGAGAAGCCCAAAGCGGCACCAAAAGCAGCAGCATTTGATGGGCAAAGTGCACCTGCCATGGCTCAGAAAAGGCCCCAGCCCTGCTCGCTGCAGTCAGTGGCAACCTCTGATACAAAATCCACAGGACAGCTGTATGGCAGGGTCAAAAGCAGCTCCACCCAGGCTAATTATGGAGCCTAACATCAGGAATGATAAGAGAGAATTGTAAAAAGCAGCATTTAAAAATAAAACAAGAAAAAAAATCCTAGGAAAGAAAAGCATTTTTGGCTTCAGCTGTGCAGCAACAGCTGGCTCTGGATTCCTTGCTGACTCTTTCCCATCCACTCAAAGGAGATTATGATTCAGGCTGGTTCCACAGTGAAATGCTTTCCACTTGGAAACAGTGCAAGAAGTTCCATACCACAACCCAAGATTTAAACCTCAGCCTCATGGTAATGCAGACTCCCAACCCCAGTGTCATTTTCCTGGAGCCAGCATCCCCTCTGAAAGCAGTGACTCTGAGCAACCCAGGCAAGAAAAAGGAAGTGAAGCAGCAGCTAAAATAGGGTGTATGAGTAACTGATTTCAGAAACACACATCATCTCTCCTAGGGAACACTGGAAGGAAACCTTTAGCTTCCCAGAGGAAGTGTCCCCTACTTAAACAATGCAACATGGTACTTGCCAAAACTGCAGACCAACAACCACTGCTCTCAGAGCTCCACGTGTCATCCAGCTCTACTCATATCCCTCCCTTCCCAAGAAAATCAACTGTGGAAACACTGCCACCCTCAATTACCCCTGACAACAGAAGAGGAACTTTACCTGAATCATTTGATACAAGGATTTTGCAAAGTTCTTTCTGAATTCTTGTCTAATATCCAACAGATCAATTTCACTTCTTGAAACCATGACTCTGATCAGGGTGTCATCATCAGTGCCAGCCCCCTAAAGAGAACAGGTTAAGGGATATTAAAACATGAGTTTGCTCTGGACAGATGCTGCAACAAGGCAACAAACACCAACAACCAGGGTACAACATGAAAGCAACAAGTGCAACAATTGGCATCTCAAACCACTCCTGCATTCCATTCCAACTCCAAAACAGAATATTTGGGACAGTATCACAAGACATTCACACTGCAGCATGGAGAACAGAGGACTGACCATACAGGGTGCTCTAATCCCTGGATTTCTCTCAAGTGCCACATGGTCAGAGCTCTCACGTCACATTTCATCTCACAGGCTTCGACCGTGAATGCCCATATAAATTTAAAACGACCCAGTTCCCACATTGCACAGCAGTGGAGCTGGTCACCACAATCAGCATCACATGTAAATCCCCCTTTCAAGGTAATGTGAGACTGCAGAACTGCAGTCAGTTCTGGAATGGGGCACAGAAATCCCAGCAGTGACTAATACAAAGCACGTAACATCGTACCCCGAGACACAGGCAGAGCAACTTGTTCCATGAACTATCCAGCTGTTTATTAAGAAGGCCAGCTTTATAAACCTTTTCCAACCACACAAACACGCTCCACTCTAGTTCATCATTACTGCTTTAAGCATTTCAAGTTCCTGTGCTGGCAGGCTGCGCAGACTCAAGCCCTGGCCCCTCTGCTCAGACAAGGCAGACTCCACACAAGCTCAAGCGATACACATGAGTGTTACATACATGTACACATACATGTAACATACATGTGCTGACCTGCTCATGCACCTCAGGAAAGGACCTGGCAGAGCCCCCAGGATCATCTTCAGCCTAATGTCCAGGGTCACTCAATCCTTTGGGTGTAATATTCTTGGATTACACCTAAAAGTACCCTAGAGCTGCTCAGAAGTTTTGCCATGGATTTTTAGTAGGATCTGACATTAGAATCCCGTAAAAACCAAGCTCTGCCCCACCTAATCATGAAAGCAAATACCGCTCAGTGTTGAACTTTGCTGTGCCAAACTGTTGATTAGAAGTACAAACTTCTCTGCCAAAGTAATACTTGATGGAGAGCTTTCTCATCTGAAGTGCTTAATGATTTTTATTTATATTCAAAAAATCAGGGATCTCACAAGCACATATTCATCAGGCTCCTCATAATAGAAATGTACAGGAATCTAAAGCCTAGAGGAAAACTGCATTCTTCAAAAAATAAAAATTAATAAATATGAAAAAAGCGCCATCCTCCTCATCCAGCTCAGCATACTGGTATAATACTTTGCATTTTTCACCTGAACCTTATTTTACATTGATATCTATAAAAACAGTAAAGCAACTTTTAAAAATTAAGGTATTATTTCATGTCTTGCCACTAATTCTGATGCTGGCACCTCATCAACACAGCCATCTGGTGTCAAACATCCTCGAGGGCTCTCCAGCAAGGGGGAGGGAGGAATTCTGAAAACAATAGACTACCTACCTCGAGTTTAATGAACACTACCCACTGGGAGTTAAAAATACAGTTCTCCCTGCTTATCTCTTCCCATGCAAGAGAAGGTGAGGCCAAACAGAAACACAGATGTGTTGCTAATATGATTTCCCTGCATAGTCTTTTGTAGCTGTTTAAGCCCCTTTCCTCTACTCTGAGTTTCCCTCCTCAAAATGGGATGGATAGTAATCAAAATGCATATCAAAGCCAGCTATGCCTTCAGTCTGCACATCCTCACCTCCAAAACAAGGAGCACTAATTTGCACAGTTTACAATTCAGTTTTTGGTCATCTTTACTTCCTCAGTGTATCCACCACCTAAAGACGCTGTAGCCTATTCAGCTGAAAGCGCCTATTTGCCAATGTAACAGCACCCGGACAAAACCCAACTGATGAGACCGTAAAACATTTGTGATCTGCCAAACCCAATCGAAGTAAACTTTATGGACTGCTTGTATCCTCTCCCAGATCAGCATCCCCTGAACCTTCTGTGGATACTTTGTGATACAGCATCCTGGGAGCATTAAGTGAAAGAAGCAGCTGAGAACAAGCAAAAGGGAGAGAAGTTGTAGCTGGAGAAGATAGAAAACCTGTACATACCTTCATGGCATAGTACAGAGTCTCAGCAAAATAGGCAGGCACACTTCGGATGCATTTCACTGCAAAAAAGGCAAATGATCGAGTTACTGATTGTTATTCAATGCAGGACACCCCTTTATTGCCAGGACAAGGTGTGTGCTACTGGGTCATTCTCTCCAGCGTAGACAATGAAGTATCCAGTTGTCACCTGGTCTATTCCTCTATTACAGCTCTTTGGGTTCTAGGAGTTCAAATATACCATTTATTTCTAATACCAAGAGACTTTGCTAGTCAAATCCCCCTCCCAGTTACAAATCTACCACAACATTGTCCTAGAGAGGTGCCAGGAATACCAGGTGAAGTTTTGTCTCACACAGTTCACCACCTCCCCTCCAGCTACCCTCCGATAAAGGAAGAATAAAGGCCTCTTCTCTAGATACAAAAACAGATCCCAAGTGATTCACTCCCAAAAAGAACCACATTTTCATGCCTCTTCCTGTAACAACTGCTGTTTAAAGAGGCCTGGAAGCAAGCAAAGAAGGCTGGTTCTAGATCTAGTAAGACTTCATTACCAACTGCCAGAAGCAGCTTCTCCAAGTCCCCAGAGGTTTCCCGGTCGATGGTCTCTTCGATTTGGAAGCCAGAAATAGTCATGTACTTGTCAAACACTGCAAAACACAGAGTCCTCAGCCAGGTGCACAGCCAGCATTCCTCCCCGTGCAGGATAATGCCCTCTGTGTGTCATTATCCATCCACTCGTCCTTCCCTCTGCCCCAGTTTCCCATCAGATGGTTACCACACCTGGGGAGCAGCAGCCCCAAGGTTTATTTCCAATGGTCAAACAGCCTTATGGATGGATGAGGAGCAGGGAAAACAGGATTGTCCCTGTCACCAGCTAAGAGAAGCATGCAGTTCTGAACAGGCTGGGTTTCGGGCAGAAGTCTGCAGGCACACAGGAGCCACACTACCTACCCCTCCTTAGGTGGGAAACGCTGCGGGTCCCCAGGATGGTGATGAACTTCTCTTCATCTGTTCCCCACTTCAGCTCCCCAGCTCTAAACAAAACCTGGCGGCAATTCAAGAGACCAAAACAGCAGCATTTGTTCTGTGTCCACATGCCCTGTTGAAAAGCTCTATTTGTCTCACTCTGAGGAGCCTTACTAACAAGCTATAGCTGGAGGGGAAAAAATGAAATAAATTGCCGAGCACTGAACTCATCTTAGAAATAAATGAAAAAATCTTGAATTGACTGTGAAAGCATTTACATGAGTAATGCTGCTTAAGGCCCTCAGACTGACTGCACCGAGTCCCTTTCATAGGCCTGAAGTTTTCTGCAAGTAAGATAATACAGCAGATAAAATCTATTTCCAGTACTGCTTTTCTGCCTTTTTTTCCCCTTCCCTTTTTCAAATCAGACTAGGAAAACTGTCACACATAGACTCTTCAGTGGCAGAGCCATGCTAACTTGGCCCAGGAGGAAGTTTTCCAACACACAGAGGAAAAGGGATTTAGAAGCAGAATTTGTGGGCTGATAAATTCTTACTTGTATGAAACCAGATTTATACCATTTAATTGTTTTAGCACATTCATTGCTCTGCAGGCATGTCATTCTTGATGCCAAGACCAGGTCATAAGTGGCACTTAAGCAAGTAAAGCAATACAAAAAGTTGGAAAGAGCAATACCAGGGGGAAAATGGGGAAGGAAAAAAAAAAAAAAGATAGTCTGAGAAGAAAAAGGTTTTTTCCCTGACACTCAGAAGCCTTTTCCCAAATTGTATGTAAGAAGAAAGGTCTGTACATATAGTATACAAGTTTTTTTTTCTCCCTCCACAGTGAGCAGAGGACAGGCAAAAAGATTACCACCTACACTGAAGGAACCAAATATTTCTCACAAAAACCCCCAAAAAGAAACCTGCTGCACAGTAACTCTGTTGGCCACCTGTCCGTCCAGACTATAAAACGTGAATAAGATGTTATGAACTTCCTATTTATGTCTGTCTCACAATCCTCTCCAGAAGACATTTGTGACTGCTGCATGCTCTTTTTAATATATTGTACAGAGTAAAAAAAGGATTTGGGGGAAAAAGGCACTCCTTCCAAGGATATTTAGTTCAAAAAATACATGCCAAGTTTCCTAAATGAATACCAGCACTGTCCATCCAGTAGCAAAAGAGAAGTCCCAGCACAGCATTCAGAAATGCCAGGAAAACATTTATTTAGAGATACTAAAAGTTGTAAATGACATTTTGTGGGAGCTTTCAGTTCTCACTTGCCTTGCCCCTGGGCAATACCCAAAGTGTACCTCAACTGCATGACTTGAAAGAAGTGATATTCACAAAATCTGTTCCAAAAAGTTAAGCTTTCTCCTCCAGGCACTCTCAGAAAAGTCCCCCAACTGCTTTGAAGTAACATTTATTAATGAGAGACCCAAAAAGTTAAAAATCACCGCTGAGCAAAAAGTTTGCCTCCTAATTATCAATCCTTTCCAGAGTATCACATGACTCAAGGAAAACCTTGGGAAGCCAGAACTAGCCTTACATTTGCATGGTCACGTACCGCAGTTCTGACCACCTGTACCTGCCAACAGTAATTAGAAAGTTACTGGATCTGTTGCAGCTCTGTTGGATGCTGAAGGTAAAGTCCGTGCACTCAAGGTCCCAGCTCAAGCCAAGTGCACACAGCAAAGCAGAGACCATCTGGAAAGGCAGGACTCATTCAGCATCTGGGGATGGCACTTCCTCAATGCAGATGCTCCTTCAAACTCAGTCCAAGAGGCCAGAAGGAACCTGTGCACCTCCCAAGGCTGGGGTCTCATGGGTCCTCTCAGTTACACCAGCCTGCTACAGGCACCACTCAATTTCATGAAACAGCCTAGTTCACCACTCAAACACTTGCCCCACTAATTTTCAAGTTGCAATTTCCACAGCAAATTGACTTTAATAGCAGCAGAACAATGCTTTCTGAATTTAGGTAACAAAGAATAGGCCTGTGCCAGTAAAATATGTCATGCCAGTTTGTCTCTCCATCTTGCTGCGCCATGAGAGGAATACCTTGTTGATCTGACATTCTGCTTTCACCCCTTGTCACTCTGAACAATCTACATATTTTCTTTCGCCTTAACAGGCAATTTATGATAGAAAAGCAGAAAAATAGAGTTAGGTGAAATAATTGAGAGGAAATATGTATTGAGTTTTAATCAAATAGCTGAAATATTGACCATCGCTACAACAAAGCTACTGGAATCCAGCAAGAGACTGCACCAAGGACACCAGTGAGCTGCTGGCCTTCCTTGTCATGCAGAGCACAGTTTTAGAGAGCAATCACAGACAATGGATTAAATTCAGAGAGCAGCTCAAGTCAGGTATGCAGGAAGGAACTGTTAATGGCTCTCAGTTATCCAGCAGTGGGTCCCTCAGCATGACACCACCTCAGCAATTGCAACTCTCCCTTCCACTGACATAACCACTGTTGCATTCAGGCATCTCTTTATATATTAAGCAGAACAAGATATGCCAAAAATTTTAATCCCATCGTTTCAGATTTTGACACTTTTATCCAGAACACTTTTTTGTCCAAAAGCACAGGAAAGCATATTAAGAAACACACAGAGAACCTCAGCAGTTTCCCTCTCACATTTGAACCCTAGCTGTACACCCTCTTTGGAAGATAACACGTAGAAATGCCCCAAAACCCAGGTCATTCACCCACCTGAGCATCCTGCTCAACAAGACCCTCATCAACTCCAACATCAGGATCTCTGTTCCCCTGAAGAGAATTTTTAAGAGGTGTTAAACTGAGGAATTGAAAGCTTAGTCAAAAAAAACCATTTCTGTTACATTCAGACTGTGAGAGTTACTGTGAGAAGTCAACCCCTAACCCAAAATCACCTCATTTTTCCCTTCTGCTTGCACATGTCTGTATGAAATGAATGTTGTCTTCCCATTTTGCCTTCCAAGCCCCACACAGCAGCATCTGCTATACCCCTGGGCATCAGTTCAATTTGTGAGATGGAAGTGACTCATAACAGAGCTCAAGACTGACCCTGCAAGTCAGAGGAATGACTCAGCTCCAGGACCAATCCTGCCTGTGACCAGGCCTATCTGGAACCCAGCTTAGGAATCACCAAGAGACACATATGTATGAAACAGCGAAAAATCACACACACACAAGCCTGCACTGACCTGCAGCAGGACCACCAGCATCCTCTGGAAATGGCCTGAGGTTTCTCCTGTGATCTTATCCTCCAGGTTGGCCTCATACTCTGCAAAAGAGCAACACCCATTCACCACCTTACAGGCTTCCTCACTATTTGGAGGAGAAAGCAAGGAAAAGCAACAAGTTCACTTGACTCACAGCCTGTAGAATCATCTATCAGAAACATCTTCAATAGGCAGGAGATATTCTGCTTTCACTTATAACCCAACGTTAAAGGAAAAGAGGTGGAAAAAAAAAAGGACCTCACACCTAGTACCAGGAGCAGAGGACTCAAAATATTTTCAAGTACAAGGTGACATGCTCTTTGAGGAACTGAAGAGGATACAGATCTGAACATAAGTTAATATATGGCACTCTCAACTGTACAAAAACCATGAGCCCAGACAAGTCTAGTACTAATAAATTTTGCCCTCAGAGATTCTGAATTTGGGCTCAAAATTTCTTAAGAAATAAGAATTTCTTGTGAAGCAGGAATCTGCACAGGGGTAAAACAAATATGTTGAAATTAAACACCACCATTAAAAAGAAAAGCCCACAATGACAGGGTAAAAGCCCCACACATTCCTGTGTTCACACAAACAGCTGCACCTGCTTTTTCACAAATGCACTTGAACAGAACACTGAGCAAAAGGCAAAAAAATCTCTTCTGTTTTTTTATGTGATACCACTTTCGTAGTTTCCAATTACCAAAAATTGCCTTTCAGTCAAAGGGATGAAAATAATGGGTAGAAGAATGAAATGCATTTGAAAGAATTCCAACTACAAAACACAAAACACCATAACTTGCACTCACAGTCCTGAAATAAAAACCCATTTAGTTTACAATCCAAACTTCAGTTTCTTTCAATATGAAGTCTTGCAACAGAGCAGAAAGAATTTCCTCTTATTGAACACATCCATTGGATCACAGATTGAACTTACCTGAAAGATGAGCTACATCATTAACAGGACTGAAGGGAGACCCTTTATTTTATGCAGAAAATTACCTTGCAGATAAACCTGTTTAATCTGGTGCATTTCCGCAGGTGTTCTGGAGGCAAGAATTTCGGTCAACACTTTCTCATTGGTTCCTGCTCCCTGCAGGGGTGCAAGTATCAATCAGTTGACAGAATAACAAAAGGAAAACAAGAATTCCCTTTGACAATTAGAAGCAGCATCAGCTTCTGCACTTGGACCAAATAAAGAGGAAATATTTTCTTCTTTCTTACATATTGTGAGGGTTTTGAAGAGAAGTTCTGGCTTGATTGTTTTCAAAACCAACCCAAAATGAATAAAGGCTCACTGCTGCAGGATTCAGCTGGGCCCTTCCACATTCAGGCACAGCCAGGTGTGCCTCAGTTCTTGGCTGCCACAGTCAGTGACATCCAGAGAACTGAAGGAAGACAGCTGAGTCTCCATTTCAGCTCTGGTTCATGTGCTGTCTGTCACCAGGCAGTACACAGAGACACACGGAGCCACCCAGCAATGATGTCTACCCTTTTGTGAGCAGTGCTGTTAAACAAACCCTCTCTTCCACTGCAAACACACACACTTGACATCAGAATTGCTAACCCAGATAGTTTAGGCTGGTGCATTCAAATGACAGCTGACACAACAGCCACTCTCACTTTCACAAGGGTAAAAATTACAAAAGCCACACCACTATCTTGTTTCCACAAGTCTGAGTCCACTTTGTATGAATAAGCCACTGCTCTTTTGCTTACAAAGGACTCGTTTCACAAAAGGAACACTGAAATGCAATACCGTGCCTTTTTTTGCTTCAGGACACTATTTACTATTTCCTGTAAGAAAAGCATTGACTGCTCCAAGTGCATACAGAGATATGCAACTGCACACAAAGCTACCCAAAATACAAGCCTGCCAGGCTCCATGCAATCATTTCCAGAACCCAGGTTGTTTCAGGAACATGCCTACCCAGCAGGTGAGGCAGGAACCGTGACACGAGCTCTGCTCTAAGGAGCAGCAGTGAAAACTGACAGCACGGAGTTAATGCTCACAGCTCTGTTATCTTGCTCTGAGGTCCCTGCTAGCACATCTCCTTTACTGTTGCCCCCCTCAGATCAACTGCAGCTGGTACCAACATCCTTTCCTGTGCAGGCACGTTCTCAGACTCTATGGGCTCGTGTTTAGTACCTCTTTTTGGTAAGTGACAAGAACAAAACCACTCTTGTTTCAGTATCTCTATTCTGCCTCCTACATCCATCTGTTCTGTCATTTCCCTGTCAGTCTTTAACTCCAAAATCAATAAGCAGAGCTTGGGAATGCTTTTTATTTTCTCTTAATCAACAAGGCCTTTATCAGTTTCTTTGTCAGGTTTCATCTCCCCTTCCCCCAGTGCATATAAAGGCCTTACAGAAAAAGCCCAGGACTGAAGCTTCTATTGTCTGAGCTACTATTTGCTGGGTCACAGGTTCATGAGCACTTGCTTGCACAGTTGACTAAAGCCTACATATTAACCAGCTGGTCATCAGGGATCTTTGGAGTTCATGTGGAAGTGTCAGTCAACAAAGCACCACCTTACACTAGTCAAGTTCAATGTCCTCTACTTGGATCAATTCTGTGAATAACCCAAGGACATCCACATTCTGAAATTCCACAGGCTGATGAGATCAGACAGGTGTGACAGGGAGGGGAAAAAAAGAAAAAGGCACATGGAAGAAAATACACTTAAATTTCTATACATGATATTGTCAATTGTTTGTTTACCTGGCCTGCACTAAACGCATTCAGCTAAAGAGAAATGTTAGAAGGGTAACACTGACAGGGCTATCAACCCTTCCCTCTGTATTACTGAAGGCAGCTTTTAAAGCACATTCAACACTCAGGCAATACCTGCTCATAATTTTGGTGGACACCACTTTACACAAGTACACTGGCCCATCAGTTTTGGAGTTGCACTGCAATCCATCAGGGCAAACCACTGGCTTAAATAGCAGTCAAGAAGAGACAGACAAATAGCACCACACTTGCATGAATGTTTCAAGCTCATCTGCAGCCTATGCATACAGCTGTAGAGCTCTAAAACACAGGCTGCTCACAGCAGAAATATCTAGCACCCACTGCACTTGAGCAGCAAAAACAATTTAAAGGCAACACACTCACTCACTGCATTTAAATCAAAAGGAACAGTTCTTATGTGATGTAGATTTGAATCTGCATCTACAGCAATGCTGCTCTCTTAAGATTACATCATTTCTCATTAAAATAATTTTGCATTAAACATTATACATATCAGATTTCTAAACTACTTCTGAGGATGAAAAAGAAACCAGATCAAACCATGGCATTAGCAGGCATTACCACAACTCTGCTAGCTTTTTTAAAGACTACTTACACTACTTATATCAGCAATCCCCTTAACAATTGAAGTTCATGCCAAAAAAACCCCACAAAACTCCCCAAAAAAACCCAAGAGAGCAACAAGCATTTCACGTACCATTAATTCCCCTCCCTTCTCTTACCTTGATGGCATGCTTCAGTGCATGAGCATCAAAAATGTATGCTGGTCTCATCAAAGACACCATCAATGTTTCAAACTTGCCAGTGAGTTCCTTTTTCAGGTCATCCACGAGATCCTAGTGCAGGACAAACAGTGCTGCAATGAACAGGGACTAACCATTTTACATGGATGCAAGCAAAGAGACACAGCAAAAACAGCACAAGGGACATGTTTTTGTTTTAATTGGTACCTCGACTGAAATGAATAAGGCAGAAGAAAAGGTTACATGGTCATATGGAAAACCCAAAACACACGGTGATTTTTTTAAGCATACGGCAGGGTGGAGGAGAGGGAGAGACAGAAGCAAAACTACATTTGATTTCAAGGAAGGTTTTACACACCCATGCGATGACTGTGCCTCATAGTTTTAAGTAATTATCATAAGCCCCAAACAACTCACTTCTGGAGGTACTTTCTTCTACTTACCCTACCAAATAAGGTTTTAAAGGCAGAAGCAATTTCTTGTCGCTGAGCATTGTTTCTGCTGGTAAGGATCGTCAGCACAGTTTCTTCATCAGTCCCTGAAGTTAGAAAGAACAAAGAGTCACAAACACGCTCTAGGAAACAAACAGCAGTGGCACAGACTCAGAAGGCAGCGAAGGATGCTCTGAAAGCAACAGCCTGCTGACAAACAGCAGAAGCATTTAAAATAACAAATGTCACCATAATCCAAGCTGAGCCACCAGGCTTGGTATTCTACTGTTGCAAAAATATGACTGGAGGACCTGTGTGTTGTTTGCTCTCCATCAGTGCTGTGTCAGACTGTGCTCCAGGCACTAATTATAACATTTAGTCACAGGCTGTATTCCACGCAGAAGCTTTGGGCTCACCAACAATCTGCCAACGCCCAGCAAAACTCAGTCCAGTAGCCCCCAAACACCCCAGAGTACAGAGGTGCGGAGCTACTATCCATTTTACACATAATAGCTTGCAAGGTATTCCTCACAGCATCTCACTAGACCTACTGAATTTGCCTGTAGGCTGAGATGTATCACATATGCCTTCTCCCCTTCCTTCCACAGGTGGCTTCAAAGAAAGCAGCAAACCAGGCTCTGTTCTCCATGGGGAGTTTTGGGGCAGAAAGCTGCCATGTGCATTCACAGCCCACTGGTTAGTCTGCATTCAGGCTGTGTGCTTCTCCCAGGAACTGTACACATGCTTACACACTTTCAGACCACTTCCAGGAGGCTGTCGTGGATTTTCCAAGCAGTTTCTGCCATACTGCTGTAATTCTCCACAGCTGCCGCCTGTAAATCCACAGTCCAGCTACTGTGCTGTAAAACTCTGTGCTGAGAAGCCTGTGGAGTATCCATTTTCTTTTTAACCACCTTCTTTTTTCCCTTATGCTAAGCTAAAAATAAAGATCCTTGAGAGCAGCACAGTCAAAACCAGGACACGCCCAGATTAGGGCACTCCTGGCGCTGTCATTCCATGGCATGTAGACACAGGTCCTACTCTCATCTAATAAAAAAAAAAATGAGTTCAGAAAGGACATTTTCAGAGAAGCAAGAGGCCTCCCCTTCTTGGAAAACAAAAACTGTTCTTACCTATTCCCTTCATGGCCTTACGAAGAGCTTCTGCATCAGCTCTGGCATCAAAAGGAGAGAAGGCTGTCACAGTGCCTCTGGTGTACTAGAGGGGGGAAAAGGGGTCAGGGGAGAGGGAAGAAGACATGAAATAAAATATCACATCTTGCAGTTCTCCATACATGAGCTCAGACCAAACTCAAATCCACAACCCAAAACTGATATTTTTCCTGCGTCTGGCAAAATTACAGTCTGTGAAGTATTTAAACACAGCTCACTCAAGAAGTCCTACTACAGTTTTACTCAGTGGTACCCCAGTTAAATTTGAGGATATTTATATAAGAGCAGTTTGCAGAATTACTATTTACAACACTGGAGACTGCACACAGGAAAATTGCTAAAGTAATTTGAGAATTTAATTGCATAAGTCACATGTGCTAGGAAAGTTGCACAAAGATCTAAGACGTGTCTGTAAATAAGAACTCCCTCTCCACATGGAAAACCTACTGGAGCTCCCAAGAAGTGTCACACTGATTTTTTCCCACTACCTTGCAAATGAGACCTACTGAACTCTGCAATGGCTTTCCATTTTTCATCATGTTGCTTTTGACATAGGCAACTTCTTACACAAGTGACTCAGCCACATTAGTTTACAGCTGAAAAGAAATAACAGTTCAAACACAAGGATAAAAGATCAGCTTGTACAAACACAAAAATAATCCCACTTGGTTTCCATGGAACATGGCTCTTCAGGGAATTTCTCTTTGGACTAAACGCAAAAGGCTACTCATCAAGCTTATGGAAAAGTTTTGCCTTTATTTACACATGATAGTTCAAGAACCTTGAATATACCATATATATGTGCTTAACACAGTAGTTCATTTATAAAATACACGAAGTGAAACAATGGCCAAAAAGGGAAACAGCTGGGCTTGGGGAACAGGAAGGTTTTCCCAACAGCTGAAGGGAATCTCCTGTAAGCATTGCTGTAGTAATCAGTACAGGCAGAGCACTTTTCCACTCTCAAGAGAGAGAGCATGAAAGGAAGTGCCAAGACACCTCCTGAGCCTGGCACCAGATGACTCCACATGCAGCAGAGCCATTTGGCCTCTGGGATCCAGCCCTTCCCCGAAGTCAGCAGTTTCAGGCACTGCGTGCTCTGCTCTGCAGTCAGTGTGCTCAGGCAGGTCAGCCAGGAGAGCAGGGAGAGAACAGAGCAGGCGAGCACCGAGCAGACACTGCCCCGAAGCCTCTGGGGCCACCTCTGTGTCACCAGCACGGACAGACTGCCCGTCCCTCCTGCTGCAGCAGCTGCCAGGACCTCGGTGTGTGTCTGGTGTGTTTTGGCAGAGCAGAACACCAAGTATCACGCTGTTTAATAGCGGCAAGCTTCTTTCTGGGAGATGGTTTCCGATACCCAGCACGGCAATCCCACTGGAACATTCCGCTATTCCCACTACAAAGTTAACTACAAGTTGTTAAGTAGCACTTCAATGCTAGGCAGAGGAATATATATTTATTGTCATCTTCCTAGCTAATTCCAAAGGCTACCATGAAAAAAATCCCAAGGATTTGGGATGCAATTTTATCAACTGAATTTAATTTCGTAAATCAGCTAGAGACCGAAAGCCTCTCCCTCCTTCTCCCTTATTACCACACCAGCCAGTGTGGAGTTATTTGAAAGTGTATTTCCCACTGTTCTGTTTCATATCATCTTAGAATAACTAATATTACAGAACTACCATGATTCTCCTTTGGAAATGACCAACGTCAACAAGTCCCAGAGGACGCAGTTACTGATCTTGAAGTGAAAGTTTTCCTTTGCTTATCTTGTTACAAGCAAGTGGAATTCCTCTTCACAATTCCTAAGTCTTGTGACAATGGCCCAACATTCCTCCATGGCTGTATTAGATAATCAATATGTGAACACCAAAAGCCAGATTAAATCTACCCCTGCATCACCCTTCTCAATCCTTCATTACTCTCTTTTCCAAAGCACCGCATGGAAAGGCCCAACATACACTAACCTCGATGAACAGTTCCTGAAACCTTCTAGTGCAGCTGAAGTCTGAAAGACTTCTCCTGGTGCCTGAGCACCATTTGCATTCCAGACATTCCCTCCTGATGAACAGCACTTACTGGATTTTGGATCCCTGTCAATCAGAACCAAGCCAGTAGTAGTGCTACAGCTCTGCCACCCAGTATAACAAAAAATCTACATCACCTGGGTACCAGAAGGCAAGAGCTGCCTCCTCCCTCCCAAATGTGGCACATTTTGGCCAGAGAAGGAGAGAGCAAGCGCCTGTCCTAAACCACTGAAGCCAAATCTGAAATGAGAGCCATGAACCAGACACTTCTAACAAAACAGATCCATACAAAAGTGTTTCTGACAAAAGCCAGACACTCATTTATCAAGACAACTCGGCTTGAGTTTCAGCATTAAGTAGAATTTAAACTTTTTTTGAAAGTACTGGTACTTGCAGATGGATTGCAGCATCACAGCTGCTACACCATCTAACCTGGTGTGAAAAATGATGAAAGACAACTATTTAACATTTATTCACAAGCTTCATAATTTATTTACCTCTATAAAAAGCTACCCTGTTTTTAGTACCTCCCAAAATATTCCTTGCCATCCCTGTAAACAGAGACACAATAACACTATGACTTCATAGGTCCTTTTTCCTTTGGTTACTAGGTTTCCTACCCAGTGCAGCCCAAAGAATGTCAATAAAATGGGGAAGACACAAATAGTCTTTGATATAAATCTTTTTGTACTTTGGAGCAATCCTTTAATAAATCACAACACCCTATGCTAGGCATTTAAATACAAAGAGAAGCACGACACAGAAGATCAGCAGAAAGTGTATCACAAGACTGTAACAGCCAAAACTGATCCACATTCTTATATTTCTGCATTCTCTGATACAGGGACTGTTGTTAAGGAATCACGTGCACTGCAAGTGCAATTTGTGATTACACGGTAGAAATAAACAGCAGCTTGCATTTTCTCCAGACACCTCCCAATGGAACCAAAGAAGCACCTAGACACACGAACCTGGCATCAAGAGGAAAAAAGAAACAAGGGAAAAAAAGAAAACTTCAAAGCAAGAGATGATTTTGCTTTAGAATTTATGCCTCTCCAAGTGAGGATATTCACTTTCTCTGGTATTTTTTTGAATTCCACTCTAGCAAAAGTTTGCAGAAGGAGAAGATACCTCATCAGGTTAACTTTCTAATGAGCTCAGAGCTACATGAACTTCTCCCAAGAGACAACTTGATATGGCCACCTATCCTGGCAACAGCATTATCTGCAAGATCAACAATAGCCACTTAATGAGGTTCCTTTTAATTTTTCTCACCAAGGACACAAAATATTTCCCACCCACAAGATTCCACATTTAGCCACTGTTCAATACAAGGCATTCATACAAGCAAACAAAAGGCCATACTTGAACTGATCCAGACTTCTTCTACCCTTGCTCTGTACCCATCACAGCAAGTTCTTATCAGTCAGATTTACCACAGATAAAGAGCTACACGCCCCTGCAGCAACAGAAGCAGCATCTCAAAAAATTTGCTGCTGGACAGCCCAGTGTTCAGCGCAAATAAGGGGTCATGAGACTTATTTTTTTTTAAGCAGCCTTCTGTTTACAAGATGGCACAGGAAAACTGTGGAGTGGCAAGAATGGAAATGGAGACTATTTACCAGCACACAGGTTGACAAACAGAAGGTACGCTATTTTCAGCAGACAGGAGAGGGCCCACAGGGTCACATGCTAGAACAAATGGCAGACTGCCCTAAGATCTCTCACAAGAACAGCCACCTTGCAGACAAACGCAACAGTGTTCTCTGCTGAGCTGAAAAGCCTTCACAGCCATTGGAGACCACACAGAGATCCCAGGTCAAACTGTCCTTTAAAACTGACATCACACAAGAAACACACAATTATTTCATTATATCCTCACAAAAAATTCAAGGGCAGTACAACGCAAATTACATTGTGAGTGGATGCAAATGCACACCTTTAAGGACATCTCTACAGAACACCTCTCTAAGCCCAGCAATGCTTCAAATGGTTTGCTTAAACTGGAGGAGTAAGCTCTGGTCAGCAGACTATATTCACATCTGCCCCACTAAATTTAAAATCCTGAAAAAGAACGTAATTACACAACATCTGTGCTGAACTCTGAGTCAGTACGCCACAGAGATACCCCAGATAGGGAGGAGGACAGCAGGAAAAAAAAAAAAAAGAAAAAAAAAGGAAGAGAGTGGGTGGGAGAGAGGGAGAAGAGCAGAGCACACAGCAGCAAGGTGGGAATCAGTGCGGGGACCACTCAAAGAACCTGCCCCCATGAGCAGCCTCAAGAGAGCCAGAGAAAGTGCTTGTACTTCAGAGTGCAGGACAATCCTCTGAAGCACTGCTGGAGCTGGCAGTCCCATTCCTGCTCTCCCAGTCACACGTGCACATGCGGCAGCACAGGAACTCCAGATATAGCACGGAGTGGCCACACCTTCACCAGCAGCAAGTGATCCTTTCCTGGCAGTTTGCAAATGGATACACAAAATACTCCCAAGTTTACAGTGAGGAGAAAAAATTGGGAGTAGCAGCCCAAAACAGATCAGCCCCCAGCAAGCAAGCAGAAAACACACTTGTTGCTCTTTTTCCAGATTTCTGAACTAGCAAACATAGGGTAGCAGTTCCCAGCTTGTTCACTGAGCAGGAAGACATGGTACCATGTGCATCTGATACAATAACAGAGCACTACACATACAGATGTGGGAGAAAAGGCAGCTTGTTAGGACAGCAGTGTTCCTTCAAAGAAAGCAGATAAACACAGCCGTGGAGAGACCAGTCTGTGCAGCACATCACAGCGTGCTGTAGTTTTCCTAAAAAATGAATGACCCTTTTTGTTCTGGACACGGAACACACAGAATTCCACAGGTCTTTGGGAAAAAAACTAAAACAAAACCTCCACAGAACTGAGAAGAACAAGTACTTCAGTGATCAAGACTCCAAATATCTCACCTTTTTCAAAGATCTTACTCTTCAGTGACGTATCTAGACTAAGTTGGATTTCAGCACACTGTGCTGTACAGCCTTTGTGACCCCTGAACTTTTCATTGTACACATAAAGGGCTTCTGTCAATTGGCACTCAACGCTTCATGACTAATGGGCATTTTCATTCTTACCGCAATTTCATGATGCAACAACATTTAGAACAGACACCTGCCATGAGGAATACTTTTATCTTCAACTTTGGTTTTTAGTTTTCTAAAATGGATTACAGGCCACAAAGCTTTAACACTCTCAGTCTTTTATGGCTGCCTAACTGCACAGGCAAACAATAGTACTGACTGGAAAGCAGCCCTCTAAATGTGGAAATTGGAGAACCAGGCCCACCTGGTACAAGACCTCAAGGTTCCAATGGCTTCAACCCACCACCATCCACCACAGTTAAAAACCCAGCCTCAGGTGCCACCTCAGGCAGCAGAAAATTCTATTATGTGAGGACAAGAGGAACTGGTTTGCACTAGTGGAGAAAAAAAATACTCCTTTTAAAAAGGCCCAGAGTTAAAGTTGGAATCTCTGTGGAACAGATAAGACTGTAAATTGTAAGTTTCCATGCTTTTTTTAGAAAGAAGTTACACCAAACCTATAAGCAAAGCTACTTATTCTGTAATAAAAGTCTCATTGTCCAAGTATATCCATCAGATCAGGTGTCCTGCCCTGGCATGGGTAGGGGCTCCTGTTCTCCTAAGATGCATCCTGCAAACCAGGGGTGATATTTAAAGAAGGAAAAATCCCTTCTTTGTCCCTCAAAAAAAAAAAAAACCTACAAAAAAACCTTTAAGGATTTAGAGGAATACTATTAAAAACCTATTTTCTTTAAAAGTACCCTTTCTTTCAAAACCATGTCCAGGCAGAATATGAGTAAACATTCACAGAGGCATTAAGAGACCACTAATCACTCTACTCACTAAGTGCAATTACCCTGACCTTTGGGAAAGCACTCATACGACTAGATTGCTTTCACTTCCTACAGCAATACCAAACCCACAGATAAGCCATTCAACTCTTTATTTTACTTTTCAGAGCGTATCTATTTGATGCAACTACAGAAACAAACGCCGCATTTTTCATGCCTTCTCCCAGGCTCAAACCACAGCAACGAAAGGAAAAAAGCCACCCAAAAGAAGAACCACACGACTGCTCCAAGGCTTCCAGAAAAATTAATGTTAGATACGGGAAAACTGGGGACGGGAGTGCCGAGCCTCCACTAGGCACTGCCACGGCAGTACTTTTTTTTTTATCTCCTTCCTCTTTCAGTGGAAGGAGCCTCCACCCAGGCGCAGTATAAACACAGGGTACCGAAAACTTGGCCAAATTAGTGGAAAGTGGAGGAGAAAAAGGAAAATAAAAAGTTGTCTGACGCGGGACTCACATGATCCCAGTCCCACTCGGGGATGGGGTGGCTTAAGGGAGCCCGAAAATCAACCCGTGAGGAGTAAAAGAAGGCGGGATAAGACGCGGATGTCCCGGGAAGGGACCGCGTTCCCCCGGGGATGCCGCTCTCCTCACCTTCGCCATCTCTGCGATCCTCCGGGTGGGGCCGAGTCCGAGTCTGCAAAGAGAGATGCGACAGTGAGGGACAGCGAGGGACAGCGCCCGGCACTTCCAGCCGCTCCCTGAGCCCCTGCGAGCCTCCGGGAGCGCCGAGGGAAGGAGGAGGGGAGAGGAGCCGGTCCAGCCCCGGCTCTGGCCCCACCCGGGGCGGGCAGCCAGGCTCGGCCGCCTCCCCGGGGCCGCCTGCAGGCAGGGCACCCTGCAAACCCCGGGGCTTTCCCCTCCGTCCCCGCTGTGCCGTGGAAGGGGTGTGATTCGTGCTGTGTCCCTCGGCCGGCACGGACCTTTGGAAGGGAAAGTTACAACAGGCTCCAGCAGCGGGGTGGCTCAAGCCCCCTTCCTTGCTGAAGTCCGTATAAAAATGAGTTCCCCTCAGCCTGGAGGCGGTCACAGCACTGAAGGGCAAGTCTGAAATGAAGACATTTAGTTAAAAAAGCAGGCGTTTCCTTACTGACCGAGGCCGGCTTCCAAGCAAGCCACGTTAGGCAAACAAGAACAGCGCTGGAACAGAGCGTAAAGACCGCAGTTCTAGACCATCGGCATGGCGAGGGGTTTGGGCGATGGCAACTTTTACTTAGTGTGTTCCGGCGGGACCATTTCGGTGCCTCGGGCACAGAGAAGGTGTACCCAGCTCACAGAGCAAGGAGGATGCAGTCTGTCTGCGTGGCCGGGCAATGAGCTGTTCCATGCAAAGCTGCAGACATGCCCCCTCTCCCATACAAGCGCAGCCCAGCTGCGGGTCGGATGAAAGGAGGAAAAGTAACTGCAATGCGAATGGAATTTATTATCCGTGCCAAAATAAAACATGGACTTAATCCCGCTGTGTGAGCATTTTTAACATGTAACAGTCACTGCTGTCTTGCGGCGAGTTGCGCTTACCTCAGAAAACACCGACTGAAACACAGATTGTGGTGTAAACTTAAATATTTTGTACAGCATTCCTTGCTGCCCCAGAAGTGCGCGTTCAGTTCAACAAAAACATGGGACCCACCCAGCCGGCTTCCTTCGCAGAACTGAGGATCAAATGGTTTGCTAAAGTGTCCTGGTTTACTTAGGAAAGTCTGGTTTGAATCTAATCCATTGAGGTGGCATTCCACACATGCTCAAAGGTGCATGAGGGGAATAGCGGGCTGCT
Source organism: Sclerurus mexicanus (assembly GCA_013396755.1). Taxonomy (NCBI): domain Eukaryota; kingdom Metazoa; phylum Chordata; class Aves; order Passeriformes; family Furnariidae; genus Sclerurus; species Sclerurus mexicanus. Next base: position 21,605 of record VWZF01003762.1, on the reverse strand, counting down.
CATAACATGCATCTGAAAAACGTACATATGGATTAGATGTAGAATAACACTATAAAAGAAAACATTACGACTATCAAATGGTTTTTTAAAAAAAGTAGTTGACATTGAAATGGGCTGCTTTTAGTTTAAGCAAAATCTTGCTCAGTCATATCCCCCTCTTTCTGAAAAATTAGCTCTTTTCCTCCTTACACATGGTATCCAGAGCAGGCACAGGCCACACTGGATCATATTTCAAGCTTCACTATCTAGAAAACACACACATAAGGAAATGCAGTGGGATCTAAACCTGCCCCGTTTAACGCACTCCAAAATCCCGTCAATCAGAGTGGGGCACATAAACACAGTGGTAACAGTGTCTGCAGTGCCAAATGGCACAGTGTGGGCACTGCCAATGGGAGGCAAACCTCCCTAGTGACTCAGAGGAGGGATAAGGAAGAGTTATTGAGTAACATGAAAGTTTAAAAAAAAGATATATCGGTATCATGTGAACAATTAATAAGACTCTAGAAACTAAAAAAGCTGTAGTCATTGCCATTCTGAAATAGGTTAAAAGAATCTCTACTACAGTAAGGATCATACACAAAGATTAGTATGTTACCTTTACTGATAGAACCCTCACAAATGAAACAAACCCTTGCATAATTTGGGAAAAGGTGTCAATTTGTCTAACAAATTATGCAGCAGTTAGCATGTGGAATGCAACTGCACTGCCTCAAAGACGGCAGCTCTGCCTCCTCTCCCCTCCTCAGCCCCTCCTGGACCCCAGCACTGCAATCCAAGCTTTGAACCCTTGGCTCCCTGTAATGCTGAGTATAGTTTAAACCAGGCACTGCAACACAACGTGCTATCCCAGTGAAAGTGTTGCAAGTGTGTCATGTGTGTAATACCACATTAAGAGGCAAGGGGGGAAAGTTTTTGTCACCACCTCTTCTCATCCCTTCTGATATAGGATGGGTTCTTCTGGATTGTAGGATTTTTATTTCCTATGCCTTATTTAATATCCTTACTACTTTATAGCAACTCTCAAATTTAAGGAAATTATCAAACAGATGTATTGAATTCCATTTTTCCCTTTAAACTTTGTGTTGGGGATTATGGGTTTGGAATCAAACTAACACATGCCTTCTATTCTGCAGTAAGTGCCTCTGTGTACACTTACTCCTCATTTCCAGTGGGAGAAACTTACTTTATTTCAATTCAAGGTAGTTGAAATAGTTTTTCACTCTCCTACCTTTGACCGTCTTACACACAGTAACTCATTATTCCAATCTCTGTAACAGTCTTACTCTTATCCAAGCATGAGGTAATGTTCAGTCAATGGAAGATAACCTCTGGATGCCTAATCAGCAAAGGACAGAGGAAAGAATCTTGGATGTGAGAAGACAGAATATTTTCCTGGTCTGGAAGGGGTCTGAAATATACGATGCAGGATGAATTGCAACAGTAGGAAAAGGTTAATCAAGAAAGAGAAAGATCCTCTTGCCAATAGGTGACATTAGGAGTAAAAATCTACTCCAATCAATATAACATGTTATCCATGTGTGTTTAAGCAAAGAAATATTTGCATAGCCTCATGAAGCCAGGAGGCCTGGGGGAGCACAGGGAAATGTTGGAGTGAGGCCATGGGAAAGACTCGCCAGACCATTTGGCAAGGGCAGAAGTTTGGAAAAGAACCAAACCACCACCTAAATCTGATCATCACAGAATTTCAGCCTTTGCATCAATTTGAGCACAGAGGATAAAAGCAGGAGTAGCTTATGAGCAAGCCCAGAATGAACCTGAAGGCGTGAACATATAACTGGAGGGAAATGCATTTTGCACTGACTGCCTGCAGTGGAAACAATTCAAGTTAGGCTGAAGCAGTTAAAGACAGTGACTCATAAGAACCAGATGCAGGACCTTCATGGTCACCACGAGCATGGCAGCAGCTTTAGTAGTCAACAGTGTTCAGCCACAAGTCACAAGTAAGCCTTCTAGATTTAGTATAATACTTTTTCCATTTTTTTTAAAAATGAAGACAACTTTTCACACAAACAAAACCAGATTAGGTGATAGCAGTCTTTCCACCTTCCAAGCCCCTCCCTGCTCTTTGCATCTTCAAACACTGCTAAAATCTTACCAGGATGTAACAGTCTGTTTCCCAGGGCTGCTGCTGGCACAGTGCACTTGCATTTCTCCTGTAACACAGGGCTGCAAACACCTGGAATGATAAACAACAATTAAACATGAGAGGCAGAGTGGCAGTACCTTGATGATGTATTTAGCTCTGCCACAAACTGGGGCTTTGCAAGCAGGGTCCATCAGTTCCCAGTGCACTTCAAGGTAGAGGTCTTACCCATACAGAGTGAAATTCTGGGCTTGGTCCCAAAGTCACACTTCCAAAGGGAAACAAAATGCTGAAATACCACACTGAGGCTCAATGTGCCTTGATTAAGGAACCAGGAAGCCTTCAGCAGCCAGAAAGCTGAAAAGCCAAAAAATCCCAAACCTCAGTATAACCTGCACCTCTTGGCCTTGGTTCAAGAGCCTGTGGGCAGGACCGCGTGTCACACCAAGGACAGAGCTAGTGTGCATGTGCTACCCGAAGCACCATGATCTCAGCAAACCTTCTCACTGCTGTATGAAACTCAGAGAGGCAAGAACGTCTAGGCATATTTATTTAAATTAAAAAAGCAAGTAAATTCTCCTGGAGTGGTGACCACGTTATACAGTCCAAAATTGCCATCACACAACAGTTGCCCAACAGAGTTGCTGCAGTTGTAACCGCACAGGAATCATCAGATAGGTGAAATAATTAACTTGATACAGGGTTTTCCAAGTCTTCTTGTAGCACTAAAACATCTGCATGTTTTTCAGAAATAATGTAAAATTGTGAGGGGATGAAAAGCCAGCACAAAAGCAGCTCATTTCAAAAGCATGTCCCTCTTGCAGTTACTGTCAACAGCAGGCTGCTAGATCATGCAAAGACCAATAACCTCAGTTTTTAAAAAATAAATGCAGAGGGATGGTTTGCTGTACCAAGAGTCTTCCAGTGGGTATCCTCATCTCCTGCCCAAAAGCATCATACATCATTTTGCTACCAATACTGTCCCTGAGCTATTACATGAGTCTACATAGCTACCTTTAAATGCATCACAGAAGAGAATAAAAGAGCGAGGCCCACATTAAAGGCAAGTTTGCTCTGCTATATATCCAGTGGCTGCTGAAAAGGGAAAGGTCCTTCAATTTATCTGACAGAGCTGGAGCACAGGAATCATGTTAGAGCACATTTCACATGATATGGAAAGGCCAAGGCCTTTTAGTGCCCTACTTAAAACATTTTATTTTAAAGAAATCCTACTGCCAAATATTTAGAAACCCTATTATAGAGGCACAGAAGTGCAATAGGTCTGCCAAGGGAGATTTTCAGCCTTGGGAAATTTCATGGGGCAGACAGTTTCCTTATGGAATTATAACTGAACATCAATCTCAAAGGCTTTTCCACACTTCAATGCCTCTTTGGAAGTAAAACAGTCAAAACTGCTTGATGAACCACGAGTCAGAAGCAAAGGTGAGGGAGGGAAAAATAGAGCCATTTCAAGTTCATGCTTTGATTAACACTGACAGAGAAAAAATGGGTTTTGTTCCAGCCTGGTGCCAGTGGATGGCAATTTCCCAATGCCTCCTTTCCCTCTGCTCCTACTTGAGGACATCAAACAGTTCAGCACACATGGAGAGCTCTGTGCTGCACTCAAGCACCTTGGATGGAAGGCATGAGGAGAACAATAAGCATTAACACTATTAAAATAAGGGACAAGATGGGAGGGGTTTACTGGTTTACAGGCAGGGTGAAATGTTCAGATTTTAATGTTGACAATTATAAAATTCTTTCCATACTGCATGTTCTGGCATCAGGGGGCTGCTGAAGGACAAGGCAAGAGTAGAAAGCAGAAGATGGTTTTGTTGCTTGGGGTTTTTTTAAAGCACTTTGAGAGTTGCTTTGGAAACTAAATATTGGCTTGTATTCCAGCAAAGACAACTTCCTGTAAGTGATTCATTACTTCTAATCCACAACCCATTACAGAGCAGCGCTCTGTCAGATTCTTGATTTCTCCTGGGACACCAGTACAATGTGGAAAGGTTAATAGGAGGTAAGAGCATTCATACCAGTTACAGCACCAGGCAGCTGAAATCATCTTACTGGAAAACTATGTTGTTTCCACTTAGTCAGAAAAGGTGAAAGTTATTTGAAATTGTCTTTAGAGTAAGACATCACAAGGATGTCAGTAATGCAATAATCTCAGTTCAGCAAAGACAAATCACTTGAGCCAGATTCTAGTACATGCCTTAGACCCTGGGTACTAACCTTGGTTACTAGGACAGCTCTGCAACACTACACTGAGGCAGGGCTTGATCTCCAGGCTGCCGAATCCATCCTGAAAACACAATTTACACCCCCAAGGACTAGTGACACAGCTCCTCCTCCGGCACAAGGGGAGAGAAGAGGAGCCCGGTGCTTTGGTTGTACTCTGCATTTCCAGCTGCTCTGCACCACAGCTTACCTTGAGCAGATCACTTAGGCTTTGTGCTCCAACACTTCCCCACAGCGATGGTGTATGAGGGCACAGCCCATCAGTAACAGCACACTGGTCTTGTCCCCCGTCCAGGAACTTGAAGCACTCTGGGCAGATTTTAAGAGCCATTGCAAACCTTTGGGAGAGCACTAGGTTACTACCCAGAGTAACAAATGCATGTTCAGAAAGATATTTCCCTTCACCATTAGGCCATTAGTTCTACTCAGGGAAGAAGAGTGGAGAGAAAAATAATTGAATTCTGTTAGCTTAATGGAAATCCAAAAAATTTGAGGGAAGAAAATAAACCCCACCTATGAGCGGCTATTTCCCTCTCTGTGGAGAAGAGAAGTAAGAAGTTTAGCTGAAATGAACTGGCATAACGTCACTAAACAAGTGTGGGGTTTGCATTTATTATTCCCTAAAATACTTCTCAAGTGAGGTCCTGTAACAAGACCCCTTTCTCATCAAGAAGCCCTGCATTAGCACCCCCATGAGAGCCCTGAGATGCAGGAACACCATTATCTTCATTTTCAAATGGAGGATCCAGGTAAGCTGAGGCTCAGTGGATTCCCCAAGGTCAGACCAGGCAGCCGGTAACCAAATCCCGGTTTCAGGTCACAAGCTACTGACTTTGCACTGCTTTGTTCTCTCTCTCTTTACTTTGCCAAAGCACCTCAGTGTCACTGAAAACTGTCTCCTTGGTTTACATATTGACTGGTGAAGAAGAAAAGAACCCATAAATTATTCTAGAGGTGCCAGGATAAGAAGCACCTCCACACTATGTGGCTGTCCTTACCTGAAATAGCACAAGCCTTGATTCTCGTAAGTAAGAGCAGAATTAGGCTACAAAATTTGAGTTTGATTATGAGGAAATAACCAAAACAAGCCTACATGGACTTCTTTTCTCTTCAGCCTTTCCTTGAGTTTCTAAAACACATTGATCTCAACCTTCCAAGCAACTATTCAAACCCCTAAGGGTGCTTCTCTTGCAGCCTGTGTGGAGCCCACACCACCACCTAGATAACCCAACAGTTTTATCAGGAGGCACTAAGGTCGTAGAGAGGTTTAATGACTTGTTTAGGAACTCAATTCCACTCTTTCTGTCCAGAACTTCCCATCTATTCCCCAACACTGGATGCTTAGTGCTCCTGTAAACACAAGAGATATTTTTAGCACTTAGCTCAAGACCTCTAAAGCCTCTCTCCTGGTTTCTGTGATATGTTTTGATATCTGAAGTCGGAAAAATCTACCTAAATTGCCAGCACATAAGTAAAGTGTGTTTTAATTGCTCCTGCTAAGTCACTGGAAATGCACACCACCCAAACACAGACACTCTAGGTGAAAACTGCTCCATTTCTTTATTTAATTTTGAAACTTCAAAAGGTGAGCAAGCCACTCAGGGACAAAACCATGCCAACATGAGACTTTGGGCATAGTCCTGTTAGGAAAAAATCCCACAAATCTCTCATTTGTTGTCATACAAGGTTGAAGGGTCTGCCACAGCCTAAATTCCAACCCTTGCCTCAAGAAAATATTGAAAGACTTTCAAATAGCATTTCTTAACATTCTACTGTTCCCACTTTGATTATTGCCAGGCACAAGGGGGTTCTTTTTCCTGCATGGATTGCTGGTCCTGCTCTTCAAAAATCAGACATTGTTTAAATTTCTCATCCCCATCATATTTTTAAGAGCTGCCGGTATGATAGAATATTTCTATTTTTCCTAAACTACCTGTTTGCCTGAAAATAATCTCTAATTTTGGAGAAGTGTCTGTGGTAACATTCCTTTTAAAAGCCTCAGTGCCTCTGCATCTCCTCTTTTGGTGGAGTTTTTGTTGCCTTAATTCCTGTTTTCAAGCATAAAGTGATTAATATAGCACACCAAGAAATTCAAGCAGTGGCAACCACAGCAGAGCTTTAGGTAAACTAGAGAGGTTAGGGCCCAGGAACACAGATGCTGATGCAAACTGTAGTTCTGTTTACTGAAAGGTGTTCCCATTCCCCACCACCAGCAAAAACTTCTATTTGGCTATTATTCATGAAGGAAAACCTGGTTTTCTTGATCACATTGATCGCTTTTTGTAATGCTAATTTTTCCAGAGTAGAAGGATGAGTTGAAAGCCAGGGGCTGTGAGTCCTTTTCAAGATCCATTATTAGGCTACTATGAAACCCCAAGTCTCTCTTTCCAGGAGCGATACAGTTAATATTTATTCTTCATAAAAGTGCCTTCATGCAAACCTCTACACAAGTGCTGATAACAAGCACTAAATCCTAAGCTATAGGTTGGAATTGTTTTTGCAGTGTGCATGTAACTAGTGCCATGGATCCCAGCCTGTTACCAGACCAAAAACCGGAATGGTTTTTGGCATTCAGGTGCAACAGGATAAGCACATTTTCAAGGGCAACCACAGACTGCCTGACGTCAAATGTTATTCCTTGCCTCATCTTTGCGTATCTTCAGCTGCTCATTTTGTTGTATCCGTTTCCAGTCAGTGGATTGAATGACTTATGATGAGTTGCCTGCAATGCTGCTTGACCATTTCCCAGGTAATCAAAATCCGAAAAATAAAATTCCCTCAAAAAGCCAACACTCAAATGCAAGGATGGAGCTAAGAAGGAACGTGATGCCATGACTGATCCAGTCAAATCATCTTCCCAAAAGGAGAAAAGAGAAATATCCAGACCTCCCTACCCCCTCAGATATTTGCCTGCACATGTAGCATCAGAGCAGTGAAACTGGTGTTAGAGAGCACTCAAGTTGTGGCAGGCAGCTTTTCCAAGCAGAGCAATTCTTGCTCCTCTGTAATTGCCCACCTCCCAGCTCCGTACTGGGGAGAGGGAGGAAAGGGGGGGAAATTCCTGCCCTGATCCCTCCAACACTGTTAACAGGCCCTGTGGCAGGCCCTGCAGCAGCAGGAGAAGGTGATGTGCTCCCATCTGTGCAATGGCACAGGCAAACCAGCACACCGAAACTTGGCATCCAACCTACCAAACAGGAGCAGATGCATTTTAGTCTTCTAATAGCTAACCTATTTGCTTCCCTGTGTGCTATTATTTGCTGAAAGCAGCTGCAGTCTTAAATTGCCTTTCTTGCCTTCAGCCAAAATAAATAAATATTTATGGCTGTTTAGGACTTCCTCTTCAGGGCTGTGAGTGCTCACCTGGCTAAGGTGCTGCAATAAGAGGCAACACCGGGTTGGTGCCAGGTCCCAGGAACTGTGTCAGCTGCTGGGCCTCCAGCCACAGGGGGAAACCAGGGAACACAAACTTCACAGCAACCACAGCCTCCACCTGCACTGTCTGTAAGGGCAGGCAATGCCCCTCCTGCCCCACATCATGGCTCTGCGGGGCAGAGCTGCAGGTACAACTTCAGCACTAACCACAAGATCGCAGGACAGGCTTCCAGGAGCTTATGGCAAGAGGACCAAGAAACAGTCCTTTGGTTTGTGCCTGCCTATTTTTAGAGCCCTAGTGCGTATAATCTGCGTGAAGCCAGCACTGAGTGTCACCACCTGAACGTGCCCTGGTGGTATTTCACAGTATAACTCACAAGCCCTCCGCTCAGAGATGTGACACATGGAATGATTCAGGCATAGCTTTGCCTCAAAGTTATTTTTAAATCAGAGGAACCCACAAAAAAAAGAGTACTTTATGCCAAATACCTCCCACTGTTAGTAGCTACAGAGCCAAGGGCTTGGGTTTCATACAAGGATTTCATTAAGATGTATATCCCAGTATAGCAGCACTGCTATACAGCAGTTCAATACCACCTCATCACAAGTTATTCTGCTGAATACAGTGACAGAAGGATGGATGCCTGCATTTTGTCAGACTCCCATTCCCAGGCACTGCAGGAATTTGAGTTAAACCGCTCTCAGTAGCAAATTTTTCAGAAATAGCTACGGTGAAAGTCAAAGGGGAAGCGAAAACATGAATAATGTAAGTGCAGACTTGCTGAAATCCCTTCCCGTATTTGAAACGCAAAAGGGTACCAGGGATTCTGAAAGCAGGATGAACCTCATAGAAAACGGGACATCTAGTGGCACTGCACGGGAATTGCGGCACGGGCAGAGACACCTCAAACACTCTATGAACACTGACAAATTAGGGGAATAACAAACTGCACAGAAGAGTCCTCCAAAGTCCTGACATAGGATGAAATTTTATTCCAGGAGTTCATGCGAAAAATTCTAAGTAATTAAAAAACGAAAATACCACCAAGTGGTCAGACAAGTATTCCACTTGATGAGTTTTACTTTTATCAAACTCCTGCACTTTCTTTCCCTTTCTCCCTCAAAACCAGTCAAAAAGTTCACATTATGCCATTCTGTTACATCTTCATTATGGACTCACACTTGGAAACATGATCGTTTCCCGTTATTTTTAATAAGTTAAAGGGGAGAGCTCTGGCATTGGGGAAAAGAAAGGCTTTGTTTCCCTACACATCCTGGTATTTGATCCCAGGATACTTTTGCATTTAGTTTTGGGTTAGGTGTTACATGTTGGGGAAATAGATTTTGTGCCCAGGAAACTGCAAATCCTACAGTTGTGATGAACAAATAAGGAGAAGAGATTAGTCTGTAGATCAGTCAAATTATTTCAGTGAAATTGCAACCAAAACCATCACAACTCATAAAAGCATTTCATCTCCTCCTCTGTGCTAGCACTGAATAGAGTTGCAGTACTTTTTAGTATTCAAATAACTCCTCTCAAAGTAAAGCCTAAAGGGGAAGGATTTTGACAACAGTGAACTGTTTGTACAGTCAAATCAAATTTTGGTGAAGTGAACTTCTTTTAACAGTTTGGTATTCATAAAAGACATCAAGCAAACAGCTTCCAAGTGATGAATGAAAAATCTAGTCATGCTTTGACCATGCTCAAAGGACCAGACTAAAGTAGAGACACCAGATTTAAAAAAAGACTATTTTTAACTCAATTTCTGGTTAACAGCAGGCAGTTCCAGGATTATGCATCTATTCTAAAAGCTGAAGGGTCAAAGAATTAGAGTAACAGAGTTTTGCCAAAAACAGCAGCCAGGAGAGGACCACCAATACACACACGGAGCAGGTGCAGCACATTTCCCTCCCAGCTTTGTGAGCCTTGTCCAAGGGAACTGAATTCAGCTGAGTTTGAATGATTTACCTGAATGCAGGAGTGGTGTAGAGCAGCAAAGAATCTTTTCCACCACCCTTATTCTGTGCACAATAAGGTATCGCAAACCTCTAACTCCTCTGCTAAACATCCATAATCTTCTGACAGCTGACAAGTCTCCAGGGATTTCATATTTGATTTGGAGCAACTGGCACAGACAAGTCCATTAAAGCACACTTCAGTAAATCAGAGTTTAAAAATTTAAAGGCATTTTAGCCAAACTGTGTATTTTAACAAAGAAGTGCTTTATATAACTACTGACAGATTACCGTGTCACTCTTAACAAGATCATTTCATCAGGGGCTTATGAAAATACCATAAAGATATATTGCCTTTTTTCCAGTCTTAAAGTAAAAGAGGGCCCCTCTCTCCATGACAAGATACACCTCGCTCAGGCAAGAGGGTGGCAAGCCATGCTCACAGACAGACAGCAAAACCTCTGTGCAGACACTGAAACCCTTAGAGAAGTGCTGGGGAGCGTGTTAAGAGACCCCTCCACATCTCCCCCTGTGGTGGCTTAGGCTCCCGTTGCTACATACAGAGGTGCCAAGGACTTCCCTTTCATTCCTGCACATGGTTGCTGATTCCTCTTTGAGGGCTCAGAGGGGAAGATGAAGGCAGCAAGTCCCCTTTGTAGCCCCAGGGTTTGCATCACACCCAGATTTGACACAGCATGAGAGGTGTCACCATCTACTGCTTTGTAAAATGTCATTGCTTTCCCGGGAACTAGTGGGCTGAAAAAGACCAAAGAGGCCTATAAACACATTTCCTTTCCCTCTCTAGGGAAGAGGTCTCTATACGGGGCCTCTTCTCTTTCCTACGCAACAGAAACCAAGTATAGCAAAATACATAAAGATGCCATCTGCTCCTCCTGGGCCCCTCCACCTCCCTGCATCCTTACCTGCTTCTCTTGACAGACACCCACCAAGTCATTCCAGAGGGCATCACTACTGCCCACATCAACACATAAGACCCGTGATATCCTTCCTCACCTTTCTCCCAGGAACCCATAACCTCTTTGCTTCCACCCTCACCTGCAAGTAAATAGGCGAACTCCCTCCTCTATTGGCCACACCTGTCTGTTGTTCTGCTCCCTCTCCACCTCCTGCCCACCCCTCGCTCCCCACACAACTCCTTCTGACTGGCTGAGTCCCACAGGGCTCATAGAAGTAGCTGCAGGCTATCCCAAGGAGTCAGCAAGCCGGCAACACTGCCCTAATATGAAGATCTGAGCCGGATTTTATCAATTTTGGTATGGGAATATCAAGTTTTCATCACACGTCTGTTACATGGCATTCTCACCATGTAGAAAGGGCTGGTTTGAGTATATCAATCACCCCAAAGGAAAGCAAAAGAGGAAAAGGATACTCCAGTGATCCTTTCTTGCCAAGCAGAATAGTTAAACTTGTCTTCAGCAATCAATCAAGGCTCCAGCGAAACCTGTTCTACCAAGGATAGATGATCTCTTGAGAAAGAACAGATACCTCTGAAAACTTCGTTACCATTCATTAAGACAAAGAGTTGCCTCTTGACAAGTGTCCTTAATGCAGCATAAATTTTAATAAGGCGTGCACAAACAGCTTCAGTGCAGCTCACAGGCTCTGCTGAGCTTTAGGAAAACAATTCCCTATGGCTTCTTCTCCCCTCCTGTCCTGGCATTGCTGAAATGCCATTTCAGCACATACAGGACAGGGGAGACTCATGTCCCGGGTCAGACACGGTCTGGGCTCAGAAAACCTAAAGGTGAGAGAAAGACCCTTGGATGAAAGCAGTCCAAAGCACCAAGCAGGTGGTGGGAGACAGGCAATGACAGAAGTCTTCACATCATGCTTATTATTATTGTCTTTTAACAAACTTTCCAGTTCATATTCTTACTCCTGGATTTGCTGTTGAAAATGAAATCAAAGGCGAAGAACTGAGCACTTTTTACTCTACATCCATTTATCCTGAACAGGCAATGGAACTCACCAAGCTTGTGACTTGGCAGAAGTCTGGAGGGAAAGGTTGTGTTAGGAGGTATTTCACGAAGTGCTACAGAAAACAAAATCCCAAAGAAAATAATATTTACAGCAAGGAAAGTGAGATTCAGTGTTCAGCAGGAGATGCATGTTAGCACACACCACTTCCCAGGTGTTAAAGAGGTGTGAATTTGCCTTGGTGATCGCAGCAGACTCGCAGTTAATTCAGCATTTACAGGTATTGAAAACATTATACTGAATCTTGGAAGAGCAGAAGGGCCACTTAGTAACACAGAGATTAAGCAAAGCCTTGTGTACAAAGGCTGGAATGAAAATTAATTTGTTGTTCTCTATCATCTACAATCTCCAGCAAGCAGGCATTTGTCTTTTAACCCTTTTTGTAGGGCGCTGTTTCTGTCAACACAGGTTCAGAAAAAATTAAATTCTAAAAAAAGAAACACCAACCGCAAAAACATAAAGATAGAAATAATAAACTAAGTGGACTGAGGATGTACATTTTATCCCTGATTATTAAAACAATGATCCAGAAAAAGTGGAGTATCATTTTAAGACCACTGCTATTGGCATGATCTGTTCTGAAGATGTTTATTTTTCTGAAATCAGATAAAGAACATGTGTTTTCAGAGAAAAGTCACACTGAAAACATGTAACATTCTGATTTGTGAGGCTTTCCACAAACAATTCCTCCAATAGTTATCTAGGTCTCTCATAGATCTGAAACATATTGACATCAAGTCATATAATCCTCATTTTCTAAAACTCACAGTCATTATAATGTTGAAAGCTAAAATATCAATTTAATAATAAAAAAACTTCCGCAAGTGCAAATCAGACGGACCTTCATATTCTGCATTGAAAGCTTTGTCAGCTCAGATGTGTCTGTACCTCTGAACAGAAAACCTGTTTGGTTGAAGTCCCCCCAAGGCACCTCGAAAGAGATCTCAAATGACTGTCAGAGTTTTGACAGCCGTCCACAGGGGTGAATTTTCAAAGTAAGATTTGAGAGACGTAACAACATTTGAAGGGAACCAAAACAACAAAGAGATTCTGGGGAATGCCAAGAAATTGAAAGCAGATATTGCACAGCTGTGGAAGCAACACTACGTGTCGCTGTGAAAATACACCAGATTAACCTTCAGAAAAATAAAAAGGTTGCTGCATTTGTTTTAGAGTATTTGCAAATGCCCAAATTAGGACATTTCTGGCACAGTTCTTCAGGCCTCACTGGAAAATATTTCGGTACACTGAGCCTTTGTGTCTTTTAATCTAGAGATGGGAAAAGAGGTGCTTACACGGTTAGTGCCTCTTCATAAAAGCATGGTGTTATTCCCTCTTATGCACTGTCTAATCTTCAACATACAGACACTGAGCTTTGTGTGTCTTCCTTGGGAGATTATTTCCTGATTTAACACACCTTATTGTCAAGTACTTTCTTCTGCTTTTCTTTTTGACTAGTCCCTGTTTGTAGTCTTTGTTGTTATTCCTAGTTACAGGTTATACTAAATAAGTCATCTTCTTCCTCAGTGCTTATAAGTATTGGCAGATGATTGTGTTATCCTATAGCTGTCAGCTAGCAAAAGCATACATATTTAATTATTTGATTCTTCTGAGTTCCCCAAAGGCTTTTCATGGCTCTTATTTGAATTCCCTGTGACTGCCAACAATGACCTAGTAATGAGGTGTCCTAACACCTTCGTGCTGGACAGAAGGAAAACCTTCCAGGACAGGATACCTTCAGCAACACACAGGGGTCAGGATTAATTCACTACTCATGATTCCGTCTTGTATTTCTCTCACCCTGCAGTTGGTTTATGTCTTTCCAAGATGATTCATCTGGCTAATCTTACAGAGCCTTTGGCTGACTTCTGATTCTAATCACTGTTTAAACGAAATTATGCACACCTTTTGTTGTGAAGTTGGACACTGGAAATTTAGAAGCTTCCTAGAAGATCTATAGACAGTAGCACTTTGTGCCCTCCTCTCTGAACGAAAGGACAAGGGGCTATTGGCAGCATGGACCTTTGTTTGGGAAAACAAGCAGATACATCAGCAGAGAAGAGCTTGATCTCCATCCACCCTCCCACCCTGTGACCATATCAGCAGAGGACAAGGTGCTGCCTCCACAGCTGTGCCCTAAAATACGTATCAAGAAATGCAAATTTGTTTGAATGGTGCAGGTGTTTGATGCCACTTGGGTGTGTGACGAAAAACAACTCCCCTGCTTGTCCTTCCAAATTACGCTGCAGGTGACAGCATTGAAACATAGAGTTTACTTGAAAGGAGCCCTCATCTTTGAAATTTGGGCTATTTATTCCTACACTGCAGGTATTTCTGAAATTAGAACATTTGACATGCAGTGGTAGTACCAAAACAGGACAAAGCAAATCTTCCAATGTTCAAATGTTTTAATGAGTAACCCCCACAAACTTTTCTATTGCACTGTTGGGGTCAAATGCATGCATGTCAGAGAAAATACATGTATAAATTTTCATTTTCCAAATGAAGATAAATCAGCCTGTGCCCTGTCAGTCATGCTTGTAGGGTCATTACAAAAATCAGATTCTCTCTGCTCCCTGCAATACAGTAAGTATGAAGTGCTTCTGCAAATCAGGTTATTAAAAGTGCACCAACCATTCACAAGATTTTAAGTACTTCAGGGCTACTTATTTGTGAAGTCAGCTGGGTCTAAAGATAATCTCTTTGTGCTCATGCAGAATATACTTTACAGTTTTATGGCTATTTATATTAATTGAGCAAAACCGTTAGTCACCATCTTTCTAATCACTGATGTGAGGCCAGAGTCATTGCCACCATTTCCACAGAGAAAGAAGGAGAAAACCACATAGATAAGAGGCTGATGGGTCACTGGCAGGGAAACCTATGCGGTATTGTTTTCTCATCATTTCCCCATGACTTTGAAAATAAAAAACCGAGAGTGCAGAAGGGCAACTGAGGCACCAGGAGGAGGCACAGCAGGACTAGAGAGAAATGAGGCTCTGGCCCTCTACTGCACACCCACTCTGTGGGAATTTGACAGATATGGTGTCCTTCAATTGAGCTGAATTTGTCCTTGTCACGCTGTGCACTGAATTCCCCCCCGGTGCAGGAACACAGTGGGCATGGGGGAGCACAGCTGTTCCTGCCTGCATGGCCCAGTTACAGCCTCAGGGTCCAAGAACCACACAAGGGCTGCCATGGGCAGGGGAAGCCACAGTCCTGACTTCACCAGCTCCTGCCAGCAGCCACAGACAGCAACTCCTCGTGGCCCGAGGTGTGTGAGGCAGGATGGCACCAGCTCCAAGACTCCTGTACAAGTAGCACAAATAAAATGTCCTCTGTCTCACAAAGACCCTGGCAAGCAAGACTGTGTTGGGACAGTTTGTATAAGAGATGGCCATGTCTACAGTGATGCAAATAAAAGCCCAACACAAATCCCAAAGTGTGTAATGATTTCAAAAGCTTACAATAAAAAGCCATAGTGAGCCATCCATCTTTTGCCGTGGTGCAGAAACTCAATAAAGTAAGTACAGGTCAGAATTTACACTTGCTTAAACTCACTTTCTGAAAAACAGTCTGGGCGAAGACAGCTACCAAAAACAACGCTGTGAGAGGGCAACCAAAGGTCTGCCTTCAAGCACAAATTTCCTAAAGGCCCAGTGGCCAAGTTGCTTCCTCTGTGCCCCCCTGATGCCAGCACGGGCACTCGGCAGGAGAGTGCACCTTGCTCCAGAGCTCCTCAGGCTTCTTGGCCACACCACAGGGACACAGCCCCAGGCAGCACCTGTGGCCAAGTGGTCCCTGGGGACACCAGAGATGGGGAGAGGTTGGCCGTGAGGTGTTACCAGGTCTGTTCCCACCTACAGGGATTGAAGCCTACTTAGCATTTTAGCTCTATGAGGAAATAACTCCTGCAGAATAAAAGGACGAAAATTTTAGATGTGTTAGAAGTACTTAAGGAAAGAAAAAGTGCTTTTAAAAGGTATCTTCTTCTGCACTAAAAAATGCCAAATTGGAAAATGCTCTAATAGTGTCAAATTCAGATCTCTGTAAGCCAAAGGAAAGCCAACATAATCTCTGCAAAGAGGGACTGAGGGGAGTTTATAATACTTTGTTACAGAGTAAAAGCTGTGGGGTGAGCACACCTTCACACTTGCCTTCCATGCAAATGCAGCCATTAGAGGGATGGGGCACAGGAGGGGCGGTCGGGGCAGCGCTTGAGTGAAGATGCTGGTGGAGTGCCCGGCCAGTGCCCTCGCTGCATCCCGCAGGATGGTGCCCCAGGCCTGGCTGGGGAGCCTTGCCCGTGCTCCTTGGGCGCTGTTCTTCGGTGCGTTCCGGAGCTGATGCCCTGAGACCACCCGTCACCACCAAGAGAAGTTCACTGGGGTGGCTCACTTCGAGACAGAGCCTGTCCAAACTGAGGTGCCCACAGAGTGGTACCCGCAGGCAGCACCCACCCTCCCTGCCTCCCCACATGTCCACCAGTGCAGGCCAACCAGCTCTGACCTCCATGGGTACCTGAAAATATCTCTTCTCGAAGACATTTGAGAACTGCCCCCTTGGCCACAAGCACAAACACTTTTCAGATAGTGCCGTGGCAATAGAAAAATTGCTCAGATTTTTGGCCACTTGACTCAGATTTTGGTGAGCAATACAATTGTGATGGAGCCACCAGGAATTTTGCTTTGAAGGGGATGAAAGAATAGACTTAAAAACCCCCGGATGCCTTTTGTTGTACTACATCTGGCTGTCGGTCAGGTAACAGAGCACAAGGTTGGATCTGGCATGGCCCAGTGGCTCACACGGCTGCCTTTGGAAATGCTCTGCTTAATGCATGAGCCTCCAGCCTTAACAGACAGGTTGGTGAAAAGCACAATCGTATTTCACATTCTCAGACTCTTACACCTAATGTGCCTGCTCCCCAAAGACCACTAATGCACTGAGCTGTGGGAGATCAGGGGAGGTGAAGGGCTGGAGGGATGTCACCTTGCTGCTACCCTCAGGGAAAACCCTACTTGCACTTCGTATGTCCACTTGCCCACAGGATTTGTCTCTGCTCAAGTCACATCCCAAATGCCTCCAAGGACTTATAAGCAAGAGAAGTGAAATTTTACAGAGTGAACAAAAGTCAGTGATGCATAACTTGCAAATTTTGTCAGGGCCATCAAGCCTCCCTAGTTCTTAACATAAACATCACCACAAGTCTGAGCTAAGGAGACAACTACATAGTGAGTTATTATTTTACACTGAATCTTCTATCCTTATTGGATCTCTGAATAACACCTCATAATAGTGCTCAGCTGGGGAGAGTGACCATTCACCTTTTCCTGAAGCAGTGAAACATAATTCTGAAAACTTCATCAGTACTATAGAAAACATTATCTGGTGCAAAAAGGAAAGGCTAGCAACTATAATTCTCCAGAGCTCACACGTCCCATCCTGGTTCTGTGTTCTTTGACACAATAATTGGCACTTTCCCATTTTGCTTGTATTATTATGAAGAATTCGACTACTCACGATTTTCTTATAAGCATTTCTTGACAAAGAATGAAGAATTGAGCTCTTTGGGAAATGCAGAGATTAAACCTGCTGTGATACACGAGAACTTGGCTCAGAAGCTCCAAGAAAGACATTCTGCTCTCCTGCATGAGACACTGGCGATAAGACACCTTGTGAGAGGCTGTTGTACACAACAGGAGGCACTTCTAAACCAGAAGTTTAACTTTTAACAAAGCTTGTGTTTTAAGATACAACTGTAGAAGTGAAACTGCATTTAAAATCAGCTGAATCGACAAAAAGATACATTGTTTGGGGGGTTGTTTGTGTTTCTTTCTGAAAGATTCTGATAGAATTCTGAAATTTCTTGAAGCTGTACAGAAGAGAAATTGTTCATCTTCTTTCATTATTTATACATTTTGCTTTAGTCTATAACTGAATAATGCAAGCTGTGTCGTACAATTTGAGCTGGAAACTGTAACACACAACCTAAATAAGCAGGTATCCTCGAATTCCTCCTCAATCCTTGCTCCTCATACCAAGCAGCAGTCAGGCTCTAGGGAACATTAGCAACAGAATTACCAAGAAGAGGCACGTGCAGAAGTTTTCTAAAATGTGTCTCCTGACTTAAAAGAAGCATTTTAGTATCAAGATTTATTAGTTTCAAAACAGGTTATCCATGCAGAACAACAGAAAGGCTTGACTGGAAAAGATTATGACTTTCATCAGTTCAAGGCAGTCAAGATTAATTTCAGCTCTGTAACAGAAACTTGTAGGCTGAATAAGCAAGAGAAATAATTGAAAAAAAAAAGCCGTTCTGGTTTAATGGTTTAACTTGATTATCTGTTTTTCATCCTGTTTATCCTGGGGCAGATGCCACTTTTCTTGTAATTGTACCACAACACACTGCTCTAACGTGGTGACAGCAGGTGATGCTGCACGTGCACAGTCAGCTTTCCTCACACATTTCTGAGCAAACACTCAGGGTACCACTCCTGGGTTTCCTCTGTGTTGTAGGAGTAGCAACATGTGGTATCAGCAAACATTTTCTGTCACCTTTTCCAGTAGAAAAAAAATCAGTTTCCAAATAGATGTTCACTTCATTTTCACATTCCTGAGCTCTTGTATTAAGCCAGTATTTAACCTGTCTGCCAAGTAATATTTAAGACTAGGATATGAGAAAGTGTTGTTTGTTTGGTTTTTTTTCTTTTAAACAACAATTTTGGTTTATTTTTGCTGATTTTACATGAAAGAAAACATAATTTCTACTTTAAGATGGACATTTGTTACTCTTTAAGAGAATTTGAAGATGCTTCTAAGGTTTGAAAATTTTAACACTAAAACGTTAACCCAGACTTTGGTTTCGTATGTTCAGAGCCTTCAGCTCTAGCTGTAACTATTTTGGCTTACTGTGACACTTGACTCAGCAACTGGTTGCACTTGAATCAATAGAAATCATGAACACAGCTTGCCTGGAGACAGAGAAATTGCAGGATGTGGAGACAGCAGACCTCTTGGTTTTCAGCTCTTGTGCTGAGACTCAGAGCTGCAGGTTAATTAACTGCACTCACACAGTGGCAGGACAGAACTTTGGCCACTTCAGGAGCTCTTGGGAAGACTGCAGAGTAAAACAGGCAGCAGCAAAACCAGAAGGGGTGTAACTATTTTTCCCCTGACTTTGTTGTTTGTCTAGAATCCAGCCTTGCAAATACTTCCCACTTTCCCTAAAGGGTTGCGGAGAGCTGAGACAGTGCTGAAATGCAGCAATGTCTATGGGATCAGAACTTTTGGCAGGACTCTTTGGTGCAACAAACTTGTTTCACCAGAGCAATAAACCTCAGGAGATGATGTGAAGACTAAGCATGGATGGAAACAGCAAGAATATTTTTGGGTTTACTCAGAAATCTAGCCTATGAAAGATGATCAAGAAAACATCCAGGGAGGAGATGAAGCAGAAGTTTTTACCAACTTGCCTTAAGTGGGTGTTTGGGTGATTAGCTGGCAGTTATGGGTCCCTTTTTTTGGAATAAAATTATTCATATACATATGAATGTACCTGCATTGCTTGTGCCAGCAGCATTGCTTGCAAGGATTACTCATCCTCCCACCCCTGTGGAACCTGCTTCATCATAAAACCAGATTATAAATTAGATTATTACACCTGTGCAGAGCATTTCTTCCCAAAGAAACTTACACATCATGCCATGTGTAAATGGGTACACTGGAGGCAGCAGAGAGCAGGACTTGCAGCTAAACGGGAAAGGCATATTGTAGTTAAGGTTTCCACAAAAAGAAGAAGGTCAATTTCATATTTATTTTTATTAGGTCATAAAACCTGTTTGCTGGAAGGTTGGTGTCAAGATGCTGAGATTCTGATGCAGTTTGGTTTCCTTCTTCAGTCCCCAAATGCCATTTTCCCTCATGGTTCAGTTTGGGAAGATAATCCAATTTAAGCACTTTACCTACAGAGCATTCAACTCAGATGAAGAAACACTTCTATGTGGGCACAATAGATCATTAGGACCTTCTTTCTGACAATTCCTGCTTTAACCTAAGTGCCTGTGATTTATTCACTCATTTATTCACTCTGCACTGTATGACACTCGCTCCTTTTGAACACAAAATTTCCATGATTTGATAACAACTGTAACTGCCTTTCACTGTACAGACACGCAGCAATTGCTCAACTTCTGTTTCATTAACCTTTCACAGAGACCTCATTTGCCATGCACCCTCCTCCTACAGATTTCCAGTGCTGTGATTTTATGCCTCCTTAATTTGTGCATGAAATTCTTTACCCTTCCTAGCACATGTGCATGCACAGGAGCTGCAAAGTAGACTTTGGGTAAAGAAGATGGCATGGATCAAAGGACACAGATGATTTCCAACCCCAACACATGGTTTGGTTCCCCTGGAATCACATCTCCTCCTGAATCTGACCATCAGCTCCTCTGCCTTGAATAGGACGAGCATCACAAGCAAAAATCCAGACTAATAAAGGGTATAATAAATAATAATAATAATGGGTAATAATAAATAATAAAGGGTATAATTAAACTTCTGGAAATGCTTCTGACAGAGCATGTGTTAGCGCAAGAAAACCTAATGCCAATGAATGACAGGGCTGTTGAATGTTCTGGCTTAGTTTAAAAAAATGTGATTCCTTGGAAAATACTATTTCATTGAAGCAATTATAAAACAGTTCACCCAGAGAGCAGGAACAGGAGTTTTTCCCAGTCCACCCCAGGCAGAAATCTCTGCATGTACCCAAGCTGACACTTTTTGTAATTGATGAAGGGTAACATAGTTTAGAAGACTCCCACAAACAATATACACCTTTCCAAGGCTGCTGATAGTAGCTGAAGAATTTCAGAATTTAACTCCAAGCCTTCACTAATGAATATTATCACCAAATCTACACAATAAAAAAAAAAAAAGAAGTAAAGTGAGACAGAATTTCTACCTAAAGACCACCAGTAAAACCCCAAGGAAAATATCCAACACTCATATCCAGATAGCTGGGATGTGAGAGGATGTTAAACTAAATGGTATTCTATTTGTGGCTAAAGTTGCAAATGTTACATCATTTGGTTTCTTAATGTTGCTTCACACTTGGTGCCACTTGGGAAAACTATTTGTTAATTTTTGTCCTTAGAGGGTCTTCCTGTAACCTCATCAATATTGTTTGACACCGAATATTTGTGATTCCATTCATTTATCCCAACCTGAAAAACAAAACTGGCATGGGAAAAATCACGCAGTGTTTGTCCTCACTTGCACGAAATTGGAGTTTCTGAAGCACGACTCACTTTTTAGTTTGTACAAGAACTGCAGCGTGTTAACAAGGTTTAAAAAGGCAGTGTAAGCGAGAGATTGAAAGCTTTGTGTGACGAAAGTCAGCGTGTCTGGGGTTTAACGCTGGTGAGAAGACACAGTAAGCAATCTTCTTACCTCAAAGTAAGCATTAAAGCCACTCATAAAGGCCTTTTTACTTACGGGCAGCACCTCGGGATATCAGGGAGGGTTGTTCTTTTGCCAGGTTTGAAGCTCTTGCTGGGTTTTTGCTTGCACCGACTGCCTTGTTTGTGCCACCAGCCTGGGTTCTCCAGCTCCTGGGTTCCAGGAGCATCCACACCTTGAAGGCTGGGCACCCCAACCCACTAGAAATGTCTGGGATGTATGTTTTTCCTGAAAAATTAAGCTAGTAGAGTATCCAGAGGGGGCCCAGGGATGGTGAAGGGTCTGGAGGGGAAGCGGCTGAGGGTGCGAACACGCGGTGTGCTCAGCCTGCAGAGGAGAAAGCTGAGGGGGAGCCTCGCTGTGTTCTTAAACACCCTAATGAAGGGCACCAGAGGGGCAGGCACCCACCTCTTCCCTCCCGCAATTGACAATGGGAATGGGGGTGTGTGGGGAATGGGAGCTGTGT